>CM029020.1:187571285-188171285 GCA_016801055.1 Panax notoginseng
GGGGTGGAAATGATAGCAACGCGCGGTTTGTCACAGCCAACCAGTTCAAGGAGTTGGGACCACTAAAATTATGGGGAAAACTAGATCCGATTAAGGCGGAAACGTGCGTCAAGCAAATTACAAAGATATTCGATGTCTTGGGATGCACGGAAGAACAGAAGGTTCCATTCGCCACCTTTATGTTCTGTGGTGAGGCAAATTACTGGTGGGAATCTGCGAAGTGTACCCAGCCAGCCGCACTCAACATGTCTTGGGAAAGATTTTAGAAATTATTCAATGATAAGTACTTTCCTGAAAGTATTCGTCATATGAAGGAGGCAGAGTTTATTAGACTGGAACAAAATAACATGACAGTGTCCCATTACGAGGCGAAGTTCGCAAAGTTATCCAGGTTTGCACCTCATTTGGTAGAGAATTAGGAACGAATGACACGGATGTTTCTGAGAGGTCTAAATCCGAAATTCGTCAATACCTTATCTCTCATAAATTTTTTCTGTATTCAGATGTTGTCAACAGGGCTCAATTATTAGAGCGAGATAATGAGTATGTGCAACCGAGGGACCATAACCAGGGTCATACCGGTGACAGCAGTCATCGAAGCGATGATAACTAGCAAGGAGGGAAAAATACAAACAAAAACGACAACCACTCGGGCGAGAATCGTGGCCATGATAATAGGAGAGGTGAGTCAAGTGGAAATTTCAAAAAGAGGAGATTCAACAATGACGGGAAGACATCAGCACCAGCACCAGCACCAGCACCAACAACAAATTCTAGGGGAGGAGAACGACCGCCAGTTAGATGCTACAGATACGGAGAGGAGGGACACATAAGTCCAAATTGTTCACAGCCTTCCAAGGTGTGTTTCAGTTGTGGAAAAGACTATCATATAGCCCAATTTTGTCTAGTAGTAAAGTCAAGTCCAGCTGGGACGGCGGCACCAAAGGCGACTACGAACAAAACAAAGTTGGTGATTCAAGGGAAGGCATTTGTCGTGACTAACCAAAACGTGAGAAACCCGAATGAGGTGATCAAAGGAGTTAAAAGTCCAACTACAGGAATTGTTAGACATCTGTTTCATTCGTCCTAGTATATCTCCTTAGGGTGCTCTTGTTCTATTTGTAAAGAAGAAAGACGGGAGTATACGACTTTGTATTGACTATTGAGAATTAAACCATATTACCGTCAAGAATAGGTATCCGCTACCTCGCATTGATGACCTGTTTGACTAGTTGCAAGGAGCACAATTCTTTTTAAAGATCGATCTTCGTTCTGGATATCATCAGCTGAAGATTAAAACTGAAGATATTCCAAACACTACCATCAGGACTCGGTACGGACATTTTGAATTCTTGGTCATGTCTTTTGGATTGACTAATGCTCCTGTTGCTTTCATGGATATGATGAACGGTGTATTCAAGGAATATTTGAATCAGTTCGTTGTTGTCTTTATTGATGACATCCTCATCTATTCCAAAAGCTGTGAAGATCATGAGCACCATTTGAAGCTGATACTTTAAAGACTTCGTGACAACAAGCTATATGCCAAGCTGAATAAATGTGAGTTCTGGCTTAAGGAAGTAGCATTACTTGGGCACGTGGTGTCAAACCATGGAGTATCTGTTGACCCAGCGAAGATTGAAGCAATCCAAAGTTGGGAGTAACCGAAGTCGATGACCAAAGTGCATAGCTTTCTGGGCTTAGATGGTTATTATCAGAGATTCGTGAGAGGATTTTCTAGAATCGCTACTCCATTAACTCAGCTGACTCGGAAAGATAAAAAATTCGTATTGAGCGAGGAATGTGAGAAGATTTTCCAAGAGCTCAAGAGGAGACTCAATTCGGCACCTGTTCTGACAATACCATCTGGTTCGGATGGATTTGTTATCTACAGCGATGCTTCAGGTAAAGGGTTAGGATGTGTTCTCATGCAACATGGGAAAGCCATAGCCTATGCCCCGCGATAACTCAAAGAATATGAGAGGAATTATCCTGCACATGATCTAGAGTTGGAAGCAGTCGTTTTCGAGTTGAAAATCTGGAGGCACTACCTGTATGGGGAGAAAGTGGAGATTTATACGGATCATAAAAGCCTGAAATATTTCTTCACCCAAAAGGAACTCAATATGCGGCAATGACGTTGGCCTGAGCTGTTGAAAGATTATGACCATAACATTCAATATCATCCTAGAAAAGCAAATGTTGTAGCGGACATATTGAGTAGAAGATCGTATGCGGGTATGAGTGCGATGTTGTTAACACAAAGACCCATTTTGTACGACTTACAAAGGATGGAGATAGAGTTAAAGGCTCCAAGTACCCACGTGATGATATCAAACGTACGAGTAGAACCGACTTTAATCGATAAAGTTAAAACTGCTCAAGCTACGGACATGGAGCTGATGCGCATGAAGAAGAAAGTACAAGAAGGTGCTATTCCAGAAGCAAGAATCGATGAAGAAGGAATACTTCGAGTCAACTCCAGACTTTGCGTTCCTAATGATTCTAACTTCAAGCATAGAATCTTGATGGAGGCACATAACACACCATTTGCAATCCATCTTGGGAGTACCAAAATGTATCATGATCTTTGACGTACATTTTGGTGGAACAATATTAAGAGAGAGATCGCGGAGTTTATCTTGAGGTGTTTAACTTGTCAATGAGTAAAGGCCGAGCATCAAGTGCCAAAGGGTCCATTGCAACCACTTGAGATTCTGAAATAGAAGTGGAAACACATTACCATGGATTTCGTTACGGGTCTTCCCAAAGTTTCTCAAGGCATAGATGCGATTTGGGTTATTGTTGATAGATTAACCAAGTCTGCTCATTTCTTACCTATACGTGAGACTTATTCCCTTGAACGTCTTGCTCGTATGTATGTGAATGAGATTGTGAGATTACATGGCATGCCAATATCCATAGTTTTCGGATCGTGACCCAAGATTCACTTCACGATTTTGGGTTAGCTTGCAGAAAGCTATGGGTACAGATTTACGATTCAGTTCGGCATACCATCCTCAAATGGACGGGTAATCAGAAAGGACTATTCAAACCCTTAACGATCTATTAAGACTCTGTGTCCTAGATTTCAAAGGAAGTTGGGATAAGTACTTGCCATTGGTGGAATTCTCCTACAACAACAGTTATCAAACAAGTATAAGCATCGCTCCATTCGAGGCGTTATATGAACGAAAGTGTCGTTCTCCAGTATGCTGGGACGAGGTGGGTGAAGCAACATTGTTGGGACCAGAATTGGTATGCATGACTACAGAAAAGATCCAAATGATTCGACAACGTATAAAGACCTCACAAGATCGAGAAAAGAGTTATGTTGATCTTCATCGAAAGGACATGAAATTCAATATTGGAGATCATGTACTATTACGTATTGCTCTATGGAAGGGAGTTTCAAGATTCGAAAAGAGAGGAAAGCTCAATCCATGATTTGTTGATCCATTTGAGATTCTTGACCGAATAGGAAATGTGGCCTATAGACTCGTATTACCTCCAAGCATGTCTTGTGTTCATAATATTTTCACATATCTATGCTTCGTAAATATGTGAAAGACCCGAACTACATTATTACGTTAGAACTAGATGAGATAGCCGAAGATTTAATGTACGAGGAGGTACCTGTCAAGATATTGGAAAGGAAAGAGCATATCCTACGGACAAAGGTTATACCACAAGTCAAGGTTTTGTGGAGGAACCATGTTATTGAGGAAATAACTTGGGAGTTGGAATCGAAAATAAAAGTGAGGTACCCTCAACTTTTCGAAACACCAGGTACGTACGTTAATTTCGAGGATGAAATTTCATAAGGAGGGGAGGTTGTAAGACCCCAACTTATTATAAATAAAATTAATTTTTCTCTATTCATTATCTTGAAATAATAAGGAGTTAATTTGATATAATGCTTTAGTTATGGGTGAAATGTGTAAATTTTACAAAATAAGTAAGTGATTATAAAATATTCATTTTTGTCGAAGAATATTTGTTTGGTCATGGAATATTCTTACTGTCGGGGAATATTCGTACGACGGTGAAACCATTTATGGGCTCCATAACAGAATAATTATCGGATGAGAAAAACGACAAGTTTGAATTTTTATAAATAACGGCGTAATCGTTACCGTTAACACTATTGGAATACCCGGTGGTTAAAATACAATAATATGCGTGGTTGCACATTAGCACACAGTATTACATAGTATTTTTGAATTATTGATTCTTACGTAAGAAGGCACTACTCAATAATTGTTACAATAATTACTGTTTAATATTTTATTTTATTGACTCAATAATTGCTGCGTTGATATTTTATATTATTGTTGTTTCAATAATTGTCACTGCACATTATTTCCCATTATCAAATCAATAATTCATATTATTTGAATAATATTATTAGATAGCATTATTGTCAATGTCTAAAAAATTCTGTCTAAGGAGAAGTTTGGTCACCTAATTGCGCATCAGTAAGGAGAGATCCTTATCGGAAAGCCTCCTCTTTCTTGGGAACGACCTGGTTGTCATAATTGTGATTCTGTAATATTATTTGCGAATAATTAATTATTGATTTATATGATAAGAAATATTTATTTTATGTGGATATAAATGAAGGATAGGAAAATATTTATTTTATGTGATTATAAATGAAGGAATTAATGCTGAGGTGTTTTATCAGTATTTTGTCAGAATGGAGGTATTAAAAATCGTCCGTATGTAGATTTCGAGCATTTTTCGTTTAGAATTTAGAAAAACTTAAAGCTACAAAGTTGTAGAAAATTTAATTTCCTATGGAATGGATATAAAATTTATATTTTTCTGATAAAAAGGCTATTTATTATGAATTATTGAAGTTTATGATTATTGTTTAAATGATAAAATATTTGGGAAATTTCTAGAATTGGTGGGCCCACTTTTGATTGGTGAGAAATATGCTAAAATTTTATTTCAAATGTGGTGGACATGAATAGTAACAGGTAAAGCCATCAGGTAGTAGGTTAAGTCTGCTTCGGCGTTCTAACATTTTTCTATAAATAGGGTGCTTAGTTAGAATTGAAAATCAGACCAGAAACAAGTTTTCTCTCTCTCTTTCTCTTTATATTATCAAGCGTATTTTGTAAGTATTTAGACACTTTGAGAATTGATATTCAGTGCAAGTTTCCTTCAGCATCATATCCGATATTTCATTCAGAAATAATGTTATTTTGATGTAAAGGATGTTATTTTTTTCTTATATGATATTATTTTCTTCAATATCATTATGTCGAATTATTGATATAAGTTTTATTATTGAATTTCTACCTTTTTGTGTCGAAGTTACTATTCACGTATACGACACTATTCACGTATATGGCACTATTCACAAATACGACACTATTCACCGAAAAATAAAGTTTTCTCTTTTTCGTCCCAAATGTTTAGTATGGTTACTATCTTTGATTGTATTCATGTTTTGATCGTCATTCTTGAATTTTACTCCATTATGGTTTATTATGGAGTATTTTTAAACTTGAAATATCTAAAGTGCGAATCTTTAAACTTTGTCCTTTTATCTTACTAGATTCATTCTCTAAAATGTTTTTCATCATCCTCAGTCCTTAATGGTGATACTTGATGAATATCTTTGGCCTGTAGTGCAAAGATGAATGATTACCTGATGAATATCTTTGGCCCGTAGTGCAAAGATGAACAGATGTTAAGATGAACATGACCAACTGGTGATACAAATGAATATCTTTGGTCCGTAGTGCAAAGATGAATATTTGATTCAATATGTATATTGATTGATGTTATATGGATAAAATATTGATGATGGACTTTTAAATTCATAGATGATAATAGATTTCATTCTCTACTTAACTCTTCTAATGAATTGTTATTTTCGCTGCAGTTGTTGATCTAAACCTTGTTGTCTATTATATTCTATCTGATTTTTCCCTTTTTAAGACTATTGATAATTTGTTGTATATTATCTTAGTCATAATATTCTTTACTGGGCTAGTTGAGTTCACCCTTTTCCTTTTTGTTCCATTTTTCTTCTCAGGAGGTGAGAATATAGCAGGAACTAGTCGGGGTATAGAGTGATGGTTCTAGAAAGTTGTTTTAGCAGTCCTCACTATTTTTATAAAATAGTGTATCAATAATTGTAATGATGACTCCTTTTGAGTTTTAATATTGTCTATTAGATAATATTTGTATTTAAACTCACAGTAGATGTGTTGTCGTATTTTGTACGACAATTGTATTAATAAAGTTGTATTTATTTCTGTACCGTGTATTTGACAACTCAGAATAGGTGATGTATACCTATTTTGGGGGCGTCACATTATCGCTTTTTCCATTAAAGTCGCAAACGTATTGATCTACAATACCGCTACCTTGTTGAATAACCCTGGCTTCAGTCCATTCTCAAATCTTCAGGCTTTTCTCACCTCCGTGTCCACCTGATAAGGTGCAAATCTCGCTAACTCGTTGAATTTAGCGGCGTATTCTGATACCGACATGTTCTCCTTCTTCAGTTCTAAAAACTTGACTTCCATCTTGGCTTCCATACTCGGCTAAAAGTAGTTCTCAAATAACAATTCCTTGAATCTTGTCCAAGTCACTACAGCTATTCCAGCTCTCACTTGATTAGTCTCCCACCAGTAATTGGCTTCTCCCTTCATCAGATATGTTGCAAAAGCTGTCTTTTGCTCTTCTGCTACCCTCGCAATAATGAATGCTTTCTCCATCTCCTTCACCCAGGTTTGGGCTTCAATGGGATATGTGGTTCCCTTAAATTCTGGCAGTCCTACCGCTTTAAAGTCCTTGAAATTTTCCAATCTATTAGATGGATGTTCTCTTGCTCCTGCTACTGGAGCTCTATTTCCCATAGCTTGGGCTATCATATTCGCAAAACTCTACATCGGGTCCGGTTGACCTCCTTCATTATTCACTGATTGCTCTTCTCTTTGATTTTGATTCTGTCGTCTAGGCGGCATGATCTGATTTAAATAAAAATCTTACATTAATTCTCTTTCTTATTAACACAATAAGAATTTAACACAAAATTTCTCATATATTCCATATTTTTTCAAATAGCACATAGTACATTTAGTACTTAACACATATTATTATCCCTTTTTAAAAAAAATTTAGGATTAACCCACACAACTTTACACAAAAAGTTGCAATTCTCTAACTTTACACAAAAAATTGCAATTCTCTATTCACACATAGCTATTCTCAGTTCGTCAAACTTACCACACTTATGAGTTCAGAAACTTGCCATAATTATATGAGTTTATAAACTTATCCTAGTCAGACCATTGGCGTCCATTCGTTGAGTCACGAACTTACCATAAGTATGAGTTTTAAGAACTCGCAACTTAGTCTTTTATTCGTATAGAAAATAAAGATTACATTCAAACATATATATTTATATATGTTCACACATCATTCTCGATATTACAACCTTTAATATCACACCATATTACCAAAATGTATTAATGCTTATACTTAAGCTGTCTACCATTCACTCCCTTCACCAGTCTTCTTCTTACTGGGACACTTGCTAAATCCGTGACCCATTCTTCCACAAGAAAAACACCTTCTCATACTCGGCTTAGGACAATGTAAAAAAATATGTCCTTGTTTACAGTTGAAACACACGTTCTTTCACATCATACTCTCCCAAGTGAGTCTTTCCACACTTACCACAGACTTGCTTCTTTTTCAAGTTTTAATTTCCAGAGTTATTATCACTATCGTTGTCCCTCTTTCTCTTATTGCTTCCCTTTTGCTTCTTGATTTTTCCCTCAGGCGATCCACCACCATCAGTCTTCATTCTATCCACCTGCGCCTTCAAATCGTTTCGTTCTTCGGTCATCTCGCATAACGCTCTTTTGGTCTTTCACAACTCCTCTAAGAGAAATACTTTACTCTAGAGTTCTTGAACTTCTGCAGATTCTTGATCGTTCTATCCAACTTTTATCTTAACCTCTTTTTCCACCTTAACTTCTTCAGACTCTGCCTCTTCATCTTCATTCAGATACATCTCAGGATAATTATCATTATCACTCCATAGATTCACCATGGGTTCATCTTTTCTAACTTCCTCAACTGACTCGCTCTGCGCTGGGACCTCGACTACTAGCACTGGTGCAACAGTCGTTAGCACTTCTGTACTCATTTCATCTTCTCTTGACATCCTACAATCAGTTTAAACAACTTGATTAGTACTTCACCAGTACGAAATTCTCACACTATGTGTCCACATATCTCACTATCGATACACTTCGGGAATCCCTCACTTAGTACTCTAAATGAGTATTCTATATCTCGCTTATGGTTATAATCCTAGGGTTTTCCCCCACCCACTTATGGTTTATAACCTACAGCTTTGATACCAACCTATGACGCCCCCAGATCTGGGTTACCTGACCCCCGAGTTTGGTGCTCACTATCCACAATATAAATAACATCTAACTACCCATTTATTTAGGAATAAAAATACACACTTCATTAACTGATATAATTAATACATTATCCCATTTTATCTAACCATAACTTTACAAACCTACCCCTTAGATATACAAAAAAGGTTTACAAATACAACATAATAATATTGTTCATTATACTATTCCAGCAACCTTTGTCCTTCTCAGTACGTCCAGCCACTTCATTCCTAACTGAAATATTTTATTTAAGCAAGGGTGAGCAACAAATTTGCCTTGCAAGTTAAGACATACAATGAATGAATAATAATCAAGAATAATAGACTATCTATTCGATAGAATGACACCAAAGTTCAGAGAACTTTGAAATAGTAGAACAAATCGTTAATCACTAACAAGTCTCCTCACATACTATGCAACCCAATAATCTGATAATGAAAGAGTACAACGCTTTCAAAGTTTCTACGATATTCTATTGAATAACAATATGGAAATATTTTCTATAGTTTATGCTGAGTGATCTAAATGGATCTCGAACTTCTCTTCTCAAGTAACTATCAAAAATTTTACTTTGATATACCCAGGTGTATCAAATAACCATAAAGATTAAGTCATACCCCTCAACAAGTACTTAGAGCGTCCAACTCCTTGTACCCTATATTATGCATAATATTTACACGCGTGCAACAGCCGAATATACGACCAAAAGGTTCCCTTTATATAAAAGGTTGTTCTTCTTAGTCTTATAACCAGAATTTGAATCACGACAACGAAATACAATAATTTCAATATCTAATCACTTTCTCAATCTAGCCGAAATAATTGGCATCGATCTGTCAATAATAGTTAAATTATCTTCTCGAACTTATCAAGTTCTAACAAATGTTCGTCTAGCCAGACAGATTAGATAAAACATTTCTCAACACAATTTGATAATAGATAAGAATTATCTGTACTATCAATAATAGCTTATACGGATGTAAGTATCCAACAATAGTTATTCTCCAAGTATATTCTCAAAATCACTAATTCAATTTGAATTAATAAACATGCACTAACTGCGAATAATCAACAATAATTCTCAGACGTGGTCTAATTAACAATAATTAACCACCATAATATTTGAAAAGATATAACTCAAGGTTGAGTTAAGAAAACTTTCATTCCGCGTTGATTACTGCTACACAAAATACTTATCTGCGTTTGAAAGACCTATAATCACAATATTGGTCTCACAATTAGCACAATAATTTACATCACACAATACTGTAATTTACATTTAATATTTCTCCTAGACACATTATCAATAGTCACATCAGTATTTATAACCTATATAAACACTCATCAAGTCTAACTAGTTCGGTCTGGTTGGACTTCAGTCTGTTCTCGGTGTCCTAGTCACCCTATCCGACAATTAACAGACTTATTGTTAATTAAATTTAGTCTCAAAGCTTCAATAAAATTTTATATAATTCAAATATCGTTCATAATATTTTTCAGAAGCTTTTAATAATTTTCAAACAATTATTATAATTTATAATAATTTTTCACACACTGGAATCATTTTTAAATGATTTAAATACTAAATAATCACATCATCATTAATATTTAATAACATTTAAATATTAATGAAATACTTGTCAAAATATTAAAGTTATCAATAATAACTTAAAATATTTTTAAATCATCAATATTATCCTTAAATGATTTTTAAAATAATTAAAATCATTCTTAAACCATATCCATTAATATTTAAATATTAATGAATTTATCATCAAATTATTAAAAGTCATTATTTATAACTTAAAATATTTTTAAATCATTTTTCTCATTTTTAAATCAATAAAACCATTTTAAATTTATTTATTTAATATAATAATTAAATAAATCTAATATCATTAATATTAAATTATTAATAAAAATTCTCCAAAAATATTAAAAGTTACATTTTATAACTCAAAATATTTTTAAACACTTTATTCTTATTTAGAATAATTTTCATAATATTAAAATTATTTTTCTCTAATTTATTTAATATAATAATTAAATATCATTAATATTCAAATAAATATAAATATTAATGAAAAATATCTCAAATTATCGAAAGTTATTTTTCATAACTGAAAATAATTTTTAAAACTATTTTTATAATTTTTAGAATTTATTTTCTATTTTAAGCATTTTTCGAAGACTTAGAAAACTAAAATAATTAAATCCGTCGCTAAATCGCTAAAAGCTTTAACGATGCTTTCTATCGCTGATGGTGTTCTTGGGCTCAAGAGCACTGACAGTCAGTGCCCAAGGGTCTCACTTTGACCACTTGTAATTTTATGTTCCTGCATGTTCTGTGCAAACTTAAACTTTGATCTTGTAGTATGTATGTAACACTACAATTATCAACCATCATCTAAGTCATAAACACATCATACCATGAAGATTTGGGCCTTCAATGTTGCTGTCAGAACGTTTCTGGGTTTTCTGGGTAACCCAGAAACCTAGGCAGTTTCGAGTGCCTCCCTTCTAGCTCAATAATCTTTGTGTTCTGCTCATCATTTAAGTGTTCTCATGGTCCAAACATGTAGTTCTCATGTCATACAACAACATCATAACACTATCACAGTCCAACTACATAACTTTCACAAGATTCGAACTGGTCAAACCCTGTCAGAAAGTTTGTTCATACGATTTTTGGGAATTTTCAGAAACTCAAGTCATGGTCGAATAGGCTACTTTGACCATCCACAACTTACAATCTGTTGATTGTTTAAAGGATCTAAAGGAATGGATCTAAAGTCCATATAACAAGACACAATCTAGATATTACAACACACATAAATCATTTAACACCTGACAGATCTAGGCTAAGCAAAAACTTGTCAGGCCTTTCTGGGCAATTTCTAGGTTACCCAGAAATGCTTAGTCATCCTCGGTCAACTATCTTTGACCAACAATATCTTGTAATCTGGACATGGTATGGCCATGATTCCACTTCTATATTATAGTCCTAATGTCAGACTACAAATTTAAAACTTAAAACACTACAAATCAAAAACAAGGAAGGATCTATGGCTCCTGGCATATGCTTGTCAGACCACTTTTTAGGGTTCATGGCAGTTTTGAAAAACTATGATTTTTACCCACTTTGATGCTATGGATCTATGATAAATCATCATAGATCATCATAAAACATCTTCTAGCATATATAAAAACACATAAACACAAACTTGGTCTTTTCATACAAGATCAAAATATGATTTAGGGTTTATACTTTTCTAGTTCAAGCTTTGATCTTTGTTCTCTTCTACTGAACTTGATGTTCTAGGGGGTGGTTTAGGGACTGAAACACTTAGGATTTTCGGAGGTTTGGGAGAGAGAAAATTAAGTTGAGTTTTAGAGAGCAAATGAACCAACTTTGTACACTTTCTCTCTCTTAATCTATATATATTATGATATAATGTATATAGCTGATATATTTGACTGATTTGCTGGAGTTTTTTGGTCGCGTGTTAAGTCAAGAGTTGGTCACCAACTCAAAATATGGCAAGATCTATACTCCAACCAATTAAAGAATGCCAAAAAAGAGTATTTTGGACATTTAACATGCAATTTTAATGACATTCAAGACAATTGTCCCAACCCTTTAGGTTCTAACCCTTAGGTTTTACAAATTTAAATTTTAGGAATTTTTAATTAGGGTTTTAAAATTGAAAATTAAGATTCCAAATTATAATTAGGGTTTGCTAATTATATTAAGGTTTCCTAATCACATTAGGGCTTGCCAATTAGGATTAGTGTTTCCTAATTAGGGTTTAGGGTTCTCGAATTTAAAATTAGAGTTTCTCGACATTCGATTAAGGTTCCTAACTATGCGTTAGGGTTTCTCAATTTGAGATTAGGGTTTCTAATCTCTTGTTAGGGTTTACTAATTTTATATCTAATCCGATCAATCATTGATCATTAATTCTATACAACACAAACACATACTCGTCAACACAATTATTATAATTATGTTTTCTACTGAATCACTAACCGTAACTAAGGTTAGGGTTTCTATTCTCTGTTAAGCACAACTCTACTCTTATTTCTCAGTCAATACACAAATTCACCACTTCTCTAGACTCGTATCACAGATACTCGGCACAATGTTGATAGTCAATATCAATATTAAATAATCAAAAAAAAATAATCGTAAAATTTGAATTATTCAAAATTTTGGGTTATCACACCGCCTTACGAAGCTTTATACGGACAGAAGTACATAACAACATTGTGTTGGGATGAAGTGGGAGAACGCCGAATGCTAGGACCAGAATTGGTGCAGCAAACAGCAGATATAGTTAAACTGATACGAATGCGTCTAGTAGCAGCTCAAGACAGAAAGAAGAAGTATGTGAATTCGCATCGAGTAAACCGAGAGTTTGAAGTAGGCTCATACGTATTTCTAAAGGTATCTCCCTGTAAAGGAAATATATGCTTTAGAAAGAAATGAAAGTTAAGTCCAAGGTTTATTGGACCTTTCGAGATATTAAAAAGGGTAGGAAAGGTAGCTTACGTTGTAGCATTACCTCCAGACTTAGAATGAATACATAATGTGTTTCATGTCTCCATGTTACGTCCTTATAAGCCAGATTATAAGCACGTAATAGAATATGAGCCTATTCATATTGAGAGAGACTTGACGTATGAAGAAATGCATATTCAAATCGTTGATAGAAAAGAGCAAGTTCTGAGGAACAGAGTTATACCTTCGGTAAAGGTGTTATGCAAGAACCACGATGCCGAAGAACCAACGTGGAAACTTGAAGAAAAGATGAAAAAGAATTACCCTCAGCTATTTTTTTAATGTAAGACGAGATTCGGGGGACATAATCCTTATAAGAGAGAAGAATGTAACGACCGAGAAAATCAGATTAATTGTAAAATAATTTTATTTGATTAAATAATGAATAAAATTATAGTATATGTTATTATAATGAGTAAGAAAGATGAAGATTGTTCTATAACCTAAAAATGTCGTAATATTGTAGTATTCTGGCTACGTGGTAGAATTAAGGTGTTTGAATTTCCAAGACGAAAATAAAAGCTTTCCGAGAAATTTTCTGAAAAATACTATTCACTAATTTTTACTTGGGAATTATTTTTGAACTTCCGAGAAATGCATAATGATAGAATAATAAGGTATGATGGATTATGTAATAATAATTCTGTTATGACAAACGCATTTTTTCGCCTGCGTACAAAGTTTGAGAATGTTAAGAAAAGGTAAAGATTGAATAAATGATGATCGTATAATAAGCAAGTATTATACGAAGCAATGAATACGAGTATGATATGAAGTATTGTACAAGTATATATGAAAGATAGTATGACATATATAACGAATGATTATACAAACTAGTATACATAAAGAATACGAAGATTATACGTTAAACGCTTTAAGCCTATTGTAATGGACTAATAGGAATTGTGTAGGAATTGGACAAGCCCAAGTGCAAACTTATTAAAGCCCAATGATATGAAATACAAGCCCAACGATAGGCCCAAAGTAATTAAACCTAAAGTCTAAACCAAGAACCGATGGGTAACCGGGTAAGAAAACCCATGGGGCAACCCATGTGGGCTGCATAGGTGACTCGTAGCTGGACATCTTGGTGGCCAAGCAAGAGATAAGTGTTGTGGGGAGCAAGTTATGAATAGTAAGGAGGTGGGATGGCCTAAATGACCTTAATGTCCTAACCTTGTATATCCTATAAATAGAAGAGGTTGTTGGTCATTTGTGCCTTAACAAATTTCACCAACATCTTAGAGCTTATACATTGAGAGAAAAGTAAGAGAAGTGTCTTGTTAGTTCAAGAGAAAGAAGAAGAATGAAAGCTAGAACACAAAGCTAATGAATCCTAAACCATGATTCTGCATCTCTTCAATTGTAGTTTGATAGAGAAGTGGATAGTGGTGGAGCATGAATTATAAGGAGCAATAAAGATAGTTATTAGAGGACTTAAACTTTAATAAACCATGTTAGAAGAGAATCATAGTCATAAAAGTTAAGAACAAATGAAGAACATATTAAGAATAATCATTTTATGGTTGTAATATGTTTGGTTAGGTTGTTAGATATATGGAATGAATCCATGTTAAACGATGTAAAAATCTCAAGTAACGAAGTTATGGCGAAATTTACGAGACTAGACGATAATCGTCGAAATCGTTAAATTCTTGGAATGAAAGTTAAAAGTCACAGTTTAACTCAGAAATGTTGGCTTTCAATGGAGAATAGTCTAAGCTTGCATTTTAAAGCTGCGGACTCGAAAATGGTCAAATTTCGACTTTGAACGTAGAAACGAGTTTTGAACGTTCACGAACGTTTGACAAACGCTTAATAAAGAACTTAATCGGTGAATTCTATGACAACGGATTTGAAAATGAAAGATTTTCTAATGAAATCATAGTGAATGTGATATGTGAGCTAATGGCTTTTGAACGAGCCAATTCGGACTTAGAATGAATAAGTTATGAGCCCGAAAAATTCATAGAAAAAGAAAATTTGGGAAATTTTCTCTGAGGCAGGGTCGGCGCTGCAGCGCGGCCCAAGGAGGTAAAGTCGGAACCACAGCTCCAGGACAAACCATCAAGCATTGGAAAGTGGCGCCGCAGCGCGGCTATTAGCAAAGGGACTCGCGCCGCAGTGCCAGCACTAGAGAAGGGGCAGTAAGAAATGGAAATTTATGTAATGCATGTAAAGGTTAATTGAAAGTAAATTATAACTTTAATTGACTTAATGAAACATCCTTAAGGATGATTAAAACCTTAAGAATGATAACTAAAGGTTAACGGAAGATTACTTAAACGAAAGGATAATGTAATATGATAAACCGTAACAGATATTAACCAATATAAGGCATAATTAGATTGAGAAGAAGGGTAAGATAAATTAGTGAACGTACTTGATTATATATGACCTAATGTGGTATGTTATGTGATCATGTATTGTAGAATCCTTAAAGACTCAAAGGAAAAGTATATTAACTGTAGAAGACGCTAAAGGCAAGTGTCCTAACCCTTGTCTATGTTCTTCTAGACAAGCTTTGTAATTCATGTATCTTCCGTATGAATTGATGTATAATGAAGTCGAAGCTAATTCCTTCGGCTAGACTTAATGTGTTTTGTGGATTTCTTTATAATCTATCAAAATATTGTCACGTTGCTATCTTTTGCCAAACTGTTTTGGTATTGATTTCAAAGAAAGACCGAGTATGGATAAATAAATGTTTTGTCGTCGAACGACAGGTACGTGAGGTTGCCAAAACTTAAATGTAGATACGTTTAAAGAAGTAGTGTTGTACAACATAAAGTACTATAGGTTGATCACCTAGATGTACTTATAAGATATGCCGAACTTACGGACTTGGTGTCAGGTTGTCCTATTCAAAGAAAGAATGAAATACTCAAGGTATTGGACACAAAATTAATGTTTAACTTATGTTGTGCATTGTTAAACGTTTTAAGGAAAAGAGAAGTGCTATTTTGAATTATCTATAGTACTTCATAACTATTGATTCGGTTATAGAAGATATACGATTCATATGATTCAAACCTTATTACTTAAATGAAATTGTTATACTTATTGAGCTAGTTATGTTCACTCTTGCTTGAACCATATGAATGCAGCTAAGACCGAACAGACAGAAGGACCTAGTAAAGATAAAGGGAAGGCTAAAGCGGACCAATAAGTGCCTTTGTAATCGTATAATAGGAGTGTTATAATTACTTGATATTATGACAAATAATCTATGTAATAGTTATAAAGAACCTAAGAATGGTAATAATGTTTTGGAATATATAGAAGGAATATTCACTCTTTTGAGGTATTTAAATTGAAAGTATGTGTGAACTGTAGCACCGTGTAGCACCATATGTCGAGTTGGAAGACACCCATATTTGGGGGCGTCACAGATATCAATCATACTTTCAAGGATTTACTTGCATAACCAATAATAGTACAAGCTCAAGTAATGCTCAATAAAAAGTAGGGTTCGAGTACTTGCCTCAAGCGTAGTTTACCAAAGTATAGCTTATCAACACTCTTTGAATCCTAACATAATATAGTTACACGTATAGGATATTTATTAGTTACGTATACTCATACATGATGTGTAAGTTTAAACGCATACATAAACGTCTAACTTAGTTGTATTCTCTTCTCATACATCATCACATACCTTGCGTACTTATAGCAGAAAATCAGTTTGTAAGACACTATGAAGTCAAATAACTTAGCTTCTAATCATTGCTTTATAATTTGAAAACATCTTTTGGACTTAACATTTGAAAGTTTATAATCACTCATTAAATATTCAATTCTATCATTTAGCATGCTTCTTAACAAATTGGATAGTATACTGGTCATATAATATAGGTTAAGGTAACAATATATGCATGCCTTAACCCTCAAATTATTTGCAGAAAATAGATTACACTTCAGGGTGGCGCGGCCGCGCTTGGCTTGTACTAAGGAGTGGCACGCTCGCGCTGGTCCTGGTGCAAACCAAGACTGCTAAACTCAAGCTAGGCCAGACTTGAACACCCAAACACATTTAGGATAACACTTACGTAATCATACATGACGTGATATCTATGAATAGGTTTGGTGTCTTTTACAACTTGTTCTTTACATAATTTATTAAATCTCACAAAATCAAGACTTCATATATTAATTTAACAATGTCTTTCATGTTATGTTCATACAATGAGATCAATAAGTCTCAATAAAATATGCTTTCATTAGATTAGTCGTGTATGTCAACTCATGAAGTGTTACATGATTTAGACTTGTCATTTTCCATGATCAACTATTTACAATGCATATGACTAGCTAGGTTGTAACGACCGAGAAATTAGGACCCATTGCAACATAATTTTATTTAATTAAATAATGAATAAAATTATATTATTTGTTTTTATTATGTGTTGGTAAGATGAATGTCGTTCTATAACCTATAAACGTCGAAAAGTCGTAGTATTTTGACGGCGTGAAGGAATTAAAGTGTTTGAATTTCCAAGACGAAAATAAAAGCTTTCCGAGAAATTTTTCGAAAAACAGTATTCATCGATTTCCGCTCGGGAATTATTTTTGATTGTCCAAGAAATATGTAACGATAGAATATCCAGGTTAGATGGATTATGTAATAATAATTCAAGTATGAAAAACGTAATTTTTCGCCTGCGTACTTAATTTGAGAACGTTAGGGAAAATAAAGCGTTAAGAAACTTAAGTGATGATCATATAATACGTAGGTATTGTACGGGGTAATGAATACGAGTATGATACAAGTATGTATGAATAATAAAATACCGTATATTATAAATTAGTATACGAGAATGATACGTAAATAATACGTAGTAAGGCTTAAAGCCAAATGAAATGGACTTGTGGGATTATGTATGAAGTGCAAGTCCAATAAGAATTAAGGTGCAAGCCCAAGATTTACTAATGTTATAGCCCAAGTGTTGGTTAATGTAAAGTCCAAAGCAAATTAATGCAAGCCCAAAAGAATAAGCTAAGCTAATTAAATTAAAGCCCAAAGTAATGATCCAATGGATTAGGGTGACCCATGGGGAAACCTATGATAATATGGGTGATCTTGGTGCCCAAGTATCGGATAAGTGTTGTGATGGCCAAGTAATTAGTGTAGAGAGCAAGTTTACTTAAATGCTAAGTATTGAATAGTAAGGAGGTTGGTTGGCCTAAATGACTAATATGCCCTAACTTTGGTTTTCCTGTAAATAAGTGAGTTGGTTTTCATTTGTTGGATTGTTAACTTTCATCCAACCTAAAACAACTTATTTGGTAGAGAGAATAAGCAAGTTTAAGTTAGACTTTTAAGAGGAAGAAAAGCTTGATCATCAAGGGTAAGTCTCCTATGTCATAATCTTCCAACTCTTCCATAGTAGCTTGATAGAGAAGGGATGAATGGTGGTACATATGTGTTAAGAAGTAAAGAAATTGGATAATCAATGGACTTAAGTCGTATAAGTCATGAATAAGTAATTCAAACTTAAATAAGTTATGAACTTATGATGAACATATATGAACTTGTCATATGTTTACATGAATGAAGTTAGTATTAATAAGATGTAAGAATGTTGGTTAAAGGACTTAAACTGTCATAAGTCATGAGAATGGAAACTATATATATTTTTTACTTTAATAAGTTATAAGCTCATGAAGAATTAGTAATAACTTATCATAAAAATAAGTTATTAAAATGAGTAGCTTGAGATGTTAATAATGGATAGAATCCATTTGGAACGATGAACAAATCATAAATAACGAAATTATGTCGGAATTCACGTGATTGGACAATAATCGTCGAATTCGTAAAACTCTCAGAATGGAAGTCAGATATTGATATTAAGCTCGAAAACATTGGATTTCAATGGGAACAAGTCTTATTTGGCATTATAGAGTTGCGGACTTGAAAATGACCGAATTCCGACTTAGAATGAAGAAACGAGTGTTGAACGTTCACGAACGTTTATCGTTTTTGTTAAAAATGAACTAATAGGTGAATTTTTAGTTAACGAAGTTAAAATTGTAAAATTCTTACATGAACACGTAGAGAATGTAATTTATGAGCTAAGGGCTTTTGAACGAGCCAATTTGGACTTATAACGAAGAAGTTATGAGCCCGGGAATCTCACATAAGAAAAAGTATGTCAATTTTTTTTGAGGCACAGAGTCTGCGCTGCAGCGCGACTTAAAGAAGAAATGTCGGCACCGCGGTGTAAGGACAAAACCATAGCACACTGTTAGTTGGTGCCGCAGCGTGACACGTTGAAGAAAGGGTGGCGCCGCAGCACCGAGGCAAGGGCTTGTGCACTGCAGCCCCGCGCTGCAGTGTGAGTCCAAGAAGGAAAGATGGCGCCGCAGCGCCAGCCATAGGGTTTTGACAGTAAGGAAAGTTTGTAAGTAAAACAAGAATGTTAGTTTATTAGTAATAAAGTAAAGCTTAATTATAACACTGTTAAGACCTTGTTAAACCTTAAGTATGATAACTAGAGGTTGAAGATAATCAATCGAACATGAACATAATGACAATGTAAACTATAACGACAAGCCGAAACTTATATAATAACAAATCTAATGCATAATTAGATTGAGAAGAAGGGTTAGATTCATTAAGAATCATGTATGCTATTCATGACCTAATGTGATATGTTATGTAATCATATATACTGTAGATACCTTAAAAGACTTAAAGTGAACGTGTAATAGCAGTAGCAGACGCTGAAGGCAAGTGTTCTAACCCTTGTTTCAGTTCCATCTGGACAAGCTGTGACAACCCGAGAATTTAGGAAATTATTTAAATCTTAAATGATGGATTAAAGGTTGAATAATAAACCTTGACAGAAAATAATTGAATGGATTCGAGATTTCCGAGAAGAAATTTTGTGAATTTAAAATTTTGTGGTGAATTATTCAGGATCAAGGGTTTACGTGTATATGTTCTGTGTATATGGTTATATATGTGTACAGTATGTGGTTAAGGGTCAATGGTTAACCAGATAATCTATATCAGTGGTAAACCTTAATATTATATTAAGAACGTCAACGTTCAGTTAGAAAATTATTACAATTTATAAGAAACCCTAAAATTGGTTCTGAAAACCCTAATTTCAGGTTCGGGAATTCGAAACCCTAATTCGAAAGTTGAAACCCCGAATTTGGGAATGCAAATGCTAGTATAAGGTTTAAACGTTATTAATTATATTTAATTAGGGATAACCCTAATTGATTTTTAGAAAACCCTAATTGTTCAGCTGGAAACCCTAATGCACGATTATGAAACTTAATTGCTAAATTAGCAATTTTAATTAAGAAATATTAATCCAAATTAGCAAGCTTGAATTATGATTAGGAAATTTTAATATAATTATAGGATCCTAATTATAATTTAGAAATATTATTTTTCTATTTTGAAAACCTAATTTTGGAAATCTTAGAAATTAAATTTCAAAAATCTAAGGATTAAACCCTAAGGGTTAGAGCAAATGACTAGTATGCCATTAGAATTAAATGCCAAATGTCTAGATGTGAGATCCCGAATTTTATGAAATAAAAGTATTCATTTTTTTAATAATTATTATTATATTTAGTGCGTGGTAAAATTGATAAAAGGTTAAAGTTAAGGGTGATATTTGAAAAAATTTCAAAGTAAGCAAGTTGTCATAAAATATTTGGTGGTAAGAGTACAGTAATACGCATGGTTGCATAGTAGATCACCTTATTGATTATTGATGTTTACGTAAGAAGTCACTCAGTTATACTCAATTATTGTTACAGTAATTGCTGCATCATATCTCTCATATTATTGATTCAATTATTGTCACAGTATCATCTGCATAATATGTTATATTATTAAATCAATAATTGAGACGACAAAGTTATTCATATTATTATTTGCAATATTGACAATGTCTAGAAGTTCTGTCAAGGAGAAGTTAGATAATCTAATTACGCGCCAATAGGTAGAAATCCTTATCGGAAAGCCCCTTCTTTCCTGGGAATGACCTGGTTGTTAAATATTGTGAGTTATACTATTAATGATGAATAAATTCGTGTTGATTAAAGATGAAATTGATATTTCTATTGTGTGGGAATTATTAGTGTTAGTGGAAATCGACATTTATTTCGATAATAATTGATGTCTGGATGATATATTGACCATTTAGATAATTAATCGGATAAATTAGCAATTAATTGCTATTAATTCACATGCTTATAACTATTTATTCACATGTGTGTACTATTGATTCACATTCATGTACTATTAGGGGAGGCGGTACAAGATTGATAATACTTGCATGACTAAATTAAAAATGGAGGTATAGATGAAGGTACTATACTGAAATTATTTTTTCACATGTATAGAACTATTGAGTCACATGATTGTACTATTGATTCACATGATATACTATTAAGGGAGGTGGTGCAAGTTTGATAATACTTGCAGGACTAAATTAAAAATGAAGGAAAAGATGAAGGTATTATACTGTAATATTTTGAGCCCCAAAACGTGTAATTATCGAAACTATATTTTCCAATAAATAGAAGCTCATTCTTCCTTCATTCTCACTAATTCACTAAGACTCACAAGAGCAATTATAGAGAGAAAAACTATATAGAGAGAAGCTATAGAGAAATAGAAGAAGAGTAGTTTGCTACTTCACTACTCCAGTATCCAGTCTTCTTTTGAGGTAAGGGGTATTATGTATTTCATATTCTGAATAGATGTTATTTTTTTGTATTCGTATGAATATTGTATTCGTTCAATATTTGTAAGGAATATCATCTTCGTTCAATATTCGTAGGAATATTATTTTCGTTCAACAGTCGTAAGGGGTATTATTTCTTCGTAAATGATATTATTTCTTTCAATATCATTATGTCGGAATATTGGTACTAATTTTATTATGGAATTTTTACCTTTTTTTGTCGTGGTTACTATTCACTCTAGTATTATTCACTCAGGTATTTGGGGTACTTTTTGTGCCAGAGTACTATTCACGAGTTACTATTCACGGATTACTATTCACCCGATTACTATTCACTCTAGTATTATTCACTTGGGTATTCGGGACACTTTTCGTGTCGGAGTACTATTCACGGGTTTGTTGGTCGGAATACCGATCACTAAACACGCACAAGTATACGCGGTCTAACAAGTAATACAGTGATAAGGAGAGTGTCGTACCCACGAGGAACTATGACTAATATTTTCCAAGTACCGATTGCGTATCGCTAAAGTTTTATTCGAACTGCAGTAAATGGAAGTGTGAATTATCTAACTAAACTAATTAACAAAGCAAGTAAATGGATAACGAATGGAAATCTAAGGAAATACAAGCTAAGGTAACAACTTCACCCCCACACAGGCATTCTGTCGAACACCTGGCGTGTTATGTTTCATCAAACTAGCTACCCTATCTCTCTTTGGTCTTAATGGTCACGATAATTTGTCGACCGAGAACGCACAGGTGCTAATGCACCTCTGTCGAGGTATGCACAAACATATCCTCTCTAGATCCACCCTAAAGGGAATAGAATAGAAAAGAACATCCAAGCTAGATGCAATCCTACATATGTCTATGAGAATTAATCATAACAAGGATTTAAGCATAAGTTCTCTATCAGGTCGCACGTGGCGCACAGAGATATGTCTATTCTATGCACAACTTACGCAGTCAAAACCCACAATCACATGCTAATATATTTAGGTGTAAATCTACAATTCTTCTGTCGATATCATGCATAATACCAAAATCATCACTAATGTCTTAGCGAGAATCATGAAGCACAAATATATTAAACCAAATCATATGGTGCCAACCAAAGAGATAAAGATATTCAATTCAAACAACAAAGGGAACCATTATAACCTTAGAGCCAATAATCAGTTCATATTTAATAAACCAAATACAAGTAGCAAATAAGACAACATTTATAGAATACAAAATTAGAGGAAATAAATGGATAGAAGAAACTCTGTCAAAGCCCCTTCAACTCCACGAATTTCGCTTAAATCAAGTTTTCCAATCCGTGCCGCACGTTGCTCTTGAGCTCCAAAGAAAAGCCAAACTTCTCCCTAATCTACCTAATCTATATTTACAGACATCAACTCAGGGAAAGAAAGAGAAATTACAAAGAAAAACTTAAAGTTAAGCTAATCTATCATATTCTAAGTTATGTGTTATGAGAGATATATGTATGCAGTGGCTTCTCTCTGATATATACCTCATTCCTTCCTTCGCTAGGTCAAACCAAGGCATTCATTGTCTGGGCACCGAAGGTGGCACCTCGGCGCGGGTCACTAAGCTGCAGTTGGCGCTGCAGCAACACTTTAATATAAAGGACACGGAGCTCGCGCTGCAGCTCGAGCCATAGAAGCCTCAGTGGCACCGGGACGCGAGGGTGATGTCAGCAAGGTCCATGGGGTGGCGCTGCGGCGTGACCATTAAGTCTGGCATTGGCGCCGCGGCGCGAGTGTGAGGAAAATGCCCGTTTTGCCCCTTTAGGCTGGAAAAGCACTGTAAAGCTCTGCAATACATCAGTTAAGCACAATAACACTATAATCATATAAAACTATATAAAGTCTACGAATTCAGGCAATTACTTAAGTCATTAAGTATCCGATTCGCGGGTATAAATCCCACTCATCAAATACCCCCAAACTTAAGTCTTTGCTTGTCCTCAAGCAAACTAACTAACACAACACTAATAATAAAAAAACACACGCGAAAGAAAAATAAAATAGTAAAGTAGTATCATGGCTTCAAGGCTCGATCATAGCCACTCCTAGAGAATAGGGCAAACACATACATGAATAGGGGTTCATTCAATTTCAAGCATAAGAATGTATTCGATCCATTCTATGTGTGTGTA
Source organism: Panax notoginseng (assembly GCA_016801055.1). Taxonomy (NCBI): domain Eukaryota; kingdom Viridiplantae; phylum Streptophyta; class Magnoliopsida; order Apiales; family Araliaceae; genus Panax; species Panax notoginseng. Next base: position 187,595,172 of record CM029020.1, read on the forward strand.
TGGAGACCAACCATCCTAACTAATCATGGCTCAAATAAGTTCGCACAGTCGATTGCTAATACTAATATGCATACTCTGCAACTTAAGCATTCAACAAGCATTAAGAATAAAACGCAAATGCAGGAAAAGATCAAAAAACTCTAGCATGACGACAGTAAAATCTGACTCGGACAGTCCTTAATTACCTTAGGTTATTCAAAACTACTCATGAATGAGCTTTTTATCAGTGACTCCCAAGCCAGACGACTTTAGGGCACTAGGTGTAGAACACCCCTGTGAATCTAATAACTCGAGCAGTAAAAGCAACGTAATCAACATAAGCCACTAAGATTTTACAACAAAAACGAAGATTATTTAGCGAGTGCATTTTATGCTCCATCTCGATATCAGTCCTGCGCTTATGGGCAAATGCGTTTTACCCTCCATCTCGACCCACAACAAAACTTTCGATATAAACTCTTCTTTTCTATTTTTATTCTCATTTCATTCTTTTTTCTTTTTTTTATATGTCAACATGCTAGAATCTAAGATCTAAAACTGTATAAACGTCTAAGTCTTTTATTACCTTGTACAAATGAAAGTTTATAAGAGTGAACAAATTTTCAAAGCAATAAACACGCGAACTAAATTCGAAAAATAACTAGTTAAAAACAGTTGGTCAGTGCGTGCTAAGGACGGATCAATAACAGTCTAAACTTATCAATTGAACAACCCCTAGCTCATGCGTGCTTCACACGACTCTAAGAGATAGGCATAGATACTTGACACTTGTCATCAGCCACAATCAAAAAAATAATAAAAACTATAACCCTTGCTAAATAACAGCTCAAAATAGGGTAAAAAGGCCATTCACATGGCACAATCATCAAATCTGTAAAAGCCCCAAAAAGATGGCTATAAACCACAATCATGCTGATAATAATCAAAGCATTAAATAATAAAAACTAAAAACAGTTTATGGCATAAAAATTTAAAGCATAATCCTGATAATTTTGCAGTTCAAAACGACTGCACCACAAAACTGATAATAATAAAGTACTAAAGTATGCAATCCTAATCATGGCAGTACGAAAATAGATAGATAATAGCAAGAAACACCCCCAAACTTGAGATGAGCAATGCCCTCATTGCTAAATATAAATTAATCAATACAAGAGGGCTTCCCTGAAGTTCGCTCACTCAGTAGCAGTCTCGTCCTCTTCAGCCTCGGCGGGCGGTGATGGGGGAGGGTAGGGTGGAAGACAGGCAGCTCTGGAAATTGGTATGGCGTGAACTTAGTATTTTCGCCACAATAATCGGTGTAGATGCTCTGCATGGTGTTCACCAGCTCAGCCTGGTACTGCATAGCTACCTCCTGTCTCTGAGCTACAGCTGCGATGTGCCTCCGCTACCTCTACGCCTTGGCATCCTGTTTCTGGTGCAACAGTGTGAGGGACGCCATAATATCAGTCAATATCCCCTGTCCAGCTGGGCCTGGGCCTGTGCCTGAAGTTTGTCCCTGCTCTGGCTCTGTAGTAGGGGCCAGCACTGTAGGTGGCCCGTAGCCTTCGCCTCGGATATGAGACTCTACCCCGTCCCACACAATGAAACGGGAGATTATTTGGTGGTCTATGACTGCCATGGGAGGCAAGGCTATCTCCTCTGGCCCCCACTAAATGCCTGCCTGTTTGCACAGTCGAGTGATCAATGATAGATGTGGAAGCCCCGAAGCGACTGTACTCTTAATTGCCTTAAGAATGGACTCGTGAATCAGAACTCCAATATCCACCTGCAGCCCCATGACAATGGCGAATAGCAGAATTACCCTATCTCTGGTCACGTCGCTCAAGTGACGGGTTGGGATCATGTTAGCACATATGAAGCTGAACCATAGTTTCCCATAGCGACTGAGCGCTGAAGTCGGGAAGCTGGTATTCTCACCCGTATAATCGTTCTTCTTCCACGCGGTCCCGGGCTTGCACAGCCTCCTGATAATATCCTTTAAGTCGTAGCTGCAGAGCCCCGGCTGCACATAATCATTACCCGCATAGTTGGGCATGGCAAACAGTGCATTGATGGCCTCACTACCAAACGCCACTAGTTTTCCCCTAACTTGGACAACCGCGTCACCTTCAGCATAGGCATTAGCATAGAACTCCCGAACCACTGATACACTGGCTGACCCGGGTGGTTTTGTGAAATGAATCCATTGGCCACCCGAAATCATGGCCAACAACTCGCCATCCTCTTTGCTAGGCCTCAACCCCCGTTCTGGAATCAGATTTATCGTAGCAAAGAAGCTCTTGTATCGTTTCCAAGCCTCCTCGTTCACAAATTTGGCTCCGTCCCAAGCCGTTGGTGGTGCCGCGGACGATGATCCTCCCATGCTAAGGGGTTGTCGCTTTTGTGCCATTTCAGAAATTGCCACAATTTGTTTACACAAGCAGAAAACTGAAGCACACACTCCCCCAAACTTATGCAGATAGTCCCCAAATGAAAGCCAAGTGAATCCAAACCAAAATAGCCCCAAATCAGTCAACTTTTATGTTGAGGCAATTTATCGAACACCTAGAGTGCACTCCTAAAAACCAATATGGAAAACCTTTGTTTGAAAACGCTCTAGCCGGATTTTCGTCAGTAGAAATCTCCAAAATCACAGAGAAAAATTTGCACAAACAATCCACAATTAAACCAAAAAGAATTCTGCTTGAATGAAATCCAAATAAATTACCTTAAATTACAAAATCTAAGTGAGAAACCCAAAGTGAGAAGTGTGGGCTCAAATTCTAACGGTAGATTTAATGGAGTTTTCGGTTTGTGATGTTGGATTGAGATGAGAAATCAAGGTCGACTGCAATTTTCGTGGGAGGGGCAAAGGATTTTTTTTACCTTTGTGATGCCGAGTTTGCTCGAGAAAGATAAAAAGGTGTGGCCTAACTGCTGGCCAAAATCAGCTTTTAAAAATAAAAATTCGCTGCCAGCGCCTCGGCGCGAAACTATCTTTGTTCCTTGGCGTTGTGGCGCGAGTTAGCAGTAGCTACTGCCATTTGTTGGCGCCGCGACGCAAGATTCCCTGTGTTGGTTGGCGCTGCGGCGCGAAGGAGAGAGGATGTGCAAATAAGCATGGCGCTGCAGTGCGAATGTTGGAGCCGGGGCGCCAGTCTGGCGCTGCGGCGTGGCTCGCAGTACTTTAGTTGGCGCCGCGGCGCGAGTGACAATTTATGTGCTTTCTCTATCTATTTTCTGCACATGCCAGGACAAGTATAACAGAAAACACCTTGAAGCAAATATACATTATTACAAACAATATAGCAACTAACTGCACACTACTACCTACAAATAGCATATGATAGCTACAAAATCATGCTTAAAGAAAAACACAGAGTAAACTATATATAGGTAAACGAAAACAGATGAAATTTATACCGAGATGGGGGTGCCTCCCCATCAAGCGCTTGTTTTAAAGTCGTCGGCTTGACTATACCGACGCCGTTCAATCCGGCACATAAGCAAAAATGACCTTCTCATGCCACCTATTAGTCAGTTCCTTTGGATTTTTGGCAGACATGGATGATGGATCATCCTCGTTTTCTTCATCCTTCGGCACAAAGAATCTTTCACCACTGGAATTATCCACTAATTCCCCTTGTTCATTAAATTGAAAGCGTTCTTTGTGCTCTATTGGGCCCTCTAGGGTTTCCACAGTCGTGAGCGTGGGTTCTGATAGTAGATCAGTATTGACGATACAACCACTGTTGATCCTTGTGTCTCAAACTTCAGACTCCACCGGTTGGCTAGCCTGCACTATGGCGTTCCCCTCAACAACTATGTGAGACTCAATGCCTTTTCCTTGCGTATCCACATTGCAAAACTCTACTGCTTCATCGTCGAGATCAATTATGACCAGGAGATTGCCTTGCGATGGATTTGTGATGGCATTGACGAGTTGCCCCAATTGCTTCTCAAGGCTGTGCAATGCGGCTTCTTGGCTTGCCATCCGAACTTCATTTCTCTGAATAAAGTCGGTGAGAAGCTCCTCAAGCCGGTTCTCTTCTTCTCGTGTTGAGGTCTCGTAAAAGCTCTCATTGGGTTGAGACGTCAACTCATAATGCGGCGGAGACTGATAGTCAAACTAAGAGGCATGATTCGGATCATAATATTGCTCTTGACTGTAGTCCCATGTGATTGGATAACCCTGGCAGTTTGGATGATAGGAGATTGGTTCAAAGTCAGCTCGTTCCTAACAGTATGCATTCTGAGTGGACTGACACTCGAGATTGTCAGAAAACCTCAAGGCATTAGTAATTTAAAGTTGTAATCTCTTGAGTTCTTCTTCCGAGCTTGGTTGTGTTGTCCCCTCATAAGGCCATTGATAACATTGATCATCCATAATCTGTAGACTTAAAAACAAAAAGAAAGGAAGATCAAACAAATAAAAGAAGTAAATATATACAAATTCAAAGTAAGACTAAATTGATTTAAATCAATATTGGACAATATAAGAATAATAGTTCCCCGGCAACGGCGTCAAAAACTTGTTGGTCGGAATACCGATCACTAAACACGCGCAAGTATACGCAGTCTAACAAGTAATACAGTGATAAGGAGAGTGTCGTACCCACGAGGAACTATGACTAATATTTACCAAGTACCGATTGTGTATTGCTAAAGTCTTATTCGAACAGCAGTAAATGGAAGTGTGAATTATCTAACTAAACTAATTAACAAAGCAAGTAAATGGATAACGAATGGAAATCTAAGGAAATACAAGCTAAGGTCATAACTTCACCCCCACACAGGCATTCTGTCGAACACCTGGCGTGTTATGTTTCATCAAAGTAGCTACCCTATCTCTCTTTAGTCTTAATGGTCACGATAATTGGTCTTAATGGTCACGATAATTTGTCGACCGAGAATGCACATGTGCTAATGCACCTCTGTCGAGGTATGCACAAACATATCCTCTCCATATCCACCCTAAAGGGAATAGAACAGAAAAGAACGTCCAAGCTAGATGCAACCCTACATATATCTATGCGAATTAATCATAACAAGGATTTAAGCATAAGTTCTCTATCAGGTCGCACGTGGCGCACAGAGATATTTTTATTCTACGCACAACTTATGCAGCCAAAACTCACAGTCACATGCTAATATATTTAGGTGTAAATCTATAATTCTTCTGTCGATATCATGCAGATTACCAAAATCATCACTAATGTCTTAGCGAGAATCATGAAGCACAAATATATTAAACCAAATCATATGGTGCCAACCAAAGAGATAAAGATAGTCAATTCAAAAAACAAAGGGATCCATTATAACCTTAGAGCCAATAATCAGTTCATATTTAATAAACCAAATACAAGTAGCAAATAAGACAACATTTATAAAATACAAAATTAGAGGAAATAAATGGATAGAAGAAACTCTGTCAAAACCCCTTCAACTCCACGAATTTCACTCACATCAAGCTTTTCAATCCGTGTTGCTCGTTGCTCTTGAGCTCCAAAGAAAAGCCAAACTTCTCCCTAATCTACCTAATCTATATTTACAGACATCAACTAAGGGAAAGAAAGAGAAATTACAAAGGAAAACTAAAAACTAAGCTAATTTATCCTATTTTAAGTTTTGTTTTATGAGAGATATATGTATGCAGTGGCTTCTCTCTGATATATACCTCCTTCATTCCTTCGCTAGGTCAAACCAAGGCATTCACTGTCTGGGCACCGGAGGTGGTACCGCGGCGCGGGTCACTAAGCTGTTGTTGGCACTGCATCGCCACTTTAATATGAAGGACACGGAGCTCGAGCTGCAGCGCGAGCCATAGAAGCCTCAGTGGCATCGGACAGCGAGGGTGATGTCAGCAAGGTCCATGGGGTGGCGTTGCGGCGTGGCCATTAAGCCTGGCTTTGGCGCTGCGGCGCGAGTGTGAGGAAAATGCATGTTTTGCCCCTTTAAGCTGGAAAAGCCCTGTAAAGCTCTGCAATACATCAGTTAAGCACAATAACACTATAATCATATAAAACTATATAAAGTCTACGAATTCAAGCAATTACTTAAGTCATTAAGTATCCGATTCGCGGGTATAAATCCCACTCATCAGGTTACTATTCACTCTAGTATTATTCTCTCGGGTATTTGGGACACTCTTCATGTCGGGGTACTATTCACGAGGTACTATTCCTGAAGTACTATTCACATGATACTATTCACGGAGTACTATTCATCTGAAAAATATATTTTTTTCTATCCAAATTATTTTTGGTACATAAATATTATTCTTGAATTTTACTCCACAAAGTAGTATCATGTTGACAATTTGGATATTTTTAAACTCTGGATAAATTTAAAGTGTTTAATATTTATCCTTGATTTCGTTTGATTAATGCTTATATCATTGTCATCATCCTCGTGCTTATATTGTTATGAAAGTCATCTTCGGCTTACGTGTAAAGATGGACTGTTGATTATTGGTTTTATAGTTGTATATCTTTGGCTTACATGCAAAGATGGATAGGTGTATGACATGATCATAACCACTGGTGATAATAACGAATATCATTGGCCCATAGTGCATGGATAATTCGACGATGTGATTTGCAAGATCATGACCATTAGTTAATAGTTGAATGTCTTTGGCCGTAGTGCACTGACAGACAATTGATTAGTACGATCATGACCATTAGTTTTATAGTTGAATATCTTTTGCCTGTAGTGCAAAGGTAGACAACTGATTGGTATGATCATTGTTATTACATTTGAATATCTTTAGCCTTTGGGGTAAGGATATTGAATAAACGTTCTATTAAGCCTTTGTGACAAGGAGAAACTATTGATTTACATGATTATAAATATGAATTGTGGATTTAATTATAATCTTTGGTAGTTCAGGTGAAGACAGGTGATGATAGTTCTTTTTGTCTTGGGTATAACAAAGAACTGTTCTTCAGTATTACAGGAATGAAATATTAACGATGGACTTTTAATCTAGAACAGATAGTAGACATTATGTTCTACTTGACTCATCTAATGGATTGCTTATTCCGCTGCAGTTGTTGATCTAAAACTTGTTGTCTATTATATTCTATTAGTTGTTATACTGTTGAAGGCTAAGGATAATTTATTCTGCATTAACTTAGTCATAATATTTCTTACTGAGCTAGTTGAGCTCACCCTTTTGCTTTCTTTTACTCTTCAGGAAATGAGAATATAGCTGGGACGAGTCAGGGAATGGAGTGATGGTCCAGGATAAGTGGCTGTAGTAGTCCTCACTATTCTGTGAAATAGTGTGATAATAATTGTAATGATGACTTCATTGAGTGTGGATATTATCTAGAAGACAATATTCGTTTTAAAAACTTAGCTATGTTTTGTCGTATTTTGCACGACATGTGTATAATTAAGTTTGTAGTTGAGTTCTGTACCATGTATCTGGCGACTCAGAATGGGTGATGTATACCTGTTTTGGGGGCGTCACACTAGAATACCGTTTTTGTCATTCTTTAATTAGAAAGTGTGCAAATCTTTCCAAGATCTTGGTGGTTCACCAACTTAACATATCCCATGTGCTCTATATCTAACAAATAAGCCAACTTGTGCCACCTAGCAACCCAAGTTCATTAAATCAAAATAAAAACCAATTAAAGTAAGAGAAAGTCTCTTACTTTACTTAGCAAACCAACCAAGTCCATCCTCTCTCTCTCTCTCTAAATTCAAAAATGAGGGTGAAAGGGAGTGCTAGGTTAAGCCATGATCAGGTGTTAGAATACCAAGATCGGATCACAAGGGTTAGATTCAAAGATCAAAGCTTAGAAAAGGTATAAATCCTAAACTTAGAAATCATATGATTTGATGTTAAATGTTGTTAATGATTAGTTAGATATGTGTTATAGGGTGTCCTTTAGTGATCTGGGTTGATAGATCATAGATCTATACACGAAAATAGCATTTTCAGAAATTTGGAAAAATTAAAAAGGTTGGTCTGACAATCAAATGTCAGGGTCTATAGATCTTTCTGTGTTAGGTTTTAGTTATGTTTTATGTTATAGATTTGTTCTATGTTATAAGGGCTTGGATCTGAAACTTGAATCAAGCCCAGATCATGTGTAGATTGTAAGATATGAGTGGTCAAAGTGGGTTGACCGATCACAGAAATTGAATTCTGGGCAGCCCAGATTCCCAGGAACCTCCTGACAACATTTTTCGAGCCTCTGATCTTACTACTGTTTGTGGTTTAGTCCGTGTTAGTGCTTTGATCTTGTAGTCTGACATAAGGACTACACTTTCAAGCCTTTATATCACCCAGATCCATAATAGAAACGAAGTTGTAGCCGGTTAAACAGGAGTTGACCATCATGCCGGATGAAGATTCTGGGAAACCCAGAAATCTTCAAAGGAAGTTTTTGGCATGCAATTTGACCAACCTTTATTTGTCGTATGTGATGTTGTTGTTATGATCTGATGATATACAATTGTAATCTGACATCTATACTACATGTATGAGCCACTAGATCACACAAACTGAGCCTAGAAAGCTAAGATTCAAAGCTGCAAAGTAGGTGCCTTGGCTGTTTTTCATTTCTGGGTAACCCAGAAAATGAATAATAGGCCTGACAAGATCTGGGGAGGCTTGAATCTCTCTGTTGTTAGGTTATTTAGCTAGGAACCTTGTTGGATATTGTAATATTACATGAGTACTACAATTATAACTCATTAGCAAATCTAGAAACATAAGTCAAACCTACCACCTTGTAAATTGTCTATGAGTTTCTGGGTTTGATGAAGAACAGCTCAAGAGCACCTATAGCGACAGTTTCGTTGCTATAGGGTCCTTTAGGCACAGTTTATTTCTAAAATCAATTATATTATTTATTAAATAGAAAAAACTAATTTTTAATTATTAAAAATACAAAATAAATTCCTAAAAATTATTTTAAATTCTAAAAATGAGTTTTTAATAATTTTGAATATATTTCATTAATATTTAATATTTTTGGAATATTAAGGGTATTTAATTTATTTAATTATAATATTAAATAAATTATTTAAGAATGATTTTAATACATGAAAAATTATATTATGGTATAAGAAAATATTTTAAGTTAATTTTAATGACTTTTAATATTTTGTGATGAATTTCATTAATTAATTAATAATAATGATAATTAATTTATTTAATAATATATTAAATAAATTATAGAAAAATAGAATTAATGATTTAAAAATCATATAAAAATTATTTAAGTGTTATAAAATTATTTTAAGTTATAAAATATTACTTTTGATATTTTGTCATGAAAATATTAATATTTTAATGTTAATAGCAATTATCGGATAATGGATTTAATTGTTTAAAAATCATATAAATATGATTTTAAAGTATTAAAAATACTTTGTGATATTATAATATATTATAATATTATGATATGATTTTCATTAATATTTAATATTAAATAAAAATTAATGATAAGGGAATAATGTGGTATTTAATTCATATAAAAATGATATTAATGATTGAAAATTTATGATAAATGATAATAATTATCTAAAAATTATTATGAGACTTGGAAAATTATTTTGACTGATAATATAATTGTCTAAGATAATTGTTAAGTATTTAGGCAGAGTTTAATGGAACTTAAACTCGATAATTCTCCGACTAAACTGTCGGGATGTCAGAATTGTGTTGGTTTCAATTCAGACTGAAATAGTTTGACTTGATACCAAGTCTTAGATAGTTTGTGAACTGATAAGGTTTTGTGTTAATGTCTTTAGGTTATTTTAAATACTGTGACGATATTATTCTAATGTGTATATCGATATTATTTATATTAGGTTTTCAGACAAAGCTAAATAGAATGTGTAACGGTAAACATCAAAACAGGAAAGTTTTTCTTAACTCGAGCTCGAGTTGTATTATTCAATTATACTTCTAGTTAATCATTTCTGATTGTCATGTCTATGAATTATTAAATCGTACTCTGTGCGTACTGCATATATTCACCAGGTATGAAAGGCTGATCACCTTCATTACCATTCAGTCTAGATATATATATGTTCATGTTCAATGTTCGTTCAGCTATGTAAATTTGTTTATGCTAGTTCGCAATTATATTGTAGAACTCTAGCCAGCTTTTATTCAATTTTTTCAATCATGATATATCCTTAATTTATTGAACTTAAACTTGTTGGGCAAACTTATTCCTCACCCTTGCTATATCATGATAAACATTACAGATTAAAATAAATACGTCGAATACAAAAAAGGACAAAGCCAAGTCCTGCTTGGGGTAATATGTGAAGCTAAATTGTAATAGTATAGTATGATAATAACATTATATATTAGAAAGGTTATGAATTATGTATTAAGTTAAGGTTACTCGACCTTGGGGATTAGTTTGTAATGTTTAATGTATAAACAATTTATAATTATATCTTTCGTAATAGTTATAGAATGATGGAACCGGATCCGCAGTGATTTGGGACCCAAATTCGGGGCTCTCATAGTTGGTATCTGAGCTATAGGTTATAAACCTAGGGTAGTGATACCTTAGACTAATAACAACAGTGATAAGGATAAGTACTTACTCAAATAGAGTTAGTGAGTCGGTAAGGTTCAAAGACGAATCTCGGTGAGTTATAAAGATACGGAGTTCCCTAACTCTGATAATAAAGGTGAACAGTAAAGATGAATAGATAGAGTCTAAAAGACTAAAAGTGCAGTGATAGGAGATCGTAAAACAAAACGATCATAGTATAAAAATAAATCGTAATATATATACGATGAGATCCCCCCGTGATCCGATAAGGTGATAGCAGGGAGAAGAATCAAGCGAATGATTGAAAAGCTTATAACAAGATTGTTGTGTGTCAGTTGTACTATAAATTGGTACATATTCAGGAAAGGATTATGAATACGGATTAAATGAAATTCGTATTGAGAAGGGAGTTAGGATAATTATGGGAATGTCTGTGTCGCGCTATTTGCTATATATCTGTTGAGAATGTGATTCTTTTCTCAGGTGTATAACAGATAAGTAGGGTATAGTTAGAGAATATAAAGTTAAGTATGAGTTCTTAAAAATCATAATTATGGCACGTTCGTGACTCATAGTTATATGAAAATATTTATGAACCCCTCAGCGAATGGACACCAAAGGTCTGACTAGGAAAAGTTCTTAAACTCATATGATTGTGGAAAGTTCCTGAACTCATGAGTGTGGTTTGACAACTGGGAATAGTTATGTGTGAATAGAGTATTGAGGATAATAGGAATAGATAGACTGTTTAAGCAATGGATCATTAGTGGAAGATTAGGATTTTTTCCAAATCTTCTAGCTATGCTGGACTCAAAATTTTTGATATCAAGCTAAATACGCACTATGTGCTTTTGAAAAATGAATTTTTATTCTCAACACCTGGTGACCATTGTGTATGAGTGGACTTCGGGCCAGCGACACATCGTTACCTGTTGAGATGATTAAAATGTTTTGCAATGATTTTTGAACGGTTTAAAGAATAGTCTATGCTACTTGTTTCAACTAGACGATAATGATTTGAAATATCAAAATATATTTTTATTTATCACTTATGTACCATGTAACCTGGTGCAGAGAGGATAAAAAGTTGATGGAGTTGTAAATACAGGAATATATAGTGTTGAATTTTATCTAAAATCGTTGTTCCACTATTGTATGATGTGTTATGATAAACTCACTCGATGACGGCATCCTCAAATTGGTTGTTAATACAGTACGACATCATGACGTCATTTTTAACAAAATTTTCAAAATTTTAATTTGCCAACGGGGTTTGGCTATACCTAAATATTTCGATTGAATTAAATTATTGATATGAGTCTAAGCTATTTGATTCGACTAGACCAATATTTATGAAATTCTAAGCGTTCTTTGAAAATTTTCCCGAACCAAATTGTTTTTGTGCGAATTTCGCTAAAGACTGAGGTAAGAAAATTTGTGTGCGCCTAAGGTGTATGGAACGGGAAAAAAATTATTCCAATCACCAGTATTACTGGGCCAATACAGGGCAGAACGGGCTGATCACCCACTACGTTCATAAGACCAGTGTGGTTTGCGGATGAATTTCCATAAAACCTTTGCGAAAATGACAGACAATAGTCTATATAACTCCTCAATAATATTTGAAATTTTTTACTCTTGTGAGGAATGTATCGGGTAGCATGTGATGCTGTGTATGAATGGTGTATGGTGCATGGTATAAGGTGTAAGGTAAATTTTAGGGACGAAATTTTTAGAAGAAGGGGTGAATGTGACAACCCGAGAATTTAGGAAATTATTTAAATCTTAAATGATGGATTAAAGGTTGAATAATAAATCTAGACATAAAATAAGTGAATGGATTTGAGATTTTCGAGAAGGAATTTTGTGAATTTAAAATTTTTGTGGTGAATTATTCAGGATTTAAGGGTTTACGTGTATTTGTTCTGTGTAAATGGTTATATATGTGTATAGTATGTGGTTAAGGGTCAAGGGTTGACCAGATAATCTATATCAGTGGCAAACCCTAATATTATATTAAGAACGTCAACGTTCTGTTAGAAAATTATTATGATTTATAAGAAACCCTAAAATCGGTTCTGAAAATCCTAATTTCAATTTCGGGAATTCGAAACCCTAATTCAGAAGTTAAAAACCCTAATTTGGGAATGCAAATGCTAGTATAAGGTTTAAACGTTATTAATTATATTTAATTAGGGATAACCCTAATTAATTTTTAGAAAACCCTAATTGTTCAACTAGAAACCCTAATGCATGATTATGAAACTTAATTGCTAAATTGGCAATTTTAATTAGAAAATATCAATCCTAATTAGCAAGCTTGAATTATGATTAGAAAATTTTAATATAATTATAGAATCCTAATAATAATTAAGAAATATTAATTTTCAATTATGAAAAACTAATTTTGGAAATCTTAAAAATTAAATTTTAAAAATCTAAGGGTTAAACCCTAAGCCCTAAGGGTTAGGGCAAATGACTAGTATACCATTAAAATTAAATGCCAAATGTCTAGAATACCCTTTTTATCATTCTTTAATTAGGAAGTGTGCAAATCTTGCCAAGATCTTGGTAGTTCACCAACTTAACATATCCCATGTGCTCTATATCTAACAAATCAGCCAACATGTGCCACCTAGCAACCCAAGTTCATTGAATCAAAATAAAAACCAGTTAAAGTAAGAGAAAGTCTCTTACTTTACTTAGCAAACCAACCAAGTCCATCCTCTCTCTCTAAATTCGAAAATGAGGGTTAAAAGGAGTGCTAAGTTAAGCCATGATCATGTGTTAGAATACCAAGATCAGATCACAAGGGTCAGATTCAAAGATCAAAGCTTAGAAAAGGTATAAACACTAAACTTAGAAATCATATGATTCGATGTTAAATGTTGCTAATGATTGGTTAGATATGTGTTATAAGGTATCCTTTAGTGATCTGGGTTTATAGATCATAGATCTATAACACTTACATGCACGAAAATAGCATTTTTAGAAATCTGGAAAAATTGAAAAGTTTGGTCTGACAAGCAAATGTCAAGGCCTCTAGATCTTTCGGTGTTAGGTTTTAGTTGTGTTTTATGTTATAGATTTGTTCTATGTTGTAAGGGCTTGGATCTGAAACTTGAATCAAACCCAAATCATGTGTGGATTGTAGAATATGAGTTGTCAAAGTGGGTTGACCGATCACGAAAATTTAATTCCGGGCAGCCCAGATTCCCATGAACCTCCTGACAACATTTTTCAAGCCTTTGATCTTGCTACTGTTTGTGTTTTAGTCCGTGTTAGTGCTTTGATATTGTAGTCTGACATAAGGACTACACTTTCAAGCCTTTATATCACCCAGATCCATAATAGAAACGAAGTTGTAGCCGGTCAAACAGGAGTTGACCATCATACCAGATGAAGATTCTGGGAAACCCAGAAATCTTCAAAGGCAGTTCTTGGCATGCACTTTGACCAGCCTTTCTCTGTCTTATGTGATGTTGTTGTTATGATCTGATGATATACAATTTTACTCTGACATCTATACTACATGTATGATCCACTAGATCACACAAACAGAGCCCAAAAAGCTAAGATTCAAAGCTGCAAAGTAGGTGTCTTGGTTGTTCTTCATTTATGGGTAACCCGAAAAATGAAGAACAGGTCTGACAAGATCTAAGGAGGCTTGAATATCTCTGTTGTTAGGTTATTTATCTAGGAACCTTGTTGAATATTGTAATATTACATGAGTACTACAATTATAACTCATTAGCAAATCCAGAAACATAATAACAAAGAATTTACTAACGGTCAAACCTACCACCTTGTAAACTATCTACGAGTTTCTGGGTTTAATGAAGAACAGCTCAAGAACACCTATAGCGACAATTTCGTCGCTATAGGGCCCTTTAGCGACAGTTTATTTCTAAAATCAATTATTTTATTTATTAAATAGAAAAAAAATGATTTTTAATTATTAAAAATAAAAAATAAATTCCTAAAATTTATTTTAAATTCTAAAAATGAGTTTTTAATAAATTTGAATATATTTCATTAATATTTAATCTTTTTAGAATATTAAGGGTATTTAATTTATTTAATTATAATATTAAATAAATTATTTCAGAATGATTTTAATACATGAAAAATCATGAAAAAATATATTATGGTATAAGAAAATTTTTAAGTTATTTTTAATAATTTTTAATATTTTGTGATAAATTTTATTAATTAATTAATATTAATAATAATTAATTTATTTAATAAATATATTAAATAAATTATGAAAAAATAGAATTAATGATTTAAAAATTATATAAAAATTATTTAAGTGTTATACAAATATTTTAAGTTTTAAAATATAACTTTTAATATTTTGTCATGAAAATATTAATATTTTAATGTTAATAGCAATTATCAGATAATGGATTTAATGTGAGAGCCCCAAATCCAGGTGCCAAATAACCACGGATTCGGTACAACCATTCTATAACTATTGTGAAAGTTATAAACATAAATTGTTTATTCATTACATTACACACTATTTTTCCAAGGTCGAGTAATCTTAACTTATACACAATTCATAAACTATCTAACATATAGCGTTATTATCATAATATACTATTACATTTTAACTGCACACATAATCCCAAGCTGAACTTGGCTCTACCTTTCCTGTATCCGACGTATTCGTCTTATTCTGCAATGTTAATCATGATATAGCAAGGGTGAGCAATGAGTTTGCCCAGCAAGTTTAAGTTCAATAATTTAAAGATATATCATGATAGAAAGAATTGAACAATAAGCTGGCTAAAGTTCTACAATATAGTTGTGAACTAGCATGAACAAATTTTTCATAACTGAACGAACATTGAACATGAATAAATATATTTGGACCGAATGGTAATGAAGGTGATCAGGCTTTCATACCTGAAGAATACGTGCAATGTACATATAGTACGATTCAACAAATCATAGACGTGATAATCATGAATGATTATTCACAAGCATATACTCAAAGTTGTGTTAAAGAAAACTTGCATGTTTCGTTAATTATCGTTACGCATTTTAATAAGTTTTTACTGAAGCCCTAATATATAAATAATATCGATATACAAATTAGAATAATATCATCACAATATAAAATAACCTAAATACATTACCACATAATCCTATCAATCTATACAGCATATAAGACCTAGCATCAAGTCAAACCATCAAGTCAAACTATTTAAGTTTGAGTTGAATCTGACAAAATTCTAACATCCCGACGGTCTAGTCGGACATTTATCGAGTTAAAGTTCAATTAAACTCTGCCTAAACACTTAACAATTATCTTAGATAATTTTATTATCAGTCAAAATATTTTTCATAAGCTCGTAATAATTTTCAAATAATTATTACTATTTATCATGATTTTTTAATCATTAATAACGTATTTATATGAATTAAATATCACATAATTCATTTATCATTAATATTTATTTAATACCAAATATTAATGAAAATCATAAAATAATATTATAATATATTTATAATATATCAAAGTATTTTTAATACCTTAAAATCATATTTATATGATTTTTAAACAGTTAAATTCATTATCCAGTAATTGCTATTAATATTAAAATACTAATATTTTTATGACAAAATATCAAAAGTTATATTTTATTGCTTAAAATATTTTTATAACACTTAAATCATTTTTATATGATTTTAAATCATTAATTCTATTTTTCCATAATTTATTTAATACATTTATTAAATAAATTAATTATCATTAATATTAATTAATTAAGAAAATTCCTCACAAAATATTAAAAGTCACTAAACATAACTTAAAATATTTTCTTATACCATAATATAATTTTTCATGTATTAAAATTATTTTTAAATAATTTATTTAATATTATAATTAAATAAATTAAATATCATCTTTATTCCAAAATTATTAAATATTTATGTAATATATTCAAAATTATTAAAAACTCATTTTTAGAATTTAAAATAATTTTTAGGAATTTATTTTGTATTTTTCATAATTAAAAACTATTTATTTCAATTTATTTAATAAAAATAATTATTTTCAGAAATTAATTATTAATAAATGGCCCTATAGTGACAGAACCGTCACTATAGGTGTTCTTGAGTTTTCATGCTAGTGTGCAGGGTAGGTGGTTTGACCACAATTTAATCTATGTTACATTTGATTTATGGGCTTGTAAAGGTGTTAGACATGTAGTACGCATGTAATACTACACATTCCAACTTAGTTAGTGGCTAAAACACATTACAACAGTGAGATCTAAGCCACGCAAAACTTGTCAGACACTATTCCTCAATTTCTTGTGTTTTCCAGAAATTGAAGAACAGTCGAGGTACCTTATTTGAGCCCTTGAATTCTTGATTTCTAGGCTTGCTCAATGGGTTATAAAGGTTCATAGATGCAGTAGAGATATTAGAGAACAACTCTATAACATCAAATCATCATAACAACATCATCACAGTAAGATCTAGGCCGGTCAAAATACTGGTCAGGAAACGTTTCTTGAAGATTCTGGGTTACCCAAAACTTCATATAGCCAGTTGGTCAACGGTGGTTTGACCACAAATATCTTTTATTCTACTGTTAATCTAGGTGAGACATCAAGGCCTGCAATATCACGGTCAGACATCAAGCTGAGTTCTGGGTTGCCCAAAAGCTCACTCTCGTGATCGGTCAACGCTGTTTGAATGATCATAACATGAAATCTAGACACGATCCAACCCTGATTCAAGTTGCAGAACAAAGACCACATGGCATACTACAGATCCATAACATAAAACACACATAACACTTAACACACACTGATCTAGAGGCCCTGACATTCAGTTGTCAGGCCAAAAGTTTCTAATTTTCCAAATTTAAGAAATCTTCACTTTCAAGCAGTTTGATGTTATGGATCTGGGATCTAACAACCCGGATCACTAAATAACATCTTATTACACAACATTAAACAACAAATAACAAAATCTAACATCAGATCAAAAGATTTTCAAATTCTAGGGTTTATACCTTTAAAACTTTGATCTTTGATTTCTGATCCATGAATTTGTTCTTATTAAGCTAAGAGATGATATTGCCTTAACTTCTCACTCCTTTTCATTCTCATTCCCGAAATCTTAGAGAGAGAATGGCTTGGATGGGTTTGTAAAATAAAGTGAGTATTCTCTCTCTCACTATAATCTATATAAGATTTGATTCAATGTATTGGCTGACATTAGATGACTGATAAATTAGATATAGAGCACACGCTAGGGCTAGGGTTTGGTGAACAACTCACCTAAAGTCAAAACCTACACACCAACTTATTAAAAATACAAAAAGGGCATTATGGTCATTTAATTTCTAAATTTAATGGCAAATTTATAACATGTGCAAAATCTTAGGGTTTAACCCTTAGGGTTTAACCCTTACGGTTAAAACCTAATGTTTTAAAAATCAATCTTCTAGCATTTTTTTCAAATTAGGTTTTCAAAATCGAAAATTAATATTTTCAAATTATAATTAGGATTCTATAATTATATTAAGATTTCCCAATCATAAATTCAATCTTGATAATTAGGATTATTATTTCATAATTAAAATTGCTAATTTAGCAATTAGGATCTTAATTGTACATTAGGGTTTATAACGAAATAATTAGGGTTTCCAACATTAAATTAGGGTTTTCTAATTAATAGAATTTCTAATTAATCAAATAGGCTTACCCCTAATTAATTTGTGATTAATACACAAAAACCTTATACCTTGTATTTCAATCCCCAAATTAGGGTTTCAAATTTTCGGAACTGAAATTAGGGTTTCCAGAACCGATTTTAGGGTTTCTTATAATCCGTAAAAAATTTCTAGCTGAACGTTAACGTTCTTAATTTAATATTAGGGTTTGCCACTGATATATATTATCTGGTCAACCCTGACCCTTAACTACATACTGTACACATATAATATCATATACACATAACATATACACTTACATCCTTAATCCTGAATAATTCACCACAAAAATTTTAAATTCACAAAATTTCTTCTCGGAAATCTCAATTCCATTCACTTATTTTTTGTCTAGGTTTATTATTTAACCTTAATTCAATATTTTAAGATTTTATAAATATTCAAATTCTCGGGTTGTCACATTCACCCCTTCTTTTAAAAATTTCGTCCCCAAAATTTACCTTACACCTTATGTCATGCACCATACACCATTAATACACAGCATCACATGCTACCCAATACATTCCTCACAAGAGTAAAAAATTTCAAATAGTGCTGAGGAGTTATATATACTATTGTCTGTCATTTTTGAAAAGATTATATGGAAATTCATCCGCAAACCGTCATAACTTACAGATATAGTGGGTAATTAATCCAGTATGCCATGTACTTATCAAGTACTGATGGTCTGATTTGTTTCTCATCACTGCCATAGGCACAAAAATTTTACCTCAGTCTTATCGAAATCCGCACCAAAAATAATTTGGTTTGGAAAAATTTTCAAAGAATGCTTAGAGTTTTCATAAACGTTAGGCTAGCCGAATCAAATAGATTAGACTCATATCAATAATTCAATTCAATCGAAATACGAATGTGTGTATCCAAACGCCGTTGGCAAATTAAAATTTTGAAAACATTTTGAAAATGACGTCATGATGTCATACTGTATTAACAGCCCGTTTGAGGATGCTGTCATCGAGTGACTTTGTCATAACACATCATACAATAGTGGAACAACGATTTTAGATCAAATTTAACACTAAGTATTCCTGCATTTACAACTCCATCAACTTTTTATCATCTGTGCACTAGTTTACATGGTACATAAGTGATAAATAAAAATATATTTTGATATTTCAAATCATTATCGTCTAGCCGAAGCAAATAGCATAGACTATTCATTAAACCGATCAAAAATTCATTTGAAATCTATTTTATCATCTCAACAGGTAACGATGTGTCGGTGGCCCGAAGTCTACGCATACACAATGGTTACAAAGTGTTGAGAATAAAAATTCATTTTTCAAAAGCACATAGTGCGAATTTAGCTTGATGTCCAAAAATTTTCGAAGTCTAGCATAGCTAGGAGTTTTGAAAAACTTATATCTCCATTAATGATCAATTGCTTAAACAGTCTATCTATTCATAGTATCCTCAATACACAAAACTATTTCCAGTTCGTCAAACCACACTCATGAGTTCAGGAACTTTTCACAATCATATGAGTTTAAGAACTTGTCCTAGTCAGACCTTTAGCATCCATTCGTTGAGGGGTTCATAAACATTTCATATAACCATGAGTCACGAACGTACTATAAGTATGAGTTTTAAGAACTCGTACTTAACCTTATATTCTTTACCTATAACCTAACTATATGGTATACAAATAAGAAAAGAATCACCTTCTCAACATGTATATATCAAATAGCGCGACACAGACATTTCAATGATTATTAGTGCCAGAAACTAGGTGGTTTTTATATCAAGTACAATTCAACTCCCATACAAAGAATTATACAACTTAGTTGATGACATGAGTCCCCAATTAAAATCCCCACTTAATTCTAACTCCCTTCTCAATACGAATTTCATTTAATTCGTATTCATAATCCTTTCCTGAATTTGTACCAATTCATAGTACAACTTTCACACAACATTCTTGCCGTAAACTTTTTAATCATTCTCTTGATCCTTCTCCATACTATAACCTTATCAGATCACGGGGTGATCTCATCGTATATATTACGATTCATTTCTATGCCTTGATCGTTTTGTTTTTCGATCTCCTGTCCCAGTACTTTTAGTCCTTTAGACTCTATCTATTCACCACTACTGTTCAACTTTATTATCAAAGTTAGGGAACTCTGTATCTTTTATAACCCGCTGAGATTCATCTTTAAATTTTACCGACCAACTAACTCTATGTGAGTTAGATCTTATCCTAATCACTGCGGTTATTGGTCTCGGATATTCCTACCTAAGCTTCATAACCAACAGCTTTGATACCAACTGTGAGAGCCCAAAATACGGGTCCCAAATCACCACAGATCCGGTACAATCATTCTATAACTATTGCGGAAGATATAAACATAAATTGTTTATACATTACATTACACACTATTTCCCCAAGGTCGAGTAACCTTGACTTATACACAATTCATAAACTATCTAACATATAACGTTATTATCATACTATAATATTACATTTTAACTACACACATAATCCCAAGCTGAACTTGGCTCTGCCTTTCTTGTATCCGACGTATTCGTCTTAATCTGCAATGTTAATCATGATATGGCAAGGGTGAGCAATGAGTTTACCCAGCAAGTTTAAGTAAAATAATTTAAAGATATATTATGATAGAAAGAATTGAACAATAAGCTGGCTAAAGTTCTACAATATAGTTGTGAACTGGTATGAACAAATTTTTCATAACTGAACGAACATTGAACATGAATAAATATATCTGGACCGAATGGAAATGAAGTTGATCAGCCTTTCATACCTGAAGAATACATGCAATGTACATATAGTACGATTCAACAAATCATACACGTGATAATCATGAATGATTATTCACAATCATATACGCAGAATTATAACTCAGGGTTGAGTTAAAGAAAACTTGCATTTTTTGTTATTTATCGTCACGCATTTTAACAAGCTTTGACTAAACACCTAATATATAAATAATATCGATATACAAATTAGAATAATATCATCACAATATAAAATAACCTAAACATATTACCACATAATCCTATCAATCTATACAGTACATAAGACCTAGCATCAAATCAAACCATCAAGTCAAACTATTTAAGTTTGAGTTGAATCCGACAAAATTCTAACATCCCGACGGGTCTAGTCGGACAATTATCGAGTTAAAGTTCAATTAAACTCTGGCTAAACACTTAACAATTATCTTAGATAATTTTATTATCGATCAAAATATTTTTCATAAGCTTGTAATAATTTTCAAATAATTATTACTATTTATCATGATTTTTCAATCATTAATAACGTATTTATATGAA
The DNA here is from genome assembly GCA_016801055.1 of Panax notoginseng. Lineage (NCBI taxonomy): Eukaryota > Viridiplantae > Streptophyta > Magnoliopsida > Apiales > Araliaceae > Panax > Panax notoginseng. Next base: position 187,616,745 of record CM029020.1, read on the forward strand.
TTAAATACCACATAAATTCTTTATCATTAATATTTTTTTAATACCAAATATTAATAAAAATCATAACATAATATTATAATATATTTATAATATATCAAAGTATTTTTAATACCTTAAAACCAGTTAAATTCATTATCCAGTAATTGCTATTAATATTAAAATATTAATATTTTCTTGACAAAATATCAAAAGTTATATTTTATAACTTAGACTATTTTTATAACACTTAAATCATTTTTATATGATTTTTAATTCATTAATTCTATTTTCCCATAATTTATTTAACACGTTTATTAAATAAACTAATTATCAATAATATTAATTAATTAATGAAATTCCTCAGAAAATATTAAAAGTCACTAAACATAACTTAAAATATTTTCTTATGCCATAATATAATTTTTCATGATTTTTCATGTATTCAAATCATTTTTAAATAATTTATTTAATAATATAATTAAATAAATTAAATATCATATTTATTCCAAAAATATTAAATATTTATGAAATACATTCAAAATTATTAAAAACTCATTTTTAGAATTTAAAATAATTTTTAGGAATTTATTTTGTATTTTTCATAATTAAAAACTATTTATTTCAATTTATTTAATAAAAATTATTATTTTCGAAAATTAATTCTTAATAAATGGCCCTATAGCGACAGAACCGTCGCTTTAGGTGTTCTTGAGCCTTCATGCCAGTGTGTAGGGTAGGTGGTTTGACCACAATTTAATCTATGTTCCATTTGATTTCTGGGCGTGTAATGGTGTTAGACATGTAGTACGCATGTAATAATACACATTCCAACTTAGTTCATGACTGAAACACATCACAACAGTGAGATTTAAGCCACACAAAACTTGTCAGACACTGTTCTTCAATTTCTGGGTTTTCCATAAATTGAAGAACAATCTAGGAACCTTATTTGAGCCCATGAATCCTTGATTTCCAGGCTTGCTTAATGGGTTATAAAGGTTCATACATGCAGTAGAGATGTCAGAGAACAACTCTATAACATCAAATCATCATCACAGTAAGATCTAGGCCGGTCAAAATACTGGTCAGGAAACGTTTCTTGAAGATTATGGGTTACCCAAAACTTCATATGGCCAGTTGGTCAACGGTGGTTTGACCATAAATATCTTTTATTGTACTGTTAATCTAGGTGATATAATAGCATGCCTTTGTAGTTCATACACCAGTCTATAACATCAAATCAACAACATGACCTAAAACATAAAAGACAAGCAAGATCAAGGCCTGCAATATCACGGTCAGACATCAAGCTGAGTTCTGGGTTGCCCAGAAGCTCACTCTCGTGATCGGTCAATGCTGTTTGACTGATCATAACATGAAATCTTGACACGATCTAACCATGATTCAAGTTGCAGAACAAAGACCACATGGCATACTACAGATCCATAACATAAAACACACATAACACTTAACACACACTGATCTAGAGGCCCTGACATTCAGTTGTCATGCCAAAAATTTCCAATTTTCCAGATTTAAGAAATCTTCAATTTCGAGCAGTTTGATGTTATGAAGCTGAGATCTAACAACCCGGATCACTAAATAACAACTTATTACACAACATTAAACAACAAACAACAAAATCTAACATCAGATCATAAGATTTTCAAATTCTAGGGTTTATACCTTTAAAACTTTGATTTCTGATCCATGATTCTGTTCTTGTTAAGCTAAGAGATGATATTGTCTTAACTTCTCACTCCTTTTCATTCTCATTCCCGAAATCTTAGAGAGAGAATGGCTTGGATGGGTTTGTAAAATAAAGTGAGTATTCTCTCTCTCTCTCTCTAATCTATATAAGATTTGATTCAATGTATTGGCTGACATTAGATGAATGGTAAATTAGATATAGAGCACATGCTAGGGCTAGGGTTTGGTGAACAACTCACCTAAAGTCAAAACCTACACACCAACTTATTAAAAATATAAAAAGGGCATTATGGTCATTTTATTTCTAAATTTAATGGCAAAATTATAACATGCGCAAAACCTTAAGGTTTAACCCTTAGGGGTTGACCCTTACTGTTTAACCCTTAGGGTTAAAACCTAATGTTTTAAAAATCAATCTTCTAGCATTTTTTTCAAATTAAGTTTTCAAAATCGAAAATTAATATTTTCAAATTATAATTAGGATTCTTTAATTATATTAAGATTTTCTAATCATAAATTCAATATTTCTAATTAGGATTATTATTTTCTAATTAAAATTGTTAATTTGGCAAATAGGGTCATAATTGTACATTAGGGTTTATAACGAAACAATTAGGGTTTCCAACATTAAATTAGGGTTTTCTAATTAATAGAATTTCTAATTAATCAAATAGGCTTACCCCTAATTAAATTTGTGATTAATACACAAAAACCTTATACCTTGTATTTATATCCCCAAATTAGGGTTTCAAATTTTCGGAACTGAAATTAGGATTTCCAAAACCGGTTTTAGGGTTTCTTATAATTCGTAAAAAAATTCTAACTGAACGTTGATGTTCTTAATTTAATATTAGAGTTTGCCACTGATATATATTATCTGGTCAACCCTTGACCCTTAACCACATATTGTACACATATAATACCATATACACATAACATATACACTTACATCCTTAATCTTGAATAATTCACCCCAAAAATTTTAAATTCACAAAATTTCTTCTCAGAAATCTCAAATCTATTCACTTATTTTCTGTCTAGGTTTATTATTTAACCTTAATTCAATATTTTAAGATTTTATAAATATCCAAATTCTCGGGTTGTCACATTTAACTGTTTAAAAATAATATAAATATGATTTTAAAGTATTAAAAATACTTTGTGATATTTTAAATATATTATAATATTATGGTATGATTTTTATTAATATTTAATATTATATAAATATTTGTGATAAGGTAATAATGTGGTATTTAATTCATATAAAAACGATATTAATGATTGAAAAATCATGATAAATGATAATAATTATCTGAAAATTATTACGAGACTTGGAAAATTATTTTGACTGAAAATATAATTGTCTAAGATAATTATTAAGTGTTTAGGCAGAGTTTAGTGGAACTTAAGCTCGATAATTCTCCGACTAGACTATCGGGATGTCAGAATTGTGTTGGTTTCAATTCAGACTGAAATGGTTTAACTTGATTCCAAGTCTTAGATAATTTGGGAACTGATAGGGTTATGTGTTAATGTGTTTAGGTTATTTTAAACACTGTGATGATATTATTCTATTATGTAGATCGATATTATTTATATTAGGCTTTAAGACAAAGCTAAATAGAATGTGTAACGGTAAACATCGGAACAGACGATTTTTTCTTAACTCGACATCGAGTTGTATTATTCAATTATACTTATGGTTAATCATTTCTGATTGCCATGTCTAAGAATTATTAAATTGCACTCTGTGCATACTACATGTATTCATCTAGTATGAAAGGCTGATCACCTTCATTACCATTTGGTCCAGATATATATATATGTTCATGTTTAATGTTCGTTCAGCTATGTAAAATTTGTTCATGTTAGTTCGCAATTATATTGTAGAACTGTAGCCAGCTTTTGTTCAATTCTTTCAATCATGATATATCCTTAATTTATTGAACTTAAACTTGCTGGGCAAACTTATTGCTCACCCTTGCTATATCATTATAAACATTGCAGATTAAGACGAATACGTCTAATACAGGAAAGGACAAAGCCAAGTCCTGCTTGGGTTAATATGTGCAGCTAAATTATAATATTATAGTATGATAATAACATTATATATTAGAGAGGTTATGAATTGTGTTTTAAGTTAAGGTTACTCGACCTTGGGGATTAGTGTGTAATGTTTAATATATAAACAATTTATGTTTATATCTTCCGCAATAGTTGTAGAATGATGGAACCGAATCTACGGTGATTTGGGACCCGGATCCGGGGCTCTCACACAAGCTTTGTGATTCATGTATTCTTACGCATGAATTGATGTATGAAGAAGTTAAAGCCAATTTTTTCGGCTAGACTTACGATATGTTGGATTTCTTATAATCTATCAAAGTAATGTCAATATTTTACGAAATTATGTTGGTGTGGTTTTCAAATGAAGACTGAGTATGCTAAAATGTTTTGTTGTCAAACGACATGCACGTTAGGTTGCCACAACTTAAATGTATATACGTTTAAAGAATGTAGTGTTGATCAACATAGAGTACTATAGGCTTATCACCTAGACGTGCTCGTAAGATATGCCGGACTTACGGACTCAGTGCCGGGTTGTCCTTTTCAAAGAAAGTATGAAATGCTCATGGTCTTGGACCGAAATTGATGTTTTACTGAATATTGTCATTGTAAAATGTTTTGAAGGAAAAGTGAAGTGCTATTTTGAATTATCAATAGTACTTTATAACTATTGTTCAGTTATTGAAGATATACGAATCCTGTGTTTCAAGCATGCTATTTACTTGGAATTGTCATACTTGCTGAGCTAGTTATGCTCACTCTTGCTTGAACCATATGAATGCAGCTAAGACCGAACAGACCGAAGGATCCGGTAAAGATAAAGGAAAGGCTAAGGCAGACCGTTGAACTTTCTATGTAATAGTATAGGTTTAATGTTATAATATATTTGATATTATAACAAAGAATTTATGTATTGGTTATAAAGAACTTGGGAACGAAATATTGTTTTGGAATATATATAAGACCTATTCGTTCTTTTGAGGCATTTCAATTGAATGTATGTTTGAACTGTAGCACCGTGTAACACCATACACCGGGTTGGAAGATACCCGGATTTGGGGGCGTCACATGTTGGTATCAAAGCCTTAGGTTATAAAACTTAAGGGGGGATTAGAACCTTAAGTCATAACCTTAAGAAGAGTCAAAGAAATAAAAGATGAAAATTAACCTTATAAAAATGCATTATATATGTTATGTGTTTTTATTATTATACTGACGTGTACTAATCAAACTATTTGTTTTGTTATAGATGTCAGGAGGAAATGAAGTGTATAGGGATATACATGTAGTCAGTGAAGGGTCAGTGAATCAAGTAGAGATCATATTGAATCCTATAGTAGCAGAGCCTGAAGTGGTGATAGTTGAGCTCAAACCTTCCCGCTTTTCTAGCCTCCGTATCAACTTGATCTGGGGCAAACCTAGCTAACTCATTAAATTTGGCAGCATATTCAGACATCGTCATATTCTCCAGCTTCAATTCTAAAAATTTTACCTCCATCCTAGCCTGCACACTGGACGGGAAATAGTTCTCGAAGAACAGTGTCTTAAACCTATCCCATGTAAATATACCTTCTCCAGCTCTCGCCTGATTCACTTCCCACCAAAAATTTGTCTCACCCTTCATCATGTAGGTGGCAAAAGCGGTCTTCTGCCCCTCAGCTACCCTAGCTATCACGAATGCTTTTTCAGTCTCTTTGACCCAAGTTTGGGCTTCAACAGGGTCAGTAGTACCTTTGAATTCCGGCGATCCTATAGCCTTAAAGTCTTTGAAGTTAGCTAATCGGTTGTCCGGCTGGTTCCCTACGGCTGGTATTTCCTGTTGCATAGCTTGTGCTACCATTTTTGCGAAGTTCTGCATCGGGTCTGCTTATTGTTGTCCCTCAATGTTATTGACAGATTCTTTTGCCCTTTGATTTCAAGTTCGACGTCTTGGCGGCATTATCTGATTAGACAAAATCATAAATTTAACTTACATTGTAAACCTTATCATATAAGTTTAATATATTAAACTCATTTCATTACTCAAACTTAGATTCATATTCATTCAACGAATATTTTACATAGCATAACACATACTGCTTTAAACATCAGCTATCCCTTTATGACTACAAAAGTCGGGATTTACAACCTTTATCATTACAAAAGTTGAGAACATAACTTACATAGACATACTTATCCTATATATTACATTAAGCACACCTATACCACAAAACCTATACTATCTATTCGCTATGCCTTTTTCCTTAGACACCCTTTCGCCTGATGACCTTCTATCCCACAGATAAAACATGCTCATGGTTTATAGTCGGGATAATACAGAGTAGTATATCCTTCATAACCGCAAAGATAACATATTCTTTCTTCTTTCTTCTTATCGAATTTTCTGAAGTCATGGCCTTCTATCTTTCTTTTCCCCTTATTGCTCAGAGCTGCACACGATGTGTTTCTTGTGGCTCTCATCAGATCAATTTGGATTTTAAGCTTATCTTGTTCTTCCATTATTTCTATTAACGCTTGACGTAACTGACTATTCAACAGCTTTTCTATTTCCCACAGCTTTTCCAGAGAAGAAACCTTGTTCCTCAGATTCTGCACCTCCGTTGATACTTGTTCAGCTTCAACTTTAGTGTCTAAATCACTATCTGTCAGTTCTACCATCTCTGGATCCGGCATTACGTTTTCTACAATAACCACCTCGTCTGAGTTATTTTCATCGTCAACCTCTATTTTAGCTATTGGCTTCGATATCAGCTCGGGTGTATGGATTCGATCCTTCTTCATGCTATAAGCATATAACAAGCCTTTTCCATCAGACATCATACTCTTGAATTAAAGCATCTTTTCTGGTTTCTTTGATGTGATTGGTACCTTCATAGGTTACAATCAATTTTTTCCAAATTTCTTTTGCATTTTTACAGTTACTAACTCTTTTGTATTCTTTTTCGATCAAAGCACTGGTTAGCACTTGTTCTGCTCGGGATGCAATATTCATAATCTCTTCTTCTTCAGTGGTGAATTCATATATGTCTTTCTCGACAGTCTTTTCTCCTTCAATTTTGGTTGGAATTTTCACACCTCGTTCAATGGCACACCAGATTTTGATTCCTTGGGATTTGGCATAGATTTTGAATCTGTTTTTTCAAGTGGCAAAGTTGGTGTCATCAAATAGTGGAGGTCTGGACATAGACAGTCCTTCCCGCAACCAGTAGCATTGTAGGTCATGGATCTACTCTTAAGTATGCCTGTATATACTCAACAAACAAGTTAAAGAGTACCGCTTTGATACCAATTGAAAGGTCAATAATAATCTAGAAGGGGGGTTGAATAGATTATTACCAATTAAAAATTATATTTAATGCCTTTTTGAATTTTTAGTTATTAATTAACAATTTTATTAATTAGCATGCAAGATAATAAAAATTCAATCACAATGCACAGAGATTTATCTGGTTCACAACATACACCCCTTGGTATATTGCTACGTCCAGTCTCAAAATGAATGACACTAGCACACACACGGTTTTATCACTTACCAAAAATGTCAGTATATGCATGTATTATATATTAATATATCTTATATATATGTATGAACATATTATATATATAGTACACGGTTTATATATAATTATACTCATAGTGTGTGTGTGTGTGTGTGTGTGTGTGTGTGTGTGTGTGTGTGTGTATATATATATATATATATATATATATATATATATATATATATATATTTTAAATGCTTATGGTGCATAAAATATTTTGCCCAACCTTTGGTTTTGAAAATTAAATAGGATCTCCTTGCCATTGAATATTATATGAATTAATTTATTTAACACTTGACATATAATTTATCAAGGTCAATAAAAATTAATTCAAGTAAAAATATAAATTAATAGAATAAATAAATAAAAATATATTTATTTAAAACATAATTGTTATCATCAAAATATAAAATTATACCTATCATAGGGTTTCGCCAACACCTATCTTCTTGAATATATATTTTCTAGATGGATCACCTCTAGAGACCAAACACTTGGGTGGCTAACGTTGTTCAAAGGAAGGAATAAAACCAGGTATATTCAAGGAGAACGTGAAAGGATTTGGATTTTAATTTGTACTTGAGGAATCACGGTTCTACAAAAGCTTGATTCTGATTCTCCGTCTTTTTTCTATTAATTGATAATTGTGCATAAAGAATGTAAAATTTTAAATTCTGATTTACTATGCTTCCGCTGTTTATATGCAATTTGATTGTATATTCATAGATATTACAAACCTAACAGTGGTATCAAAGCCAAACTTTATACGAATTATTAAATTTTTTGATTCAATATGTATGTTGATATTTGTTTAGAACAATTTATTGGGATCAATTGTTAGTATATAATTATGTTTTTTGGAACGAAAAGCATAAATCATGATCTAAAAAACTGGAAATTTTCATGGACAGAAAGTTGGGAGTCATGGCCGGCAAAAGAGGAAGTTGTGGTGCTGGGCTTGAAGCCGCAACACTTAAAGTTATGTTCGTCCAGTTTTTTGATTTTTGAAAAATGAAATAATGGAGTTTATTTTGATATGAAATAGGGTTTCATATTATTTAAAATAAAGGAGTTTATTTTTTTATAAGGAATTGGATTCAATATATTTTGTTTTTCCAAAAAAATTTTAAAAGTTAAAAAAAAGGAGTTTATTTTGAACTTAAAATTGAATTTTATGCTAACTAGAATTGTCCATTAAATGATATCAATATATATATATTGAATGTTTATTATTCATGAGATGAATGTTATTTATTTATGCATATGGTGTGCATGATAATAAATGAAATTGATTATGAACTATCGACCAATGGATGATTGGATTTTATTTTAGATGGATGCAAGAATGATTGGGTTTTATAAATGGGGTCCGCTTACCTCGTCTTCTCTAATTTTTCTTGATATAATTTCTATCTCTCTCCTATGTACTTTTTCTTGACTGCTGATCAATGTTTCTATTTATTGTAAATAGTTTATGTAATAAGACTAGTTAGAATTACTTAAAGAATTGAAGACAAAGGAGCAAGGAGCGTTTGAAGATCCATTTGTAATGGAGCCCAGGTTTAAATGCAATAGTTATGTTTAAATTCAGTTCTTGCACCCTAGATTTGACCTTTTGGTTCACTTGATGGCTCTAGTCGACCAAACTATAATAAAAGTCCATAATCAATCTGGGTAGAATATAATATTTTATATGTGCGTGTATACTATATATATATATATATATATATATATATATATATATATATATATATATATATATATATATATATGTGTGTGTGTGTGTGTGTGTGTGTGTGTGTATGTGTGTGTGTGTATGTGTGTGTGTGTGTTTGCATGCGTGCTAATTAAGAATGAGATAAATAATAACAAACCCCTCAAAGAAATTATATTAAGTTGTAACGTTTAAAGATATTTGGAATATCGAAAGTCGTCTTCTAGCACGGTAAATGATAAAGTATTGAATATTTAATATGAGTTTGTTATGCACACATAAGGAAAATATTAAATATTTAAGATGTTGCTTTATTACATTGGATGTTTATGAGGAATTGAACATTAATTACTGCTTTGTTGTGCACACACAAGGGCTGTAGTTTTCTCTTCACTTATATGAAAATATTGGGGCTGACTTAACTTAGATTATTTTAGTTCGGATGTGCACACACTTGACCATTATGATCTAAGATGCAAAATAAAAAGAGTTACATGGTGATGTAATTGACAAAAGTTGTCGACCTATTTATTTATATATAGTTTGTTGTGCACACACAAGGCTATATAAATTTGAAATGAGATCCTTATTCTCATTAACAAATTTTAATTAAATTTGTCAAACTATATAATGAGGGTAATATAGTTTAAAGAAAATAGTGAGAGATACCAATTTAATTAAAGACCTAATTTATATTGGTAATTAATTAAATGAATGTATGCTAAAATGTTGTCTTTTTCACATGCAAAATTTAAAAATGTCAAACTCACTAATATCACTGCTTAGCATACTTGATGCTAACAAACTGACAGGATCGAATTACACGGACTGGTTAAGGAATTTGAAAATTGTTCTCACTACTGAAAAAATTTCTTATGTCTTAAATTTTCTTGTCCCTGTAACTATTGAAGACACAACCTCTAAGGAAGAGATCGCTACTTTTAGAAAGTGGCGTGATGATGCAACTTTGGCTCAATGTATCGTGTTCATATCCTTGAGTAATGAGCTTTTTCGTTAACATGAAACTGTGGATGCTCCTACTATACTCTTGCACCTCAAGGATTTGTATGGTGAGGAAAGTAGGACTGCTAGATATCAGATATCTAAGGAGCTCTTCCGATCTCGTATGATTGAGGGCATTATTGTTGAGATTCATGCCCTCAAGATGATAAATTTGATTGAACATCTTGGAAAGATTGGATTCATTATGGATGGGGAGTTAAGTCAAGATTTGATATTTTAGTCACTCCTAGAAACTTTCTCACAATTTGTTCTGAATTTTCATATGAATAAGTTGGATGTCAGCTTGTCCGACTTACTTAACATATTGAAAATTACTAAAGGTCACTTCCCATCCAAGAAGAACCAAGTTTTATTGGTGGATGATTCTTCCAAGAAAAGGAAAATGCCCAATGTATTTTCTGAAGAGAAGAAAAATAAGAAGGCTAAGGGCAAGGTGAAAGGAAAGGATAATAATAAAGCTGATCCAAATAGCAAAGGAATATGCTCCCATTGCAATAAGTCGGGTCACTGAGAAAGGAACTGTGAGAAGTTTCGTGCAGAAAAAAGTAAAAGAAGCTTGGAGAAGCTTTGACTTCCGATCAAAGATTGTTCATGATTGAAATTAATTTTTCTAAAAGTCAAAGTTCCACTTGGGTATTGGATGTCAGCTGTGGTTCTCACATATGTAACATTATGAAGGGACTAAGCTGAACAAGGATGACGCCATTTTACAAGTAGAAAATAAAACAAAGGTTGCTGCATTAGCTGTAGGAACTTATTGTTTTGTACTGCTTACGAGCAAGTCCATTAGTTTAAATAATTATTTTTATGTTCCAACACCTATAAGAAAAATAATTTTAATTTCTATATTGGATATGAATGTTTTGATATTATAAATAAGAATAATAGTTGTTCTATTTATAATAAAAATATTTTATATGGTGTTGGCACTTTACTGAATGGACTTTACATACTTGACTTGCATGAAAATATACTTCAAATTAATCAAACTAAGAAAAGGAAAAGAGATGATTTTAATTATACCTTTATGTGGCACTGTAAACTCAGTCATATTAATGAAACAAGATTAGCCAAGTTACATAAAGATGGACTTTTAGAGTTATAAGATTACAAATCATATCAAACTTGTGAATCTTGTCTCATTGGTAAGATGAACAAATCTCCTTTTAGTGGAAAAAGAGAAGGAGTTACAGAGTTGTTAGCGTTGGTACACACAAACGTGTGTGGACCTATGACAATGAATGCACGAGCAGGGTATTCATATTTTATTATTTTCACTGATGATCATTCAAGGTTTGGATATGTGTATTTGATGAAATACAAATTTGAATCGTTTGAAAAGTTCAAAGAATTCAGAAGTGAAGTAGAGAAACAAACTGACAAGAGTATTAAAATTCTTCGATCGGATTGAGGTGGTGAATATATAAGCAATTAGTTTCTCAATTATCTCAAAGAAAATGGTATAATCTCACAATGGACTCCACCAGGGATGGCATAGTTAAATGGTGTATCTGAAAGGAGAAATCGATCATTGTTGGACATGGTTCGTTCCATGATGAGTTTTACAGATCTTTCCGTATCCTTTTGTGGTTATGCCCTAGACAGCTATGTATCTACTAAATATTGTCCCCTCGAAATCCGTTGCTAAGACTCCATATGAGATATGGACAGGGAGGAAACCTACTCTTAAGCATGTTAAGATTTGGGGATATCCAGCTTATGTGAAAAAGTTATAAGATGATAAGCTTTGGACAAGATCTGACAAGTGCAGATTTTTGGGATATCATAAAGAAAGTTTAGGATGTTATTTCTACAATCCTACTAAGAAAAAGGTGTTTGTTGAAAAACACGCTTCCTTCTTGGAAAAGGAGTTTATCCTTGAAGGGGCTAGTGGGAAGAAAATAAATCTTGAAGATGTTCAAGAACCACAAACCACTATGGATCAAGTGGATAAACCTGCCCAAGTAGAGACACCTTCTATACCACAACTTATTCGTAAATCTGGAAGAGTATCAATTATACCTGATAGGTATGGATTCATCATAGAGGATGATTATCAGGTATGCATCATAAATGATGATGATCCATTGACATACGAACATGCTATGAGTAGGTAAAACTAAGAGAAATGGCTAGAAACCATGAAATTCGTGATAGACATCATGTATAACAATCATGTATGGACTTTGGTTTCATCACATTAAGACATTAAGCCTATTAGATGCAAATGAATTTTTAAGAGAAAGACTGGAGTGGACGGCAAGGTGGAGACCTATAAGGTCCAACTGGTTGCAAAAGGTTGACTATGATGAAACCTTTTCACTAGTAGTTTTGCTGAAGTCCATTCAAATTTTGCTTGCGATTGCAGCTTATTATGACTGTAAAATCTGGTAAATGGACATGAAAATGGCCTTCCTCAATGGGAAACTTGAGGAGGATGGGTATATGATACAACCATAGGGTTTTGTTTCAACGGTTGGAACAAATCAAGTTTGTAGGCTACAACGATCCATTTATGGATTGAAGCAAGCTTCTTGAAGGTGGAACATCCTTTTTGATAAGACAATCAAAGAGTTTAATTTTATCAAATATGAAGATGAACTATGTGTGTACAAGAAGGTTAGTGGGAGTGTTGTTTCATTCTCAGTATTATATATTGACGATATATTACTTATAGGGAATGATATTCATGTCATAATCGATCAAAATTTGATTATCTAAACACTTCTCCATGAAGGATTTGGGTGAGGCATCCTATATTTTGGGGATAAAGATCTATAAAAATAGATCTAAAAGGATGCTTGGTTTGTCCCAAGGAACGTACATTGACTCGATGCTAAAGAAGTTTTGTAAGACCCCAACTTTTTATGAATAAAGATTTAATTTTCTCTAAATATTATTTTGAATAATAAGGTGAGATTTGATATAATGCCACTACTACAAAACAGTAAATAGATAACGCGTAAAAAACATTTTAGAAGGTCTTATAGAAACGTCATATTTAAGGGTGTTGTCTATTTGACACCTTTATACAAGGTTTTTAAAACGTTATAGTTTGACACTTTACACAACACTTTTTTCTTAAAAAACGTTGTATATTTGTTTTCCATAATTTCTTGGATGCTTGAAAATGTTGTAGATGATATGATTCCACAACGTTTTCTGGCTTAAAATATTGTGGTTTGGTACATCAAACAACGTTTAGACTCATTTATACAACGTTTATAAAGTGTCATCAAACTAGAGAAACCAAAGTAATATGACGGCGACCACATACATTGTTAACCGAATACATGAATCCCTACACATCATATTATATGACCTTAGGTAAAAAAATAAAATAAAAAAAATCTCAAATTAAATCAAACTATATAATAATGTTCTTTAAAATGATTTCCAACTCTTATAAAGATGCTAAAAACAAAAGAAAAGTTCTATCAGTTTGTCATTAATAACGGCAATGCAAAAGCCTCAAAACACCACTAATAATAAATATAACAGATGGTCAATACAATACCATCATGGACTTATGGCAGGTGATTTAAATTTGAATACAATTGTATCATCTATCACAAACAGAATACCGACTCTAACTTATCATAAAATCTTTTCTACATTGTAAATCAAATGTAAACAACTCTCGAGGCCAAAATTTTCATTATTCCCACAGTCTGCGGGCGTCGGTTTAATCTTTAAAGAATAGAAACTATGAGGATTGGTTCTTTAGTCACACCTGTTAGAAGGAGAATGCGCCTAATAAAGGGCCTTGTTTCAATAACAGCTCAGGGTAACTCGTCTATAAGGCAATGAGTTTCCTTGTCATTAATCTCATAAGCCTGGCCTCCTATCTCTGATAACACTGTAAGAAAATACAGTTGATTTTTAGTTCAAACTAAAAAAACATTGATTCATAAAAACGATTATATCTCTATAAGCCAATGTCAGTTAGAATATGAAAGGATAAATAACCATGAGGATAGATTTTTTACTCACATATGCTAGGAGAAAAATAAGCCAAATGAATGGCCTAGTTTAAATATTAACACTCAATAATTTCCATAGCTCAACTGAAACATCTAGAAGAAAATGTAGAGTTCCTTTTCATTCATCTCATAGACATGGTCTCTTGCATCTGCAATTTCACTCTGCATGATATTATATTTTATTTTTAGTTCTAGCTTTACCAACAAGGGAAACAACAACATAGGTACATACCAAAGTCACAGAAAAAGACCAGTCAAAGAATTAAGAGAGGAAATTACCTGCCCCAATTTGGTAAGGAAGTTGCTGGCAAGATTCAGAGACGTGAGTCTCACATCTTCATTAGCTTTGAGTGCTTGAGAAATGGAAAAAGCTCCTTCATCCTGTATACAAACCATAGTGAATGTTGTAAGAAGTTACTATGCGGCTAAAAAGTTCCCAAAAAAATACAGCAAAAAGTGTCATTGTACCCATGGGAGTGTCATTGTACATCTTTGTACAGATGTCAACACACACATCAATTGAATTTTGAAATACACTTCCACTTTAAGTAGTATAAGAAATATTAAGTGCTGAGCTAGAGAGTACAACGTCCAACAAATAGCAACTAAGATAGAATTAGCATACAATAAGATAAACTAAAAGAATGGTTGAATAACTGTAGAAAGAATCAAAGATTATTCACATACCTCCACATTTGAGACTGTGTGCCCTATAGATGGACTTGTCAACCCAGCCATTGATACCATATCGCCAGCACCAGCGCTATCAACCAAAACCATGCTCGTACCTTTCTTTTTCATTAGCTTTGTAACCTATAGCAAGAAATGTGGATGTCACATGAAATTGAAGAGGTAAATAGAAATTACCTTGATTGAACATGGCATAGAAATTACCTTGTAGCAGACTTACCAAGGCTGCTATAGCAGCTGTTCACTGCTGCCTATTGGCAACAGTTTCTTTTCCTTGTCCCCAGCCTTAAGTAATTTTAATTCCCAAATCTGTTGTAATTTTAAGTAATTTTAGATGGACACATTCACCTACTGTAGAAAGGCATTAGTTAACTAATTTGGGACAGTTTTAACCCTTCCAACTAAGAACTCAAAAGAGCCCCCAGCTCAGCCCAACTCAGCCGCTGTTGTTGCTGTAACATGCCGCTGCCACTAGCATCAGCTATTCCCCTCCTATTCAGATAGGATGTGCCACTAGCACTTTATCTCAGTCCTGTTCAGATAGGATGTGCCACTAGCACTTTATCTCCTCTTGTCCCATCTAAAAGAAACAAGTACATAGATTAAAATAACATTGAAATAAGATAAAAATAACATAGTAAGGCATAACCTATAACAATATTTAGCAGCCAAGGCATCTCGAATTTCAAGAGAGATGGGCAGTTCCCCCACCTCCCATATGCATAATAAAATAAGGTTGGCTGCCAACTATCACATATGCAGTATACAATACCTGTTGTCATTCCAAAGGCAAAATAACATGGTTACCAATATATTCATTACCAAAGCAAATTCAACATTTTTATGGAATGTCTTTATATGGAACAAACACCACTTGCTAGACATTTCGATTGGGCATCTAATACATAAGATATTGCCACTAGTTTGGTTGGTAACTGAAGACAAAGGAAGAAACCAGAATTCATTATTTCCAAGTAGAAGTAAGTTGAGTTGTGTGCTCATCCCCATACATGAGAAACATAAATAAAACCAATAAAAATGGAACCCAATGAAAGATTTCATCTAAGTTTGCTTGCAGGGGAGAGAAATATAAAAAGATATAGGGAACCAAATATTATTAAAGATTACAACCTCTATTCAAATAAAATAAGAATTAGCAGAAATCAAAAAGTAACACAATCCAACAATGACATATCCTGTCATCTCAAAAAGAGGAAAAATGCTTATGCAGTTTTATAAAATAAAGCAATGAGTAGATTCTAAAACTTTGTCCATAAATGCTGGAGAATGTTAAACTAGTACATAACCTAAAAGATTCAGTTTATCTCTTCATTTCTCATCCTCAAATCTTCCAAATAAGCAAATATACATACTTAGACTTCCTTTCCCTCAATCTATGTACTAAACCCAATAGTTGATTAGAATTGATTCAACTATTTAAATAAAATTTTCACAAATTACAATTTTAATCATTATATATAATACTCTCCGGGTAAAAAACAAACATCATAGACTGAAAAAATTAGGGTTTTGAGGAGAGACTTACAAGGTCTTCATTGATGATGTAGCAGTCGAACTTATTATCCCAACCGTCGTGTAAATTCTTCTCCTTCACAAGGTCTCCGATGTTAATGTGGCGGAGCTGGGTGGCTTCCACCAGCGCCGACTACATCGTTGTCTTGCCTGGGTGTTCCAGTCACCAAAATGTTTGGTCTCTTCCTCTCCATTGCTCCGCACACCTATCTAACACTTTGGTTGCCTTTCTTATTCGTCCCCGGCGCGGTATCTCCTCCTCCGACCGAATGCACGAACTGTCTTCGCTCCCACTCATTTGGACCGAAGCTGCTTGGGATTTGGGAGAGGTACTTCAGTTGTTGGAAGGCTGAGAGGCAGGGAAGGGTTTTGAGAGATGAAGACACTCGGTGAGAAAGGAAATAGAGGACTTGAACCCTATTTCTCTGCGAAAGAGAGCTTCTCCGCTTCTTATTTTAATTTTAAGTTTTCACTTTAGCGCCGTTTTTTTGCTCTGTATTTTTTATACAGCTAACGTTTTTTTTTTTAAAATGTTATCTAATTAAAATCAAAAATTTCCATTATAAATAGATAATATTTTTTCATATATATCTACAATATTTTGTTAAAAAATATTGTAAAAAAAATACCACAATATTTTTATAAAAACGTTGTGGTTTAAGTGTTGTCTATTTACTACTTTATACTAGTGTGCTATAGTTATGGGTGATATGTGTAAATTTTGCAAGTAGGCAAGTTGTCATAAAATATTCTTTTTGTTGGAAAATATTCGTACCACGACACATTTATTAGTGGACCCCACAACAGAATGACTGTCGGATATAAAAAGCGACTGAAATAACCTTTTTATAAAAATAAAGGCATGACTTTTATCATTAAACTGTTGAAATATTCAGTGATAAAAGTACAATAATACGCGTGGTTGCACAGTAACACACAGTATTGTACAGTATCTCTGATTATTGATACTTACGTAAGAAGTCACTCAGTTCATTTAATTATTGCAATAGTAGTTGCTGCATAGTATCTCATATTATTGATTTAATTGTTGTCACAATATCATCTTCACAATATTCTATATTACTAAATCAATAATTGAGACGATACAGTTATTCATATTATTATTTGTATTATTGACAATGTCTAGAAAGTTCTATCGAGGAAAGGGGTTATGTTATTTAATTGTGTGCCAGTAAGGAGAAATCCTTAACGAAAAGCCCCCTCTTTCTTAGAAATGATCTGGTTGTCAATATTGTGAGTTATAATATTAATGATGAATAATTGTTGAAAGATTAAAAATGTGTTGATTGAAGATAAGTGATTTGTGGTAAATATTTATTCAATTTTTGATATAAATAGAGGGATCGTCATGAAATATTTATTATAAGTTTGACTTATTACATGGACCCCTATTTACTCATTTTGTCAAACCATCGGTAGAAAGTTGTCTCAGGTTTGTTTTATTATTATTATAATAGTAATGAAACAGAATTTTTTTATATAAAACAGAATATTTTTTATATTATATATAAAGTTATTTATTTTATTAGATTATAATTAGAATATATTATATTTTATATAAGATTTTTGTTTTATTAGAATATTTTATTGCACAGTAATGAATTGTAAAAATCACGTGAAATCATTTGAAAATCTCTGTTCATCCGTGATTTTCTTAAATAGGGCCTTGCCATTCTCCTATAAATAGAGAATGCTTAGTTAAGAAATGAAAATCACACTAGAATTAGCGAATTCTTCTTCTATAATATTGTGCGTATTTCTTTCTAGTATAAAAATACTTTGAGTGTTGCTAATAGTGAAAGATTTCTTCAAGAATATCTCCGTTATACCGATCAGAATTAGTCTCCTACTATGGTAAGGGGTATTTATTCGTAAGAGATATTATTTTTTGTATTCGTAAGGAATATTATTTTCGTTCAAAATTCGTAGGGAATATTATGTTCGTTCAATATTTGTAAGGGATATTATCTTCGTTCAATATTCGTAAAGAATATTATTTTCGTTCAATATTCGTAAGGGATATTATTTTCGTTCAATATTCATAAGAAATATTATTTTCTTCCATACTCTATAGTATGTAAGTAATATTATTTCGTTTCATATTCCTAAATCTACACTTACTTTGATATGTATTGCTTCTATAATCCCTGAAATTAATAGAATATCCTTGAGTTTTGTGCTTCATCTAGTATCGTTTCATTGGAATATTGGTCTGAACTTTCTTATTAAATTTTAATATTTTCATTCGGGGTCCTATTCACGGGGTACTATTCATACGGTACTATTCATGGATACTATTCATACGGTACTATTCATGAGTACTGTTCACAATAGAATTTAATTTTTTTTTCTGTCCAAATTATTTTTGATACATGAATATCATTCTTTAATTTTACTCCACAATTAATTATCATGTTGACAATTTGGATATTCTTGAACTCTGGATAAATTGAATTATAAATCTCTAATATTTATCATTGATCTCACTTGATTGATTCTTTATATCATTGCCAACATCATCATGCTTATATTGTGGTAAAAGTCATCTTTGGCCCGTAATGCATAGATGGACTGTTGATTGGTATGATTATGACCATGAATTGTGTATTGGTATAATCATGACCTGTAATGTTACAGATAAATGATGTGGTGAAAGTCCTCTTTGGCTCGTAGAGCTTAGATGGACAGTTGTTTGGCATAATCATGACCATTGATGATACTAACGAATATCCTTGGCCCGAAGTGCATAGATAATTCGTTGATGTGAAATATTTATTGATTATTGTTACAGAGATAAAATATTGATGATGGACTTTTAAATCATAGTAGATATTAGACTTTATGCTCTACTTGACTCTTCTAATGGATTGCTTATTCCGATGCAGTTGTTTATCTAAAACTTGTTGTCTATTGTATTCTATCAGATTTTTTCTTGTTGAGGACTAAAGATAATTTGTTCTATATTATCTTAGTCATAATATTCTTTACTTGGCTAGTTGAGTTCACCCTTTTCATTTTGGTTTCATTGTTCTTCTCAAGAGGTGAGAATGTAGCTGGGACTAGTCGAGGAGTGGAGTAATCGTCCAAGATGGTTATTATAGTAGTCCTCTCTATTTTATAAAATAGTGTGATAATATTTATAGTGAGAATTTTATTTGAATTTGGATATTGTCTACGAGACAATATTGTATTGAAATTCAACTATTATATTGTTGTATTTTACACGACAGTTGTATAAATGATGGTTGTATTTGAATTCTGTACCATGTATTTGGCAACTCAGAATGGGTTGTGTAGACCTATTTTGGGGGCGTCACTGGTATCAAAGCTTAGTGATATGATCTCTGACAGAGATCTGAGGCTAGAACTAGGAGGGGAGAGACGAGTAAATCCTTCGTGTCCTACCTAAGCTTATTTGTTATTTAATTGGTCGATGAATATAGATATAATATGTGGCATGTCAATTAACCCTTATTTTATGGTAGTGTTTGAGAATGACATCTGAAAATTTTGAGATAAGTGATGAGTGCATATTATTCATTTATTTTTATTCTTTTATGTTTAGTTTTATTGCATGTTTTATGTGTATATGAGCTTATTAAGGTGTTTAATAATTTCAGGAACAATTGGAGCTGAAATGAGAAAAAAGGGATAATCGCAGGGTTTTTAGCATTATGTTGGATGTATGGTATTGGCTTGGGACTTGAATTTTATTGTAGAGCTCTTCCTTAGCTTTTCGAAACATCTTGAATCGTCCCAATCGGAGTTCATATGAAAAAGTTATGATCTTTTTACCAGACGGAAGTTGAACCTCAAAGTTTGGAAGTTGTAATTTGTGAAGCAGTCACTTGGAGTCTGATTTTGACCTTGATCCAGCTAGAATCTGTCAAATCTCAAAGCATAAAAGTTGTAGATCTCGTTGATATCTTCGTTTTGACAGGTAGCAGGCCCCGTAACTCCTCCCAGATCAAAAGTTATGCTCGTTTTACCAAAGGACGTCGCAGCAAAAAATGAAAATTCGCCCCAGCGAATTGGAGTGCAAAAATTGGAAAATCTTGGAATTTTGAAAAGTTTCTAAATGCAGATTTTGGCAGATTTCAACATGGAATGAGATTATTATTTCTGTTAGAATTAGGATATCTTTAGACTAAGATTTATTTCCAAATTAGATTCTATTTTTTTTTATAAAAACTAGTTATGGTTTGTAATTCCTTTTAGGATTTGGATTTTTACATCCCACAGAATTTAGGACTTTGCCTAGTACTATAAATAGAGGATGATAGTCAGGGTTTTATTCATTCAATCATCTACTACATTCTCTCATCTACAACATTGGAGGATTGATGACATGAGCTAAATTCTTTTTATTCAGTTCTAAGGGATGTTGAATCTTATTTATAATTAATGGTTAATTGCACATTCATTATTTATTCCTTCTCACATGAAATTCATTCTTGATAATCTGATTTAATTTTTGAATGCTATTTGGCTTAACTAATTTGATTTCTGCAGGATTGAGTTGGTTAACGAATATCATATGCTAGATCAAGGAATAATATTACGTGTGATTGATATTGTTTCTAATCACAAGTAGTAATTAGTAATACATGATTGTGGATAAACTTTTGAGTATTGTTATGATTATCAGAAGACATGTTAAGCAATCCGAGCTTATATGTTTGTTACTTAGAATAGTATAATTCCCTAGCTCTTAATGCTGTTGTTATATTAAATCTAGATAGCTTGTTCTATGCTATATAATTGTTAGAATCTTGTGAAGAGCTTATTTCATTGAGTGACAATCTAAGGGGAGTTTCGGGTAGCAGAGCTTGTTGTTACCTAGGGCTATTAGTTTCATTGAAGGGTAAATAATGTTACACTTGATTAATCTATTGTTGTAAAAAGATGATACTGAACTGAAGAACTGAAGCTTTTTATTCATTGTTTATTCTTGTTAATTTAGTTAATTAAATATAAATCCCCTTTTCATTAGAAATCATAGGATAAATATAAAATAAATCACTCTCTGTGGGATCGATCCTTGCTTACTACTGTGCTAATTATTTGAATTTATAAAGTGAAAGTGAGGTTAATTTAAGAGTGTAAACGATAGCTCCCAATAAGCAACATGCGATCATTGAGTCACTGCCAATTAATAACCAGGATAATGTGCATCAGGAAGACAATAATCCTCATGTAAACAACAACACCGACCAAATGACTAGCGATGGTATGTTTAGGAGCTTTCTAGAATTTATGCAACACCAAACGAGAGACTCCTGTTCAAAATACAGGTGGAAACAATGACAACTCACGGCTAGTCACTACTAAGCAATTCAAGGAGTTGGAACAGCCGGAGTGTTTGGGAAAGCCAGAGCCACTTAAGGCAGAGCCATGGATTAAACATATCACCAAGATATTTGATGTCTTGGGACGCTCAGAAGAGCAAAAGGTTCCCCTCGCTACCTTTATGTTACGAGGAGAGGCAGATTACTGGTGAAAATCTGTAAAACATACTCATCTTTCTGCACTGAAGATGTCTTCAGAGAAGTTTCAGGAATTGTTCAACGACAAGTATTTTCTAGAAAGTATTCGTCACATAAAGGAGGTTGAATTTATCAAACTGGAACAGAACAATATGACAGTATCACAATATGATGCCAAGTTTGCGGAGTTATCCCGATTTGCATTCCATTTGGTGGATAATGAGGAGCGAATGACACGAATGTTTCTACGAGGTTTGAAACCTGAAATTCATTAATACCTCATTTCTCATAAACTTTGTTTGTATTTAGATGTTGTGAATAGGGCTCAATTATTGGAGCGAGATAATAAGTCAGTTCAACCAAAAGATAACGACCAACAACACGATAATAATCGTATC
The DNA here is from genome assembly GCA_016801055.1 of Panax notoginseng. Taxonomy (NCBI): domain Eukaryota; kingdom Viridiplantae; phylum Streptophyta; class Magnoliopsida; order Apiales; family Araliaceae; genus Panax; species Panax notoginseng. The sequence goes on from CM029020.1 coordinate 187,638,888, forward strand.
GGTGGCAACGACCATCAGAACAATAATAACCATCGCGGAGGAAATTATCATGTCAAAAATGGTAACCACTTCGGTGGTAATCATAGCCAAGATAATAGGAGAGGTGAAATAAGTGGGAACAATTTTAAGAAGAGAAGATTCAATAATGATAGAAAGACATCGGCAGCAGCAGCAGCACCAGCACCAGCAACCATTTTTAAGGAAGGAGAATGACCACCGGTCGTAAGCTACAAATGTGGACATGAGGGACACATCAGTCCGAACTATACGCAGCAACCCAAAGTGTGTTTTAATTGCAGATAGGAAGGTCATTTAGCTCGATTTTGTCATGCAACGAAGTCAAGTCTAGTTGGGACAGTGGCACCAAAGGCTGTCCCAAAAAATTCAAAGTCGATGGTTCAAGGGAAAGCGTTTTTCGTGACTTCCCAAAAAGCGAAGAACCCGAACGAAGTTATCACGGATAAGCTAATCATAAACTCTTGCGAAGTCTATATCTTATTTGATACCTATTCTACACACTCTTTTATTTCACCTAATTTTGCTTAACGTTTGAACTTGACTCTTGAGAAATTATACTTTAACTTATCGGTTGAAACTCCGTTAGGAGAAACCTTCATTACATTCACTGTTTATAAATCTTGTTTGATTCAAATCGGCACCCTCACATTACCTGTTGATCTCATCTCTTTGAAAATACTTGCATTTGATGTGATTTTAGATATTGATTGGTTAACTACTTATAATGCTAAAATTGATTGTTTTCGTAAGGTCGTTAGGTTTCATATTCCTAAGCAACCTATTATACAAATTCAAGCAACCAAACCACTAAAGTGAATCACTGTTATATCAAGCCATAAAGTCATTTATTTATTGAAAAATGGATGTCAAGCTTTCTTAGCCCATGTTACGGATTTAAACAAAAATACGTCAGATTTGAATGATATTTCTATTATTAATAAATTTCCTGATGTATTCCCCGAAGAACTTCATGGCCTACCCCCAGAACGTGAAATCGGATTTTGTATTGGCCTTGAACCCAATACAAAACCCATTTCTAAAACTCCATATCGAATGACTCCTATTAAACTTCAAGAGTTAAAAACCAACTACAAGAGTTGTTACCTGAACCTCTATATGGTGACTTCCTTTGTGGAATGCACTGAAGCCAGACTCTCTGTAGGGGACGTCATATTTGTGCGGTGGTAAACGGATAAGTGCCATTGTGAGGTGCTATCCAAGGTTGGGATATGAGTCATAATTGAGAGCAACCTAAGTCAGTAATCGAAGTACGTAGCTTTCTGGGCTTAGCTGGTTATTATCGGAGATTCATGAAAGGATTTTCTTGAATCGCCACTCCATTAACTCAGTTAACTCGAAAAGATACAAAATTCGGATGGAGCGAGGAATGTGAGAAGAGTTTCCAAGAACTTAAGAGGAAACTCATTTCAGTATCTGTTCTGATAATACCATCAGGTTCGGAGGGATTTGTAATGTACAGTGATGCTTCAAGAAAAGGTTTAGGATGTGTTCTCATGCAACATGGGAAAGTCATAGCCTATGCCTCACGATAACTAAAAGAATATAAGAGGAATTATTCTACTCATGATCTAGAGTTGGTAGCAGCCGTTTTCGCGCTAAAGATCTGGAGACATTACCTGTATGGGGAGAAAGTAGAGATCTATACAGATCATAAAAGCCTCAAATATTTCTTCACCCAAAAGGAACTCAACATGCGGCAACGATGTTGGCTCGAGCTATTGAAAGATTACGATCATACCATTCAATACCATCCTGAAAAAGCGAACGTGGTAGTTGACGCGTTGAGTAGAAGATCATAAGCGGGTACAAGTGCGATATTGTCAACACAAAGGCTCATTTTGTATGACTTACAAAGGATGGAGATAGAGTTAAAGAATTCAGGGACCCACGTGATGATGTCAAATATACGAGTAAAACTGACTTTAATCGATAAAATTAAAGTTGCTCAAGCTACAGACCCAGATCTGATGAATATGAAGAAGAAGGTGTTATTCAAAAAGCAAGAATCGACGAAGAGAGGAAATCTCAACCCTCGATTCATTGGTCCATTTAAAATCCTTGACCGAGTAGGAACTGTGGCTTATAGACTCGCCTTACCGCTAAGTATGTCTCGTGTTCATAACGTTTTTCATATATCTATGTTACGTATATATGTGGAAGACCCAAACCACATTATTGAATTAGAACCAGACTAGATAGCAGAAGAATTAATGTATGAAGATGTACCTGTTAAAATCTTGGATAAGAAGGAACATATTCTATGCTCAAAGGTTATACCTCAAGTCAAAGTTTTATGGAGAAACCACGATATTAAGGAAATGACCTGGGAGTTAGAATCTAAAATAAAAACGAGGTATCCTCACCTTTTCGATATACCAGGTACGTACATCAATTTCGAGGACGAAATTTCATAAGAAGAGGAGGTTGAAGACCCCAACTTTTTATGAATAAAGATTTAATTTTCTCTAAATATTATTTTGAATAATAAGGTGTGATTTGATATAATGTTATAGTTATGAGTGATATGTGTAAATTTTGTAAGTAAGGAAGTTGTCATAAAATATTCGTTTGGTAGGGAAATATTCTTTTTGTCAGGAAATATTCGTATGACAACACAATCATTGGTGGACCCCACAACGAAATGACTGTCAGATATAAAAAGCGACAGAAATAACCTTTTTATAAAAATAACGGCAAGACTTTTACCATTAAATTGTTGAAGTATCCGGTGATAAAATTACAGTAATATACGTGGTTGCACAGTAGTAAACAGTATTATACAATATCTCTGATTATTGATACTTACGTAAGAAGTCACTTAGTTATTGTAACAGTAGTTGTTGCATAGTATCTCATACTATTGATTCAATTATTGTCACAGTATCATCTGCATAATATTTTATATTATTAAATCAATAATTGAGACGACACATTTATTCATATTATTATTTGCATTATTGACAATGTCTAGAAAGTTTTGTCGAGGAAAGAGTTTAGGTTATTTAATTACGTGCCAATAAGGAGAAGTTCTTATCGAAAAGCCCCTTCTTTCTTGGAAATGATCTGGTTGTCAATATTGTGAGTTATAATATTAATGATGAATAATTGTTGAAAGATTAAAAATGTGTTAAGTGAAGATAAGTGATTTGTAGTAAATTTTATTCAATTTTTGATATAAATAGAGGGGTTTCATGAAATATTTATTGTAAGTTTGGCTTATTACATGGATTCCATTTACTCATTTTGTCAAACCGTCAGTAGAAAGTTGTCTCAGTTTTATTTTATTATTATTATAATAGTAATAAAATAGAATTTTTTTTATATAAAACATAATACTTTTTATATTATATATAAAGTTATTTGATTTATTAGATTATAATTAGAATATATTATACTTTATATAAAATTTTTATTTTATTAGAATATTTTATTGCACAATAATGAATAGTTAAAATCACATGAAATCGTCTGAAATTCTCTGTTCATCCGTGATTTTCTTAAATAGTGTCATGTCATTCTCCTATAATTAGGATGGTTAGTTAAGAAATGAAAATCACACCAGAATTAGAGAATTCTTCTTCTATAATATTGTGCGTATTTCTTTCTAGTATAAAAATACTTTGAGTGTTTCTAATAGTGAAAGATTTCTTCAAGAATATCTCCGTTATACCAATCAGAATTAGTCTCCTACTAAGGTAAGGGGTATTTATTCGTAAGAGATATTATTTTTTGTATTCGTAAGGAATATTATTTTCGTTCAAAATTCGTAAGGAATATTATGTTCGTTCAATATTTGTAAAGGATATTATCTTCGTTCAATATTCGTAAAGAATATTATTTTCGTTCAATATTCGTAAGGGATATTATTTTCGTTCAATATTCATAAGAAATATTATTTTCTTCCATACTCTATAGTATGTAAGTAATATTATTTCATTTTATATTCCTAAATCTACACTTACTTTGATAAGTATTGCTTCTATAATCTCTGAAATTAATAGAATATCCTTGATTTAATTTTACACTTTATCTAGTATCGTTTCATTGGAATATTGGTATGACATTTCTTATTAAATTTTAATATTTTCTTTTGGGGTACTATTCACGGAGAACAATTCACTCGGGGTAATATTCATGGGTACTATTCTTACGGTACTATTCATACGGTACTATTCATGAGTTTTGTTCACAACAGAATTTAATTTTCTTTTCTGTCCAAATTATTCTTGAGACATGAATATCATTCTTGAATTTTACTCCACATTTAATTATCATGTTGACAATTTGGACATTCTTGAACTCTGGATAAATTGAATTATAAATCTCTAATATTTATCATTAATCTCACTTGATTGATTCCTTATATCATTGTCATTATCCTTATACTTATATTGTGGTGAAAGTCATCTTTAGCCCATAGTGCATAGATGGACTGTTGATTGATATAATTATGACCATAAATTATGTATTGGAATAATCATGACATGTAATGTTACAGACAAATGATGTGGTGAAAGTACTCTTTGGCCCGTAGTGCATAGATGAACAGTTGTTTGGCATGATCATGACCATTGGTGATACAAACGAATATCCTTTGCCCGTAGTGCATGGATTATTTGTTGATGTGAAATATTTATTGATTGTTGTTACATGGATAAAATATTAATGATGGACTTTTAAATCATAGAAGATAGTAGACTTTACGCTCTACTCGACTCTTTTAATGGATTCCTTATTCTGCTACAGTTGTTGATCTAAAACTTGTTGTCTATTGTATTATATCAAATTTTTCCTTGTTGAGGACTAAGGATAATTTGTTCTACATTATCTTAGTCATAATATTCTTTACTGGGCTAGTTGAGCTCACCCTTTTCATTTTGGTTCCATTGTTCTTCCCAGGAGGCGAGAATATAGCTGGGACTAGTCGGGGAGTGGAGTAATGGTCCAAGATGGTTATTATAGTAGTCCTCTCTATTTTATAAAATAATGTGACAATATTTGTAATGAGGACTTTATTTGAGTTTGGATATTTATCTACGAGATAATATTTGTATTAAAACTCAGCTATTGTATTGTCGTATTTTGCCCGATAGTTGTATAAATGAAGGTTATATTTGAATTCTGTACCATGTATTTGGCGACTCAGAATGGGTTGTGTTGACCTATTTTGGGGGCGTCACAAGTTTAGCATGGAAGATTCCAAGAGAGGTCTCATGTCGATGAGCCATAGAATACATCTCTCTAAGAAACAAGCCCCAAAGACACTTGAGAAGAGAGATCGTATGAGTAAGATTACTTATGCTTCAGTAATAAGACTTATCATGTATGGTATGATATCTACTAGATCGAATGTCGCTCATGCACTTAGTGTAACAAGAAGATATCATTCGAATCCAGGAGAAGAACACTGGAATGCAATGAAAAGCATCCTAAAGTACTTAAGAAGAACTAAAGATGTATTTTTTGTCTACAATGGGTCTGAATTGAAACTAGAAGGCTATACAGACTCAAGTTTTCAAATAGATCAAGATGCAAGCAAATCCGTTTCGGGGTATTTGTTTACCTTAAACGGTGGCGCAATGAGTTTAAAGAGTTCCAAGTAGTAAACAATTGTTGATTTAGTGATAGAGGCAGAATACATAGCTGCAAGTGAAGTTACAAATGAGGTTGTTTGGATGAAGAAGTTCATAACTAAACCTGGTGTGGTTCCTAGCATTAAAGGAACAGTACCTTTATTTTGTGACAACACCGGAGCTGTTGTGCAGGCTAAGGAACCTAGGTCCCATTAGAAATCCAAACACGTGTTACGATGATTTCATTTGATTAGAGAGATCATTGAAAGAGGGAATGTCATCCTGAAGTGTGTGTACTCTCAAGATAACATTGCAGATCCATTTACTAAAGCTTTAGCACAACAATAGTTTGATCATCACTTAGAGAGGATGGGTATGAGATACCATGACAATTAACTTTAGTGCAAGTGGGAGATTAAAAGTAGTATGTACACAAACCAATCATATTTGATATGATATATCATATACTTTGTAATCTTATTTGTTTATTAATAATAAATGTTAATTTAATAAAAGGCTTTTACTTTATCTACATTGTGATGTTATATTAAATGTGATAAACCCATAGTTTTGAGCAATGCTTTTAGAATCATGACGATGATCATGCTAATGAGATCTAAGTTTTTAGATAGCTTAAAAGTAAAATACTTCTCAATTCGTTGGATTACTAAAAAAGGGGATTAGTGAATCCGGATAGATTGGTACCTATATTGCTTGCTCTTAGAAAGAGGATGATTGTGGAGACACTAAAGCAAGTATGTAGGTGCATATTAGAGAATAAATTCGCTGAACATGGTTCGCTAAGGAATACCTAATGGAGTTTTACTTGTCTGTCAATAGGAATTCCTCTAGTAATAGTGGTACAAGTGATCTTTAGACTTGAGAACATTATAGTATCTTGTGTATGATGAGTTATTCTTTAACATGTCCCTTAAGACCCTTAGGGTATATTAAAGGGAATGCTTGGGTATAATAATTTGTACATATAGATAACGAATGATCAAAAAAGAATCTACCGCTTTTAGTAAAAGAAAAAAATATCCTATATGATTCGATAAATGACAATTTAGTAGTCCTCGACCAAGGTAGAATAAAATTAAAAAGTAGTTTTTAATTTGCATTATTTAGAATTATGCATTTGAGAATCAAAATACATATAATAAAATAAAATAAAACTTGACAGTAATTTTATGTCTTATATTTAATTGGTAATTGAGACATTGTATGGTAGAAGGATTGAATTGTACGGTAACTATTCACTAAAAGGTTCTTTTATGATTAATGTTAAAATCTATATTATCTAGAAAGTCGTTGATCGCTAAGAGGGTTTACCCTTATTGTAGAATAAATATTATTTATTTAAATAAATTAAATAGTTTAATTTATTTATTTAAATAAGATTAGAATTGTTCTAATTGATTTATTCACAACCGGTTTAATATGGGAACCTAAAGGGTCACATCAATAAAAGAAAATATTTATTTAAGAAGTAAATGACATAATCATAATAATAACTTAAGTATATTTAATTTAATCTATGGTGATAGAATAAATTAACTAGCTTAATATTTATTATTTAATATTTTAGAAATATTAAATATAAATTAATAAGAGGAGTCTTATTATTATTGTTACTATTATTTAATTCCTAAAAGGGTATGAAAATTAATTAATAAAAGTACTCTCATAAGGTTCTAATTGGATTAAGAATACAATTACTTAAAAGAGTTTAATTAATTTAAAAAAACCTAATAGTTTAGGAGGGTTGCCTATATCTATAAATAAGAGGTCTTATTATAGTTTTTTTTGACAAACTTCTAAAAGTTGAGAGAGTACACATAATTTCTATAGAGATAGAAACTATGATTTTGCTAACACCTATCATCTTGAATACATACTTCCTTGGTGTCGACGTCGGGTTTTATTTGTGTCCATTTATGTGCTTGTCTTTTGGTGTTCTCATTTTGGGTGAGTTTTGTTTGAAAAGACAAGTTTGAAAAGGTCCGACATGTAAATGTCGACTATTTGACTTTTAGAGTCGCCAGTTGGTAGATTTAAAATGGTTATACCAACCCAACCGATTTTAAAAAGGTTTGCACAAAGTCCTAATGATTGGACACTGTTTAACTGGTCTTGGAAACTGAGATTCATTAAGGTTTGGGGGCTTGATTAAGCGGAGGGAAGGTGTTAGACACCCTCCCAACTTCCGTGAAAACACGGTTACTGTCACTTTTCAATTAACTTTTTATCTGCTTATGTGTGTGTGTGTGTGTGTGTGTGAGTTGGGCCTATGTGCGTTTATCTGGAAGTAGTGCTATGCCTCGTTTACACCTATATACAAAGGGTTTGACTTATGTATAAAAGTTTAATTTTAACAAGATATAGCAGCGAAGTTTTGGAAAATAGGTTTTCAAACCCTTATGCTCAATAGTAATTGAGGCCTTTGATACTTCCATATATTATGTATTCGGCTTGATTACTTTTATTTTTGAGATGCGAGGCATATTTGAGAAAATAAGATACATAGCAGTGCCGAACTCCTTGTGGGCATGAGAGCCATCTAAGGATATCCAGATACCGTAGATAATTTACAAGCTGATTGCAACTGAGAAAAGTCCATCGTGTGAACCAAATCTAGATTTAGAGATTGAATCTTCGATCACATGATTCCTAGGCTCCTATGAAAAAGTAATATTTACAAAAGCTAGAAAAAGAACTAGATTTGAATAAATCTAAACCATTCTAGCTCCAACGGTTCCAGTTTAGCCACTTTGAACCGATCAAAAATAGAAATAGCCAGATTTAGGCAAATCTAGCCCACAGACTGGAATGTTAAATATCTACATTATTAAAAGCAGTTAAAGTAGATATTTATATAAAAGCAATATATATATATATATATATATATATAGATATAGATATAAAAGAAGTAGAAAGCTTAAAAATCTGAAAAATCTTATAGTGGGCTGCCAAGAAGACTTCAGATAGCTTTTGACACCAGAAAACTCGGTTTCCATCGGTTAAACTTCAGTATGTTACAAAACACGAGCTTAAAAGTATTTGGAAAGAAGAATCACTCAGTTTAGAGTACTCTAGCAGGGGTTACAGGCTGAAATGGATAGAGTTTTCTCTCGTTTCTTCTGTTTTTTGAATGAGCTGCCAAGAGCTCATATTTAAAGACCAGATGACCGCGGGTCAACCCACGGCAGCCGCGGGTCAACCCGCAGCTACCAGGGCTGCCCCGGGCCATGAGGACCCCGTCATCTCGAAGTATGTGTACTCAGGATACGCGCTATCTACTCGAACCTTCATAACTTTCAATCTGGGCATCCGATAAACGAGTGATGTACCTTTTCGAAAAGTTGTTATTGAGAGATACACAGTGACATGGGATTAGTGTTTGTAAGAAGCCGGGAAGATGGGTCTATCCCAAGACCTCTAAGTCTTCAATGTCTATCCGTTCTGCTGTCTTGTATAGTTGTCACTCGGGTTTGAGTTATGGCTCTTGTGGGACATCTTGATACGCAGTTTGAGTTGAATTGTGTTGAGATGGCTTGAATGTGATGTTAAAGTGGAAAAATGATGATTTTTCCCCCACTGGGGTTATCTCCGGCTTTGGCGCAGTTGTAGCAGTCGTTTCTTAGTGTTATCTCCGAGATTGGGCTACTGTTGATTCTGAATGTCCTCAAGGTTATCTCTGAGGTTGGCTTGCCCTCCCGGGGTTATCTTTGGTGTTGGAACTGAGTCTCCCGGGGTTTTCTCTGGGGTTAAAACTGACTTTTCTGGAGTTATCTCCGAAACATGGACTATATCCCTCGGAGTTATCTTCGAGGTTGAAACTAGATCTCCCGGGGTTATCTCTAGGGTTGAAACTGAAACTCTCGGGGTTATATCTGAGATTGAAAACTGGATCTCCCGGGGTTATCTCCGGGGGTGAAACTGATTTGACTTCCAAGGTTATCTCAGGAAGACGATTCTGCCCTCCTGTAGGGTTAGTAACAGGAGTACAAAATTTTGAGTGTCTACAGATGCCCCACTTTATCATATTCATGCGATGCAATGGCATGGATAGGATAAAGAATACTAGACACTTAAAATATGACAAGGTAAGAATGATGCAAATGCAATGCAACATGATGTAACATTATGTTGAATACTGTTTGTTGGAATGATTTCCAACGGGATGTGATAACTGCCCACCCCTGTTGCTTCTGTTGGGGGATGGAGTTGTCAATGATGGCCCTATTGAACCGCTTTGATGTCTACTCAACCGGTAGTTTATAAAACTCTTATCATCGGAACCTCCTGATGCTACGCTGGGGTTATCGCCAGCAGTTTGAACTGTCCATCAGTGCTATCTGAGCCTGATTTGTTGATAAGTTGTAGAGATGTTTTTAAGATTCCTAAGATCTTCTTCTCTTTTGTAAGCGACTCTTGAGGATTGCATTTGTATTGCAGGGGATCTGTATAATAGATTCCATCATCGGTCCTCCCCGATGAGGATGGTTTTTTGTGGTTTGTATCATCAAGTTTCTCTGACGCTTCGCTGGAGTTATCGCCAACGGTTTGCAATGTTAGGGATGCTTGACCCTCGTTGAAGTAACTTTTAACGGCTTGTATCACCGGACCCTTTTCCAATGCTTCGTTGGAGTTATTGCCAACGGCTGGTAATATCAGGGCTGTCTGATCCTCGTTGAAATAGCTTTCAATGGCTTAGGATGTCCGAAATCTCCGCTAGGGATATATTTCTGACGAGATATATGCTTTTGATTATAATTACAACCCTAGGTTGATGGCATCAAACCTTCGCAATGCGTTGACAAGGGCTGATTTCAATAGCTTTTAACATTGGCTTTCTGAACCTTATATCTGGGTGAATATCAATGATTGATATGTAGACCTGCAGTTTGGCCTTTGAAATCAATATTTCAGGCTTTTCCGCTGAATTGCGTAGCATCTTTTTTCCTGATTTAACTTTTTAGCTTCTGGGGCCTCCTTTGTAACTTAAATTTGATCGAGTCGGAGGGGGTGGGGACCACCCAGGGTAGCCGCAGGTAGACTCGCGGCTGTCGCAAGCTGACTCGCGGCCACCCGTGGGTTATAACTCACCTCCCATCCCTTTCACAAGTCATTTTCAAGTTGAAGCCACACAGAGAATCCGAGATTTCTTCTTTAGATCTACTGAGTTCAGGCTGCTTTCTGCAAAATCCGTCACCGTACAATCGTTATGCACTATCCTGGTAACGTTAACATGTTTTCTTTTCCAATTTTAATTGTTGGAAAGTGAGATATCATACAAAATGCTTCAAAACACATATAGTGAATATGCATGCTCATATGACTTGATAAAAATTATTTAACGCAGTAAATGTTAGTATTTTACCATGCTGAACATATTGATGTGAAAAAATTTGACTTTTGAAACAATCAATTGGCACCCTTTTCTGCTATTTTTTAATCCTATTTGAGGACAAATGAGCAATGGTTTTGAAGCAAAGTAATCTTGGTAGTTAGGCAACCCTGATGGATATTAGTTTGATGTTTTTTCATGCATATAAGATGTTTATGACTTTGAGTTAGTGTGCTACTGAATGACCACCTAGTCATACTTACGTACATGTGGATAGTCCTTTTTACAAAGAAGACTCTGGCAAAAATTTTTCATGAGTCTAAGCATTGAATGATCATGTATTTTTAATTCAACTACAGATGTATGTTAAAGTAATGCATGCATGCATGCATATAGCTATGAACTGCATTTAATGAGCTCTAGGTTAGAATTTACCACACCCTTTCTAAATTGATTTGGAGACTTTTGCCCAGATATATGGATCCAGATCAGCCGAGTAACTCCCGTAGGACTTCTTCAGGTTTGAGGAGGAGAGCTTTAGATGTTCCTCAGCCTCGCCCAGCCTGACAGCCTTGTCAGCTGACTGAGTCAGTGATTCATCCTATTCGGGTTGAGAGACCAGATGTTGAGGACGAGGAGGAGAACGTACCCATTGCGGATCCAGCTCCTTCTTCCATTCCTCGCAGGAAGCTTCCAGCTATAAATGTGATGATTATAGAGCTTCTAGATGATTTGAGTCGTCACTCCTCGATCCATCTTCATGCTAACGAGGTAATAGCCGTGTTGATCTTCCTTTTCTCGTTTGTGGGGCCAAGGGTTCTAATTTTAATTTGCACTATGATGAAGGTTCCCGGCTTTACGCTGCATAGAGGGAACTGGTTTAGCATACATTCTTTGTACCAAACTCTTCATCCAGAGTACCGAGAGATTATTCATGCCTGTGGCTTTGAGGCTTTCTTTTTCATCCTCCCCCGTCGTTGTCCCTTGGGTTATCTCAAGGCTTTATCTGAGCGTTGGTTTCACCAAACCCAATCTCTCTATTTGTTGGATTGTGAGGTGATGATGACCCCAATGAATTGTCGATTCATCACTGAGATGGAGTTTTCTGGGGCGTCAGTGCCTTTGGTGGCTGACATCTCCCCGACTGCCGTCAGATCCTTGTTGGGAGTCCCGACTACGGCGATCAAGGGTAGGATATTCCGTTCTGATCCCTTGAGTGTAGATGCCATGAGTGGGGCTCTGACTGAGCCATTGCTTGATGATCAGAGGGTTAGAGATCGCATCGTTTGACGATTATTTCTGATCATCCTCAGGGGTAGTTTCCTGGATGATAACTCTTCAACGGTGTCATTCGATTGCTTTAGTTAGCGCCACTCGGGAGGTGGACCGTATCAAAGAGTTTGATTGGGGCTCCTACACTTTTGCCTACTTCCTCCATGGGATGCGCCTACGCGCAGAGGGCTTGACGGAGGCTTGGTTAGGGTTTTACCCAATCCTGCTGGTGAGCATTTTCTCTTTTAATTTCCCTTTGTTCGGGTTGCCAGTTTAACTGACCACATATATTTGATCTTGCATTCGCAGTTTTGGGCCTACGAGAGGCTCCCATGTCTTCGTCCCATTAGCACGCTAGGTTTAAGCACCTATCCACGGGGACTGTGATGGAATTTTTCTACTTTGGCGGAGGTTCCTATAGCTGAGGGTTTCACCCATTCTCGCCTACAGTTGGAGTTATTGACCACAGGGGTCATTACATGGGTTCCTTACCCTAAGGACCACTTGAGATTTGGCTTCGGAGGTGGTTTCCCAACTGGTGTCAAGTATGTATTGTCCACCCGTTGGATTCCTGTCCTTACTGACAGAGGTTGGGAGCTCTATTTGGGAGAGTGTGCTATTAACAACACTACATGAGAGATCCACATTCCGTTCTTTCCTCCTGCCAGGCGTCATTTACCTTTGTCGCAACCGATCACTGAGATCCCATTGATGGGCGTGGATGGCTTTACTTTGTCAGAGGGACCTTTAACTCAGGAGGCTTTTTATCACTGGTGGTTCCCTCGCACCATTAGAGCTCAGACCCGTGCCACACAGTTTATGGGAGATATGGTTCCTGGCTCCGTCATGATGATAGATTGGATTGCCTGCGTCCGAAAGCCAACGCATTTGACACAGATTGATAGTTTGACCCATCAGTTGGACCGAACAAATATCTTTATCTGACATTTGGGCAGAGATCCATTAGAGGCGGATAATTTTAATCCTTCCAGCTCTAGGGCTAGCCCTTCAGGTGGCCCATATTCAGATGGTTTTGCCAACGTAGATCCTCCGTTATATCGACCTGATATCCTTTCTGGCAGAGATTTAGTGACTCAGGAAAAGTTACATCAGATGGATAAATTGAATGATGTGGACATCAACACCATTGACTTCTTCTGATGCATTTCTCCCTATATCTTTTGATAGGCCTCTGTTAGATATTGGCCCGCTATGCCCCAATTCTCGTTATATCTTTTGATAGGTCTCTATTAGATGTTGGGCGGTTGTGCCCCATTTCCCTGTATTTTTTAGTTGTACGCAAAGATGATGTATTTAGATGATGATGTACTTATGAATGTATGTATAATGCTTTCTATTCCCTACATCATATTGTCATCTGACATTTATTATGCATGCATTATGTCATGGATATGCATTTTCAGAGATGAGTTTAGCATTGACCCATGGATGGTTTTATGATACGGTTCTACAGATGTCTTCATCCACTGTTAGCCGGATTGAGCATACCCCACCCATGTTGGTGGACTCTTCCTTGAGATCGTGGTATGACAGTTTGTCTTCCCTAAATCGGGTGATAATTGATCAGTTGTTGAGACACTCTATAACCCTCTTGACATTTCAGGTTCCACCGGGCTTTATAGAGGGTATGCTTGAGCATTGGATACCAGATAAACTGGTGTTCAGCTTTGATACCCATGATTTGACTCCTACATTAGAGGAGTATGAGCGTCTTACAGACTTGCCATTGGATCGACCTTGAGCTCGGATGGCTGTCGGTGACATGAGCCAGCAGTTTATGACCTTGACAGGCTTGAGGGGCAGAGTTGCCCTAGATGAGATTTCCTTGGGGCATGTGGTGTCCATGAGTTTCTTGATTGACCGATTTGGGTAGTTTGATAGATATCTGCGATACTATGGGGACTTCACCATTTCTGAGGGTGGTTGGCATGTCGCGCGTGGACATATTCTTCATGTGCATAGTGGCCTATCTATACATGCCATTGTACATGAACCGCCTAGATATCGGTGTGATTGTGGTAGTTCGTGCTCTCCGGGAAGGTCATATCATCTTACCGATGATTTTGGCAGAGACCTTGAGGTCGGCCACGTTTTGCCATTCTTATTCAGTGGGGGTTTTCATAGGCAGTGCGGTCCTGTTGTACGTGTGGTTTATGACACACTTGAGACCGATTTGCACTTTTTGACGTCATGGGTATTGTTTTTCCCATGAGATAACCATGTCATATTGTGACGCCCCTAAAATAGGTATCCACAACCCATCCTGAGTCGCCAAATACATGGTACAGAATTCAAATACAAACTTAAATATACAACTGTCGTGTAACATAAGCTAAGATTTTTAACACGACTATTGTCTCGTAGACAATATTCAAACTCAAATGGAGTCCTCATTACAATTATTATCACACTATTTTATAAAATACTGAGGACTACTAAAGTCACCATATCGGATCGTCACTCCATTCCCCGACTAGTCCCAACTATATTCTCATTTCCTGAAGAGAACAATGAAAGCAAAGGGTGAGCTCAACTAGTCCAGTAAAAAATATTATGACTAAGATCATACAGGATAAATTATCGTTAGCCTTCAACAGTGTTAAACTAATAGAATACAATAGACAGCAAGTTTAACTGCAGCAGAACAAGCAATCCATTAGAAGAGTCAAGTAGAGCATGATATCTACTATCTTCTATGATTTAAAAGTTCATCATCAATATTTTATCGCTGTAATATAGCTCAATAAATAATCCACATCACTGAATTATCCATGCACTACGGGCCAATGATATTCGTTATTATCACCAATGATCATGATCATGCCAACAACTGTCCATCAATGCACTACGGGCCAATAAATACCTTTACCACATCATTTATAACATTACAGGTCATGATTATACCGATACATAATTTCTGGTCATAATCATACCAATCAATAATCCATCTATGCACTACGGGCCAAAGATGACTTTTATCACAATATAAGCATGAGGATGATGACAATGATATAAGCATCAATCAAACGAAATCAAGGATAAATATTAAAGATTTTTAATTTATTCAGAGTTTAAAAATGTTCAAATTGTCAACATGATAACTGCTTTGTGGAGTAAAATTCAAGAATAATATTAATGTATCAAAAATAATTTGGACAGAAAAGAAATCAATTTTTATCGTGAATAGTGCCCAAGTGAATAGTACCCCGGCATAAAAAGATCAAAATTTAATAAGAATGTTCAAAAAAATATTCTTGTAAAAAGATACTAGATGAAGCGTAAATTTTAAGGATATTCTACTAATTTTAAGGAGTATAGAAGCAATACTTAACAAAATGAGTGTAGAATTTAGAATATGAAACGAAAAAATATTACTTACATACTACAGAGTATGGAAGAAAATATTATTTCTTACGAATATTGAACAAAAATAATATCCCTTACCTTAAAAAGAAAGTATTTCTAACTGGTATGGCAGGGATATTTGTGATAACTCGGGATTTCGAATAATCCGAATTTTACGAATAATTTTTTTTAATACTGATATTGATTATCAATTTTGTGGGGAGTATTTGTGATACGAGTCTCGAGAAGTAGTCAATTTGTGTATTGACTGAGAAAATAAAAGTAGAGTTGTGCTTAACAAATTTAGAAACCCTAACTCTAAGTCCGGATAGGGATTCGATAGAAAATACAATTAAAATAATTGTAATGGTGAGTACGTGTTTGTACTGTAGACAAATTTTGATCAATGATTGATCGGGTGGGGTACAAAATTAGTAAACCCTTGTATGAGATTAGAAACCCTAATCTCAAGATTAGAAACCCTAACGTGTAGTTAGGAACCCTAATCGAAAGCCGATAAACCCTAATTTTAAATTCGGAAATCCTAAACCCTAATTAAGAAACCCTAATCCTAATTAGTAAGCCCTAAACTGATTAGTAAACTTTAATATAATTAGTAAACTCTAATTATACTTTAGAAATATTAATTTTTATTTAAAACCCTAATTATATTTTTGAAATTTTAATTTTCTATTTTAAAACCCTAATTTAGAAAATCCTAGAAGCTAAGGGTATAAAGCTTAAGGGTTTGGACAAAGTCAAGAATGCCATTAAAATGATAATGCAAATGACCAAAATGACCTTTTTGGATTTTTATTAGGTAACTTGTAAATCTTACCAAATGAGGAGTTGGTGACCAACTTATTTTGACTTTGTGACTTAAAAACCTCCAGCAAATCATTCAATGTATCAGCCATATGCATTATATCATATCATATATAGATTAAAGAGAGAGAAATGTACCAAACTTGCTCATTTATGCTCTAACACTCCACCCACATTTCTCTCACCAAACCTCCAAAATTTTCAAGTGATTCAGTCACTAGTACAACCCTTAGCAACCATAATATCATATTGGAGATCAAGGATCAAAGATTGGACTAGAGAAAGGTATAAAGCCTAAGCCCTTTTGATTTTAAATGCAAAGAAATTTTTTTTATGTTTTTGTGTTTAGATTCATGCTAGAGGATGTTATTTGATGATCTATGATGATACATCATAGATCTATAGCATCAAAGTGCCTTACATTGAAGTTTTTCAAAAACTGTTCTTGAACCCTAAAGTCGTCTGACAAGCTAATGTCAGTCGCTCTAGATCTTTCTGTGTTTATGATTTTTCTTGTTTTAAGTGTTAAATACATAGTCTGGTATGAGGTCTTTGATCTGGAAGTGGAATCACAGTCATCCCATGTCTAGATCGTGAGTTATTAACGGTCAAAACCCGTTGACCGAGATTGATCGGGTGAATTCTGGGTAACCCAGAAAGCCATGAACAGCGTCTGACAAGTTTTTCTAATGCCTTGATCTGTCAGTTGTTAAGTGTTATGATGATGTTGTTGTAATCAGTTTGTAGTATGTCATGTGTGCTTTATATTTGTGGCTTTAGATCGTGTAAATAATCAACAGACCGATTTTAGTAGTTGGTTAAAGTAGGCCATTTGGCCATGACTTAGAATTTCTGGAATTTCCAGAAAATGTTTGCATGAGTTTTCTGACAGCCTTTGACCGAGCTGTATCTGGAGATTTTGATGTTGTTGGACTGACATAGTGTTATGTAGTTGTTCCTTGACATAAGACCTACATATTTGGACCATAAACTTAACCATTTGATGACCAGAACTGGAAGCAAATCGAACCACAAAGTAGGCAGTGGAAGCTGTCTGGGTTTCTGGGTAACCCAGAAATCCCAGAAGCTTCTGACAACTACTTTGGGGCATTGGATCTTGCTGGTAGATTAAGTTATGAACTAAATTATTGTTGATACTGGTAGTGTTACATAAACACTACAAGGTCGAGTTTCAAGCAAGCCCAGAATATGAATATACATAGAATTATGAACGGTCAAATGATGACCCTTGCTATCTGACTGTCAATATTTTTGAGCCTCAAGAACACCAACAGCGATGCTTAGTGTCGCTATAGGCTATAGCGACGGTTTCTATTATTTTTAATTTCTACTTTTCTGAAAAGTAATTAAAAATAGAAAATAAATTCTAAAAATTACCAAAATAGTTTTAAAAATTATTTTAAATTATGAAAAATAACTTTTAATTATTTGGGATATTTTTCATTAATATTTATAATTATTTGAATATTAATGATATTTAATTTATTTAATTAGTGTATTAAATAAATTAGAGAAAAATAATTTTAATATTATAAAAATAATTTTAAATAAGAATAAAGTGTTTAAAAATATTTTGAGTTATAAAATGTAACTTTTAATATTTTTGAGTAATTTTTATTAATAAATTAATATTAATGATAATAGATTTATTTAGTTAGTATATTAAATAAATGAATTAAAAATAGTTTTATTGATTTAAAAATCATTTAAAAATAAGAAAAATGATTTAAAAATATTTTAAGTTATAATATTTTGATAATAATTTCATTAATATTTAAATATTAATGGTGATGGTTTAAAAATAATTTTAATTATTTTAAAAATCATTTAGGTAGAATATTGATGATTTAAAAATATTTTATGTTATTATAAATAACTTTAATATTTTGACAAGTAAGTCATAATGATGGAATTAATTAGTATTTAAATCATTTAAAAATGATTCCAGTGTTTAAAAAATTATTATAAATTATAATAATTGTTTATAAATTATTAAAAGCTTCCGAAAAATATTATAAATGATATATGACATATCTAATATAACATTGAAGCTTTGAGACCGAATTTAATTGACAATAAATGTGTAAATTATCGGATAGGGTGACCAAGACACCGAGATGAGACCAAAATCTAACCAGACCGAACTAGTTATACCGGTTAAGTGTTTATATAGGTTATAAAACACTGATGTGGCTATGTGGTAATGTGCCTAGGAGAAAGACTGACTGTAAATTACAGTGATACGTGTTATAAATTATTGTGCTAATTATGAGACCGATATTGTTGATTATAAGTCTTACGAATGCAGTTAAGTATATTGTGTAGCAGTATTCCACGCGGAAGGCAAGTTTCCTTAACTCAACCTTGAGTTATACTTTTTAAATATTATGGTGGTTAATTATTTTTGATTAGACCACGTCTGAGAATTATTGTTGATTATTCAAAGTTAGTGCATGTTTATCAATTCAAATTGAATTACTGATTTTGAGAATATGATTGGGGAATAACTGTTATCGGTTATTCACATCCGTAGAAGTTATTATTGATTGTAAATAGTACTGCTGATTTCTGTCTATTGTAGAATTGTGTTGAAAATTGTCTTAGCTAATTATTCTGGCTAGACGAATATTTGTTAGAACTTGATAGGTTCGAAAAGAGAATTCAATTGACAGTTTGATGCTAATTATTTCGGCTAGATCGAGAAGTGATTATAAATTGAAATCACAATATTTCGTTGTTATAAATTAAACTTTGATTATAAGTGTGACGCCCCCAAAGCAGGTATACAACACCCATTCTGAGTCGTCAATAAACTGGTACAGAAACAACTACAACTTTATTAATACAACATAAAAACTGTGAGTGTAAATATAAATATTATCATCTAGACAATATTCACACTCAAATAAGTCCTCATTACAATTTTTGGTACAATATTTTACAAAAAAAAATGGTGAGGACTACTAAAACAACTTCCTAGAACCTTCATTCCATACCCCGACTAGTACTTGCTACATTCTCGCCTCCTGAGAAGAAAATTGAACAACAAGGAAAAGGGTGAGCTCAACTAGCCCAGTAAAGAATATTATGACTAAGATAATATAAAACAAATTATCGTTAGTCTTCAACAGGGAAAAATCTAATAGAATACAATAGACAACAAGTTTTAAATCCATATTCGCAGCGGAAAATAATAATTCATAGAAGAGTTACGTAGAGAATGAAATCTACTTTTATCTATGAATTTAAAAGTCCATCATCAGTATTTTATCCCTGTAACATCAATCAATATTCATCTTCGCACTACAGGCCAAAGATATTCACCAGTTGGTCATGTTCATCTAAACACCTGTTCATCTTTGTACTACGGGCCAAAGATATTCATCAGAAATCATTAATCTTTGCACTACAGGCCAAAGATATTCAATTATATCATCATTTAGGACTAAGGATGATGAAAAATATTTTAAAGGAAACGAATCCAGTGAAACAAAATAATAAATATTAAGGATTCGTATTTCAGCTATTCCATGTCCAAAAATACCTCATAAATAATCATAGTGGAGTAAAATTCAAGAATGATCAAAACATGGATACAATCAAAGCTAGTATCCAGAATAGATATTTTGGACGAAAAGAAGAAAATTTCATTTTTCGGTGAATAGTAACTCGTTAATAGTAACCCCGACATGAAAAGTTCCAAATTTGATAAAAAGTTCAGATCAATACTTCGGCATAATGCTATTGAAGAAAATAATATCATTTAAGAAGAAATAACACCTCTTACCTCGGAAAGACGGTACTTCTGACTAGAATACTAGGTATAGTGCTGAAGGAAACTTGCACCGTATAACAACACTCAAATTATCAAATACTCACAAGAATACGCTCGATATAGAGAGAGAAATAGAGAGAAACTTGTGTTTCTGGTGTGATTTTTAATTCTAACCTAAGCACCCTATTTATAGGAAAATGCTTAGAACACCAAAGCAGAAAATTGAATATAATAATATTATATTTATAAAATTGTTAAGCCCACCTTAGAAGATCTGAATTCAGCCCATTCTTATCACATGTTGAGCCCACTAATTTGCAAAAAATGTTTTTCTTTAAAATAATAATTAAAACTTCTAAAAATCAATTATTTCGGAACTTTAGAACTTCAATAATTCATAATAAATAGCCCTTTTGTCAGAAAATTCGAATCTTGCGATTTTTTATAGGAAATTCAATTCTCTACAACTTTGCAGAAGAAAGTTTTTCCAAATTCCAAATAAAAATTGACCGAAATCTACAAACGGGCGATTTTACAGTCAATAATAAATTTTCGGTCAAGAATTGTGTCCACCAACACACAAAACATGTGTTAATCATTTAATGCCACAAAAATACTCTTCCTCCTCATATACTCATATATCCCACATTCATTGTAAAAATATCACCATCAATATATTATTAAAATAATATATTTAAATGAATTATTTTATTAGAAAAAGATAAAATATTAAATTTTAACAATTGTCACATTAAAAAATTTTCTCCATCTATACCCACATAAAATTAATATTTTCCTCATCATATAAATCAATAATTAATTATACAAAAAAAATATTATAGAATCACAGTATTGGCAACCAGGCCGTTCCCAGGAAAGAGGGGGCTTTCCAATAAGGATCTCTCCTTACTGGCGCGCAATTAGATGACCAAACCTCTCCTTAGACAGAACTTTATAGACATTGTCAATAATATTATCTAATAATATTATTCAGATAATATGAATTATTGTTCCGATAATGGAAAATACTGCGTAGTGACAATTATAAAATATCAACGTAGCAATTATTTAATCAATAAAATAAAATATTGAACAGTAATTACTGTAACCATTATTGAGTAGTGTCTTCTTACGTAAAAATCAATAATTGGTGCAATACCGTGTGCTACTGTGCAACAACGCGTATTACTGTGCTTTAACCACCGGGTATTCCAACAGTATTAACGGTAACAACTACGCCGTTATTTATAAACAACTTATTTTTATCGTTTTCTTCATCCAATCGCTTTCCGTTATGGGGCCCACAAAAGACTGCGCCGTCGTACGAATATTCTCCGACAACAAGAATATTCCACGACCAAACGAATATTCCCCGACAACAATGAATATTTTATAACCACTTGCTTATTTGAAATATTTGCGTATTTTACCCATAACTAACCACATTAATCAAATCAACCCTTACTATTTAAAAATAATAAATAGAGGAAATTAAATTTCATTTATTAATAATTTGGGGTCTTACAACCTCCCCTCCTTATGAAATTTTGTCCTCAAAATTGACGTACGTACCCGGTGTTTCGAAAAGATGAGGATACCTCGCTTTCATTTCTGTTTCTAACTCCCAGGTCATTTCCTCAATAGCATGATTCCTCCACAAAACTTTAACTTGTGGTATGATCTTCGTGCGTAGGACATGCTCCTTCCTATCCAAGATCTTGACAGGTACCTCTTCGTACGTTAAGTCTTCGGCTATCTCGTCTGGTTCTAACTCAATAACGTGGTTCGGGTCGTCCACATATTTACGTAACATCGATACGTGAATAACGTTATGAACACGTGACATACTTAGCGTTAAGGCGAGTCTATAGGCCACAGTTCCTACTCGATCGAGGATTTCAAATAAATCGAAGGCTTGAGCTTTCTTCTCTTCATCGACTCTTACTTCTAGAATAACACATTCTTGCACCTTCTTCTTTATATTCATCAGCTCCAGGTCTGTAACTTGAGTGGCTTTAACGTTATCGATTAAAGTCGATTTTACTCGTATATCATCACGTGGGTCCCTAGAGTCATTAAATCTATCTCTATCATTTATAAATTATACAAAATAGGTCTTTGTGTTCAACAATATTACACTCGTACTCGCATACGATCAATGCGTCAGCTACCACGTTTACTTTTCTAGGATGGTATTGGATGGTGTGATCGAAATCTTTCAACAGCTCGAGCCAACGTCGGTGTCGCATGTTGAATTCTTAGAAGCTCTTCTCGCATTCCTCGGTCCATTCGAAGTTTGTATCTTTTCGAGTCAGCTGAGTTAATGGAGTAGTGATTCGAGAAAATCCTTTTACGAATCTCCGATAATAACCAGCTAAGCCCAGAAAGCTACATATTTCGATTACTGACTTAGGTTGCTCTCAACTGTGACTCATATTCCAATCTTGGATAGCACGTCACAATGACACCTATCAGTTTACTACCGTACGAATATGGCGTCCCCTACGGAGAGTCTGGCTTTGGTGCATTCCACAAAGGAAGTCACCAGATAGAGGCTCGGTTATCAACTTCTATAGTTAGGTTTTTAACTCCTGAAGTTCAATAGGAGCCATTCGATATGAGATTTTAGAAATGGGTTTTGTACCGGGTTCAAAGTCGATACAAAATTCAATATCACGCTCTGGGAGTAAGCCAAGAAATTCTTCAGGAAATAAGTCAAAAATTTTACTAACAATAGAAATATCATTCAAGTCTGACGTATTTTTGTTCAAGTCCATAACATAGCTAAGAAAGCTTGACATCCGTTTTTCAATAAACGAATGACTTTACGGCTTGATATGAAAGAGTTTGACTTCAATGGTTTGGTTGCTTGAATTCGAATAACAGGTTGCTTAGGAATATGAAAACTAACAACCTTACGAAAACAATCAATTTTGGCATGATGAGTAGTTAACCAATCAATTCCTAAAATCATATCAAAAGCAAGTATCTTTAAAGAGATAAGGTCAACAGGTAATGTGATGGTGCCAACTTGGATCAAACAAGATTTATAAACAGTGAATGTAACGAAAGTTTCTCCTAACGGAGTTTCAACAGATAAGTCAAAGTCTAATTTTCTCCGGAGTCAAGTTTAAACGTTGAGTATAAGCAGGAGAAATAAATGAATGGGTAGAACCGGTATCTAATAAGGTATAGACTTCGTAAAAATTTATAATTAACTAACCCGTGCTAACTTCGTTCGGGTTCCTCGCAATCTGACCAGTCACGAAAAACGCTCTTCCAGGAATCGTTGACTTTGACTTTTCTGGGACAACTTTTTGAGTCACCATCCCCGCTGGACTTGGTTTTGCTACAGTGCAATCTCGAGCGATATGTCCTTCCTTTCCACAATTATAACATACCTTAAACTGTTGTGGGCAGTTTGGGCTGATATGTCCTTCTTTTTCGCACTTATAGCATATGACCGGTGGTCGTTCTCCTCCCTTGGAACCAGTTGCTGCTGGTGCTGACGTCTTCGTATTATCATTGTTAAATCTCCTCTTTTTAAAATCTTCTCCCGACTCGCTTCTTCTATTTTCATGGCCAAGATTACCACCAGAGTGGTTGCCGTTCTTGTCTGTATTTTTCTTTCTCCGCTGGTTATCATTGTTCTGATGACTGTTGTCAACGGTATGATCCTGGATATTGTCCCTCGATTGACCGTACTCGTTATCTCGCTCTAATAATTGAGCCCTGTTGACAACATCTGAATAGAGAGAAAATTTATGAGAAATGAGATATTGACGTATGCCGGGTTTCAAACCTCTCAGAAACATCCGCGTCATACGTTCCTCATTCTCCACCAAATGAGGTGCAAACCTGGACAACTCTGTAAACTTCGCCTCGTACTGAGACACCGTCATGTTATTCTGCTCCAGTCTAATAAACTCTACTTTCTTCATATGGCGAATACTTTCAGGAAAGTATTTTTCGTTGAAAAAATTCTGAAACATTTCCCAAGACATGCTGAGTGCGGCAGGCTGGGTCCGTTTCATAGACTCCCACCAGTAGTCTGCCTCGCCACGGAACATAAAGGTGGCGAATGGAACCTTATGTTCCTCCGTGCATCCCAAGACATCGAATATTTTGGTAATTTGCTTGACCCACGTTTCTGCCATGATCGGATCCGACTTTCCCTTAAATTCTGGTGGTCCCAACTCTTTAAACTGCTTGGCTGTGACCAGCTGTGCGTTGCCATTGTTTCTTCCTATATTTTGAACAGGAATCTCCTTCGTCTGGTTTTGCATGAACCGCAAAAAACTTCTAAACATCTCATCGTTCATCGTCTGCTCAGTGGTGTTGTTCACAGGAGGAACATTGCCAGCCTGTTGCACGTTCTCCTCGTTGGTGAGTACATGTGTCTCTACGGTTTCATTTACTCCACTGTTAACATTCTCAGTCGACATTCTCAAATACTGCCATAAAACAATGGTTAATTTAAAAAATTAAAAAATCACATAATATCCCTATATTATGACCGACCAACAAATAAGCTTAGGTAGGATACACTAGCGAAGGATTTACTCGTCTCTCCCCTCCTAGTTCTATTCCCCGATCTCCACCAGAGATCATATCCCTAAGCTCTGATACCAACTGTGACGCCCCCAAAACAGGTATACAACACCCATTCTGAGTCGTCAAAAACATGGTACAGAAACAACTACAACTTTATTAATACAACATAAAAACTGTGAGTGTAAATACAAATATTGTCATCTAGGCAATATTCACACTCAAATAAGTCCTCATTACAATTATTGGTACAATATTTTACAAAAAAAATGGTGAGGACTACTAAAACAACTTCCTAGAACCTTCATTCCATACCCCGACTAGTACTTGCTACATTTTCGCCTCCTGAGAAGAAATTGAACAACAAGAAAAATGGTGAGCTCAACTAGCCCAGTAAAGAATATTATGACTAAGATAATATAAAACAAATTATCGTTAGTCTTCAACAGGGAAAAATCTAATAGAATACAATAGACAACAAGTTTTAAATCCATATTCGCAGCGAAAAATAATAATTCATAGAAGAGTTACGTAGAGAATGAAATCTACTTTTATCTATGAATTTAAAAGTCCATCATCAGCATTTTATCCCTATAACATCAATCAATATTCATCTTCGCACTACAGGCCAAAGATATTCACCAGTTGGTCATGTTCATCTAAACACCTGTTCATCTTTGCACTACGGGCCAAAGATATTCATCAGAAATCATTAATCTTTGAACTACAGGCCAAAGATATTCAATTATATCATCATTTAGGACTGAGGATGATGAAAAATATTTTAAAGGAAACGAATCCAGTGAAACAAAATAATAAATATTAAGGATTCGTATTTCAACTATTCCATGTCCAAAAATACCTCATAAATAATCATAGTGGAGTAAAATTCAAGAATGATAAAAACATGGATACAATCAAAGCTAGTATCCAGAATAGATATTTTGGACAAAAAGAAGAAAATTTCATTTTTCGGTGAATAGTAACTCGTGAATAGTAACTCGTAAATAGTAACTCATGAATAGTAACCCCGACATGAAAAGTTCCAAATTTGATAAAAAGTTCATATCAATACTTCGGCATAATGATATTGAAGAAAATAATATCATTTAAGAAGAAATAACACCTCTTACCTCGGAAAGACGGTACTTCTGACTAGAATACTAGGTATAGTGCTGAAGGAAACTTGCACCGTATAGTAACACTCAAAGTATCAAATACTAACAAGAATAAGCTCGATATAGAGAGAGAAATAGAGAGAAACTTGTGTTTCTGGTGTGATTTTTAATTATAATCTAAGCACCCTATGTATAGGAAAATGCTTAGAAAACCAAAGCAGAAAATTGAATATAATAATATTATATTTACAAAATTGTCAAGCCCACCTTAGAAGATCTGAATTCAGCCCATTCTTATCACATGTTGAGCCCACTAATTTGCAAAAAATGTTTTTCTTTAAAATAATAATTAAAACTTCCAAAAATTAATTATTTCGGAACTTCAGAACTTCAATAATTCATAATAAATAGCCATTTTGTCAGTAAATTCGAATCTCGCGAATTTTTATAGAAAATTCAATTCTCTACAACTTTGCAGAAGAAAGTTTTTCTAAATTCCAAACAGAAATTGACCGAAATCTACAAACGGGCGATTTTACAGTCAATAATAAATTTTCGGTCAAGAATTGTGTCCACCAACACACAAAACATGTGTTAATCATTTAATGCCACAAAAATACTCTTCCTTCTCATATACTCATATATCCCACATTCATTGTAAAAATATCACCATCAATATATTATTAAAATAATATATTTAAATGAATTATTTTATCAGAAAAAGATAAAATATTAAATTTCAACAATTGTCACATTAAAAAATTTTCTCCATCTATATCCACATAAAATCAATATTTTCCTCATCATATAAATTAATAATTAATTATACAAAAAAAATATTACAGAATCACAGTACTGGCAACCAGACCGTTCCCAGGAAAGAGAGGGCTTTCCAATAAGGATCTCTCCTTACTGGCGCGCAATTAGATGACCAAACCTCTCCTTAGACAGAACTTTCTAGACATTGCCAATAATGTTATCTAATAATATTATTCAGATAATATGAATTATTGCTCCGATAATAAAAAATACTGCGTAGTGACAATTATAAAATATCAACGTAGCAATTATTTAATCAATAAAATAAAATATTGAACAGTAATTACTGTAACCATTATTGAGTAGTGCCTTCTTACGTAAAAATTAATAATTGGTGCAATACCGTGTGCTACTGTGCAACAACGCGTATTACTGTGCTTTAACCACCGGGTATTCCAACAGTATTAACGGTAACAACTACACCGTTATTTATAAACAACTTATTTTTGTCGTTTTCTTTATCCAATCGCTTTCCATTATGGGGCCCACAAAAGATTGCGCCGTTGTACGAATATTCCCCGACAACAAGAATATTCCACGACCAAACGAATTTTCCCCGACAACAATGAATATTTTATAACCACTTGCTTATTTGAAATATTTGCGTATTTTATCCATAACTAACCACATTAATCAAATCAACCCTTACTATTTCAAAATAATAAATAGAGGAAATTAAATTTTATTTATTAATAATTTGGGGTCTTACAATAAGACAGAGAAGAACAACCTTTTATATAAAGGGAATATTTTTTGTCGTATATTCGACCGATGCGCGCGTGTAAGTATTATGTATAATATAGGGTGCAAGGAGTTGGTCGCTCTAAGTACTTACAGAGGGGTATGATTTAATCTTTATGGTTATCTGATACACCTGAGTATATCAAAGTCAAATATTTGATAGTTACTCGAGAAGAGAAGTTCAAGATCCAATGGATCGCTCAGCATAAATCTGAAAAATATTCCACTTTGGTATTGAGTAGAATTGATTCTTGATTATTCATTAGAATATCGTAGAAACTTTGAAA
Organism: Panax notoginseng; assembly: GCA_016801055.1. Classification (NCBI taxonomy): domain Eukaryota; kingdom Viridiplantae; phylum Streptophyta; class Magnoliopsida; order Apiales; family Araliaceae; genus Panax; species Panax notoginseng. The sequence continues at coordinate 187,666,625 of CM029020.1, forward strand.
GTGTTGTACTCTTTCATTATCAGACTATTGTGTTGCATAGAATGCGAGAAGATTTGTTAGTCATTAAAGATTTGTTCAGCTATTTCAAAGTTCTCCGAACTTTGGTGTTATTCTATCAAATTAGATAGTCTGTTTTTATTAATTCTTGTACATTCAATGTATATCTTAACTTGCGGGATAAACTTGTTGCTCACCCTTGCTAAATAAAATATTTCAGCTAGGAACAAAGAGGCCAGCGGGTCTAAGAAGGACAAAGACAAAGGCAAAATGCTGGAGTAGTTTTAATGAACATTATTAATATGGTGTATTTTGTAAACCCTTTTTATATATCTAAAGGGTATGTTTGTAATATGAAGGTTAGATAACCTGGGACGAATGTATTAACAACATCTGTTAATGTTATATGTATTGCTATTTATAAATGGTTGGGTAGTTAGATGTTATTTATATTGTGGATCGTGAGCACCAAACTCGGGGGTCAGGTAACCCGAATTTGGGGGCGTCACAATATTCTTGAAAAAAATTTATACTATTTTCTACACTCAAAGCTTCCTTAAACTCAATAGAAATACACTCAATATTATAGAAGAAGAATTCTCTGATTCTGGTGTGATTTTTAATTCTAAACTAAGCATCCTATTTATAGGAGAATGGCTGGACACTATTTGAATTTAAAAAATCACGGGTGAACAGTCGAAGAAAATCACGGGCGTTGTGCTGAATTTTTTTGATTTACTATGCTGCACTATGCAGTATTATGCAAACACTATGCAGTAGTATGCATAATAAAATAAAATATATTATATTTTATATAAAAAAACAAAACTTATATACTATGTATATACCCTGCCGTCCACGACACACACACACACACACATACACACACACACACACACACACACACACACACATATATATATATATATATATATATATATATATATATATATCTATATCTATATAAGTAATAAAATAAAACTGAGATAACTTTTTACCGACAATTTTAAAAAATGAGTAAGTGGGGGTCCATGTAATAAGTCAAATTTACAACAAATACTTTATAAAAAACCCTCTATTTATCTCAATTCACTTGGCTTCTCAAAATACATTTTTGATCAACAATTATTCATCATTAATATTATAGCTCACAATATTAATAATTAGATCATTCCTAGGAAAGAGGAGGCTTTTCGATAAGGATTTTTTTCTTATTAGCGCGCAATTAGGTGTGATCAAACCCCTTTCCTCGACAGAACTTTTTAGACATTGTCAATAATGCAAATAATAATATGAATAACTTTGTCGTCTGAATAATTAATTTAATAATATAAAATATTGTGACAATAATTGAATCAATAATGTGAGATACTATGCAACAATTACTATGGCAATAATTGAATAAAACTAAGTGACTTCTCACATAAGCATCAATAATCAAAGATATTGTACAATACTGTGTGCTATTATGCAACCACGCATATTGCTGTACTTTTATCACCGAGAATTTCAATAGTTAATGGTAAAACTTTTGCCGTTATTTTTATAAAAAGTTATTTCTGTCGTTTTCTAACTCTGACAGTAATTTCGTTGTGGGGTCCACCAATGATTGTGTCGTCGTGAGGATATTCCTTGATAAAACGAATATTCCCCGACCAAACGAATATTTTATGACAACTTTCTTACTTTGCAAAATTTGTAAATATTATCCACAACTATAACATTATATCAAATTCACACCTTATTATTCAAAAAGATATTTGGAGAAAATTAAATCTTTATTCATAAAAGTTGGGGTCTTACACATATTTCTTTCAGCTGACTGAGTGTACAGATGCATCATCTTGGTTAGCTTTTTTGTTAGGAATCGAGGACCCGTTTGATATTTTGCCATGTTCAGAGCTCAACTCTCCCTATAGCTTTATCACTCATGTAGTTGGCATGGACTATCTTCCCCTGGCTGGTTTGAGATGTGTAACCACATATCATCCACTGGCTGTTATGCCACAGTTTGACCAGTTTTAGGATATTCATCCCTTTGATGGGGCAGTGGGTGATTGTCATCTCGGCTTTTGTCGGCAGAGGATTTGTCCAGGATTTATGCATGTTAGACTCATCGTGAAAGGGCTGACTTTTCTACTAGCCATCCAGGTCGCTCTCTAGAGTATTATGCATGGTTGGAGGCAGAGATTACATCGGCTAGGGTTGTATCCTCAGAGCTGGGTATTGATTCTGATAATGAGGAGCCTATGGAGTACCCTGATTCTTCTATCGAGGATGAGCTATTTGTTGGTTCATCAGTAGCTCTAGTTGATTCTCCCAGTATTCCCACTGTTGTGGCTCCACATTCTGCAAAGTATTTATAGTAGAGGTTACATCTGATGACGTTTAAGAGGGGTCAGGCTAGGGCCTTGATGTTGATAGCTCTTTTTGATATAGTGGCCACTCTTGTTGATAGAGATGATGCTCTAGCTTAAAGGGATACCGTTGGTGTTAAGTGGGATGAGGCTCGATCATCTAGGGATGCAGCTATTGTTGAGCGGGATAAGGCTCTAATTACTCGAGATGATGTCACTACAGATAATACTGCACTTAGATCTCATACTGCTGACATTATTGTAGAGATGAGTGCATTCATTGATGAGCACGGTAGCACCATGCAGATGGCCATAGATCTCCTGGCTCATGTGGACACCCTCGGGCAGGAGCTCATAGATTTACCTCCATCTACTGAGGGGGATGCCATGTTAGACTTGATGGCTGGCTTATCCACGTGTTTATAGATTAGCTTTGATTTTCCTGTATAGACTAGGTTAGTCATTTTTGTCATGTACATAACACATTTTATATATCAAATAGTATTGTATGGCAAGGAAATATGTTTTAATTCACTTCCCTTTTGGATATGCATTGTTACTTGCTTGATAGTTGCCTTTTCTCCAGGACTTGTAATCTCGATGTATCCTAAACTCGTCCTTGATGGATGGACATTGAGATGTCTTAGGATCTTTCAGAATTGATGATATATATATATATATATATATATCATCAAACTCAAAACTCGATTGAGCCTGGATAGAATATCCAGAGCGTTTACTGCATATCATCAAACTCAAAACTCGATTGAGCCTGGATAGAATATCCAGAGCGTTTACTGCATATATATATATATATATATATATATATAAGCAATAAAAAGCCACAGATCAACGATCTGGGCGTACCCACTCGAAGAGACTCTCAATATTAATATATATATAAATATAAAAGTAGTAGAAAGCTTAAAAATCTAAAAAATGTTACAGTGGGCTGCCAAGAAAACTTTAGATAGCTTTTGACGCTTGAAAACTCAGTTTTCACCCGTTAAACTTCAATATGTTATAGAACACGAGCTTACAAGTATTTGGAAAGAAGAATCACTCAGTTTAGAGCACTCTAGCATGGGTTACAGGCTGAAATGGACATAGTTTTCTCTCGTTTCTTCTTTCTTTTTTTGAATGAGATGCCAAGAACTCATATTTAAAGACCAGATGGTCGCGAGTCAACCTGCAGCAGCCGCAGGTCTACCTGCGATTTCCCGGGCTGCCCTGGGCCATACGGGTCTCGTCGTGTCGAAGTATGTGCACTCGGGTTACGTGTTGTCCGCTCGAACCTTCATAGCTTTCAATCTAGGCATCCAATAAAGGAGTGATGTACCTTTTTGGAAAGCTTTTGTCGAGAGCTGCACAATGACATGGGATTTGAGTATGTACGAAACCAGGAAGATACGTGCATGACCAGATCTCCAAGTCTTTAATGTATATCCGTTGTGCTGTCTTATGCAGTTGTCACTCGAGATTTGAGCTATAGTTCTTGTGGGACATCTTGATACGTAGTTTGAGTTCGATTGTGTTAAAATGACGTGAATATGATGTTGAGGTGGAAAAATGATGATTTTGCCCGCACCGAGGCTATCTCCGGCTTTGCCGTAGTTGTAGTAGTCGTTTCTAAGGGTTATCTCTGAGATTGGGCTGCTGTTGATTTTGAATATGCTCGAGGTTATCTCTGAGGTTGGCTTGACCTTTCGGGTTTATCTTTGATGTTGGAACTAAGTCTCCTGGAGTTGTCTCCGGGGTTAAAACTAACTTTTTTGGGGTTATCTTTAGAATTTGGATTGTATCCCTCAGGGTTGTCTTCAAGATTGAAACTGGATCTCCCGGGGTTATCTCCGTGATTGAAAATGAATCTCTCGAGTTTATATTCGAGATTAAAAATTGGATCTCCCAGGGTTGTCTCTAGGGTTGAAACTGATTTGACTTCCATGGTTATCTCTGGAAGACGATTCTGCCCTCCTGTAGGGTTAGTAACAGGAATGAAAAATTTCGAGTGTCTACACTTGGTGGATCACCTCTAGAGGCCTAACACTTGGGTGGCTAACGTTGATCAAAGGAAGGAATGAAAATCGATGAATTCAAGGAGAACGTGAAAGGATTTGGAGTTGAACTTGTACCTAAGGAAGCGCGATTCTATAACGTTATGATTCTGATTCTCCGTCTCTTTCATATTAATTGATAATTACACATAAAGAACGATCCTAGTTATGGTATGTAAAATTTTAAATTCTGATTTACCATGCTTTCGCTGTTTATATGGAATCTGATTGTATGTTCGTGGTTATTACAAACCTAACACTTCTTACTAATGGTTATGCTACGCATCACATAAGTAATTAACACTTTTTTTAATCATTCAATAATTAATCACTATTGATATCATAGACTCACAATAGTGACAATCAAGCCGTTCCTAGGAAAGATGGGTTTTTCGTATAAATGACACATAATTAACTAACTCCTTTCCTCGACAGAACTTCTAGACATTGTCAATAATGCTAACTGGTTTAATAATATCATATCAAATAATATGAGTTATTGTGTCGTATTATTGATTTAATAATATAAAATATTGTGCAGATATTATTATAATAATTATTGAATCAATAATATGAGATACTATACAGTAACTACTGTGGCAATTATTGAATGAAATACAAAGTGACTTCTAATGTAGCAATTATTTAATTAATAATCAGAAATATTGTACAATATTGTGTACTACTGTAGAGTAACGCGTGCTATAATGGAGTAACACGTATTACTATGTTTTTATCACCGTGTATTTCAACAGTTAACATTAAAAGTTCTGCCGCCAATTTTTAAAAAGTTATTTTTCGCTTTCTACATCAGACAATTATTCCGTTGTGGGAGCCACCAATGATTGGTTATTTTGGCACCGCCGTACAAATATTTCTCGATAAAAAGAATATTCCTTGACAAAGCGAATATTTCTGATAGACTGTTTACTTCACATAATTTGCACATATCATTTATAACTATAACATTTATTAAATTAACACCTTACTATTTAGAAGAAAAATCTTATTCATAAAAAGTTGGGGTCTTACAATAAATAACTCCTAGTCCGTTATTCAACTACAATAAGTAGGAAATCCACTAAAAATATGGTCACAAAGACTAGATCACTAAGAAATATTTCAACTGAATCTATTACATTCCTTCAAGTCACTTAGTCTCGACAAGTCACTTAGACCTCTTCAAGTCACTTAAAGTTAGATGAAGTCACTAAGACAATCGAATCACTATTGAAGGATAGTTGTTTGATGTGTTGTTAAGCATACAATTTGCTTGACTTCTTTTGATACTTAGTAGCTTAATCAGGTACTATTTCGAAGAGTAGAGCTTGATAGACTTTTAGTAGAGTTTCAGCTATTTCCATGGTGATTCTTACTTGGATTTGAATCCTCGTATTCCCGTTGGTGCATTTAATGCTCTACTCTAAGATGTTCTCTGATGTTGACTTTTAAAGTAGGTAGGCAGATTGCTTTCGGCCCAAGCAAGTCCCATCAAACTACAATTTCACCTACCCCTTGTGAGTGGTGTCACATCACCAATCTAGCGGTTTATAGACACCAATATCTTATCTTCTTATCTGAATTTAAAGATGGTGAGAAATAATCTTGAAATCCTTACTCTGCAATGATCTTCATTTTTTAGTCCTATGGTAGTTCTGACATGCTCTACGAACTTTGACTGATCATAGAGTTTGGTGAAGAACGTATAGCATTGACTTAAATTACTCGGCATTCTGAAATAAGAGAGAAGTTGTTCTACAAATAGATAAGTACTCTATGAAGAGTTCTCTATGATATGCTCTACAAATTTGTCTCAACGATGTGCACTCTACGATGCTTGAACAGACTTTGAGAACTTCTCCTTACTCTACGATCACAACTTTTATTATAAGATCCAAGAGATAGCTCTATGATCTGTCTAAAGACTGTGGTCTATTTGCAGCACTGCGAACATCCAACTGATGTTCTATGATCATATAGATTACTCTACGTACTCTATTTACACTAGGAACACGCAGAGTAACTCTACGGTCATTTAACAAAACTATATAATAGATTTGATCATGTAAATTATACTTTAAATCAACTAAAATGATCAACCTAACAAGGTTAATCGTTCTATTCTAAGTCCTTGTACAATATTTTCACATTAAAGGACTTTACAAAAACTACTGATCAATTATACATTATTATAAACACATCTGTTGTCTAATTTTAGATAAAGACATATACGCGCAAGTATACACGATCAACAAGTAATAAAGGTAAATATAGAGTGTTAAATATTTCAACTTCTAGTTTTTTATCAATCCAATTTTATTTAAACAATCTCAATTATGAATAATGTTTAAAACTAAGTTAAAACTAAGACTAAAAATTAACACAAAGGTTGAAAATCAGATGTTTAATACATAAGACTATAATATCCCCAATAACGTTACACGAATCAATTACCTAAATCATCCAATTATTAAATCCACTAGAGTTGTTAACAGGAATTCATAATTATTTATAAGCCATTTCCCAAAGATCAAATAAAAATTTTCAATTTAATTAATCTTGTTATATTCCTATGCAAAACTAGAGAATCAAATTCATTAAGTCCCAATTCCCACAAGTTACATTTAGTGCAAAAAGATATTAATATTCCACACACAACCCTAATTATTTAACCCGAGAAGATAACTAAGAATACATGTTATCACATTCAGATCTAACCGTAGATTACATCGTCCAAATTCTTCTAAATTATCCCGCTAATAGTTGGCCAGACAATTAATTAATAAGCACAAAATATGATAGCCAACTCCATATGAATAAATAATTGGAATCAAATAGATAATCAATCCATGAATATAAAAGTTTCAATTATAGCCTTAAATTATAATTTAGTTCATGCTAGAATTTAAAACTAGGAATACCAAATAAGTCATCATCATTGACTTACAAAACTATGATAAGAAGTAAAGAAAAAATCAATAAGATATTCTTCAGTCTTCTAGTCTCTGTTTTGGGATCCTTGTGAAGCTTTTAAAAAATCCAATCTTAAATATCCAGCTATCTCCTTCAAACTCTCTCTGTGTCTTTTTGATGAAAACCCTCCTCCCTTATATACTAGGAATCCCCATCAAATTCTAGCTTATTTAGAATCCACATCCTTCTAGGAATTTGTATCAAGACCACAACTGACCAAAAATTCGACCAGGCTTCTCTAACCCTTAGTGCCCCAGCGCTGGGTTTAGTGCTATCGGTAGCGCCCCGACACTGGTAAGTTATTAAAATTACCATTTTACCCCTTCTTTTGCAAAAAATTTCTGATTTACCCCTACACTGCATTTACATACAAAATAATATAAAAATAAGTAAAATGCTCTCGAATTACTCAAAAAACAACAATCTACTTGGTCTAAAAGTACCCGATTCATGGTTTTATTACCCACTCATCAACATCATCAAATTTAAATATGCATATTCTAACAACATGCTTTTGAAATTCAGGTGGGTTAATCTCTGATGTCACAACCAGCTAACATCTTCTATTGATTTGGCAAAGAAGTAAGTTGTTTCTAACAAACTAAGCTCTAAGAGATTAACCACATACACATTACCTCCCCTAGATCTAGTCAGCTTCAATAAGTTAGTTTCCATGTCTCGAACTTAACACTAGTTGTTGAGGAAGATGGCTTGATGTCCTTTGTCACATAGTTGATAGTTGCTCAGTAAATTATGCTTCGACCCATCAACATAAGCTACCTTGCTGAGTGAAACATAACCATTTCCAATCGAACCATAATCTCTAGTCTTCCCAGAGTTGTTTTCTCCAAAGAAAACTACTGGACCATCTTTAACTTTGAATTCTGACTGGAGAGCCTTGTTTCCAGTCATATGCCTTGAGTATCCACTATATATCGAGAAATTAGATGGAGTTAGTGGAGATCGATACCTGAATAAAAATTCATCCTTTATTTTGGTACCTAAATTTTTTTGGGTCCTAACTTGTTAGTGCCTTTAGGAACCCATAATTGTTTGACCTTAGGTCAATAATACGTTGGATGATAATTATTATGATAGCATATTGCAGTTACATGCCCATAGATATGAAAGTTGTGACACCCCCAAATCCGGGTACTTCATTCCTATAAGATTTGGTGTTCACTATCCAAAACCACTACATATAACTACCCATCATAAAGGATAAATACATAATTTAAATAACTTAAATAATAATCTTTCCCATTAAAGGGTTACATCACTGTCTCAAAATAATCCCAGGTAATCTAATCTTAAATTATTACATCAGTTTACGGAATACATTATAAAATAAAACAGGTCTTATAACTTCATGCATTTAAACAAACTTTAATTAAATCTTCAACATTTGGACATCTTACCCTTTCCCTTGCTAGTAGATGGCTCATCACTTCTTTCGACTTTAGCTGCATTGCTTAATTGCAAGAGTGATCAAACAATTGCTCACTGACATAAATATAGTATAGTAACAACATAAGAGTGAACAACGAATACTGAACAACAAAGAACTTATTCTACGAATCAAAATAGAAAACAAGTTCGAACTTTAATTATCTGAGGGTCAGAAGACCACGAACTGTGTCTCTGGTATTTAGGTATTATTACCTTAACCTTAACAATCATTAGACTATACAGACTCTTCTTAACGTACTTAGGGGGATCAACCCTTTGTACCATGTATTGTGCACAAACATCTAAACGTTACACGTACAAGATCCCCTATGTTAGGGTTGTTCGTCTCAGTTTGAATTTAGAATTTCCGCACTTAAAAAAGTTTAGTTTGGAACTAGCTTATCAGTGTTTCTAGAATTTTAGAACACTTATTCAATTTCTAACAATAAAGGTTAAATACAAGAATGTATAACTGAACAAGGCTATCAAAGTCAACGATCAGATATTAACAATATATAACTGAATAAGCATAATACACATGCGAAGTACTATGTTCAAAAGAGTTAGAAAAATCTCATTTAAATCGACGTATTAGAACAATGTATGTTTTGTATAGTAATTAGAAAAATAAAATTTGCTCGATGTAACGAATTAGATTACCATAGCTTAATCAATCGTATATAAGAATAGAATCAATAATATTGCTCAACAGAATTTAGGAACTTGCATTCATTAATAAAAGAATGAAATTAGAAAGCTTGCTCAATGTAAGAATTAAAGTTTAGAAACTTGCATAATTATGCAAGTAGAGTTAGAGAACTTGCCTTGATTGTAAGCTACACAAACGTAAAATAATCTCCAATTACCCTACACATATCATTGAAATTGCAACAACAATTAATTGTATGAATATTAGCTTTATGGGTTTAACCCATCATTTAGGTCATAAACCTAACCTAGCATCTAACCATTTAGGTTAACATACTTAAGGGTTCTGAAATCATACTATAAACTAACGTAACTTAATCGTTCATTTCTAACTTTTGGAAACATCACTTTTAGTTTCATTAAATAACTTATTTAAATAATTATTTCAAATCTTTACACTTTGCACTACAACACATTGACCTCTATTATTATAGTTTCTATCATGTTTTAACATCATTAACATGCATGCTAAACTAACACAAGTCCACTACACATGACCTGCAATTAAGCAGACTTCACTGTCTGTGACTGGCTACTCGCGCGGCCGCGCGAGTATTACACTGGGCTATCGCGCGCCCGCGCCCAAATGCTGCGGGCCCGCGCGACAACAGACTCTGCTTTGGCCAAAAATCCTAATTTCACAGAATTTCACCACACTTCAACATCTAACACTTTGCCATATTATAGTTATACATGCTAAACACCATTCTATTTACAAAAACATTACATAAACATCATTTTGAAGAATCAAAACTATATTTTTTCCCAAATTTCCTTATTTTTATACTTTTAACGAATTTGATCGACACGAACTCGTTTCTTAATCAATTGACATGATTTAAACTCTGTTGTTTTCGTTTCTTAACATATTATTACAATCCACCAAAAAATTACAGACTACATCACATATTGGACAAGAAGTTTGGTACTTTCTAAGACCATTTTTATATGAACATAAACATTGATATATATATAATCTTCTGCTACAACCCAATCCTCACGAATTTGATACTCAAACAACCCTCATACATGATAATTAACAGATTCTACAACATAGTACACACCATTTACACAACGCTTGAATAACAAATCCACAAAAACCAATTCACAGAGAACTTAGATAAAAACTAAAACTTAGAAATTTAGGAATGAATTATACCTTAATCCTCTTAATTATAGGCTTGCACAAGATGGTGAATCTCTTCTTTCTCTTGGCAACGCACAGAGATTACTCTCTCTCAATTTCTTACTGTCAAAACTCTGTGTTTTCTTCCTCTCTGTAACTCTATGATATGAAGCCTCAGAAAAAATAAGACGCGAAACAGAACTAATATGGCTCAACTCTCCCACGTACTCATCCGTTAAAGAAAAACAAAAGACGTCAGTTGAATAATGCCAAAGGCCATAATGCCTTGTTTGGCTTCCACATAAAGTCCCATAAACTAATTTATTTTTATATTATTCTTATTATACAGTTTTCATGTCACACTATTAATTTAGTTAATGTAAATAACTTTAGTTTAGTTAATTTAAATAACTCATATAATAATAATAAAAATCTTATTATCACTATACTTATAAATAATAAATAATTATATATCTAATTTAATTAATAAATTAGACACATCACTTTATTTAATTTATTCATTTAATATTAAGCAATTCACTTAATTTAATCATCAATAATCAATTTAGTTACTAAATTAATTCACTACAATTCCTCTATTATTTATTTTCTCAATAAATAAATTATTTAAAATATTTATTTAATTCAATAAATATTTAAATTAAATTATAAATTTCTCGATCGTTACAAAAGTTATAACATTTGATATTATGTATGTGTGAGTGTGTGTGTGTGAAGCTCTTCTTATCATGGACACATATGGAGGATATCCATTTCCAACCTTTCTTTTTGGCTGAAACTCTCTCTTCTTGCATACTGCTATACGATTTTGAGGTTTCGTATAGTAGAATTCAACTCTATGCTTTATGTCTAGTTGGTTCGTAAAGTTAGTTTTACCTGACTTTACTATCATTTGAGGCACGATCGTAGACTTTGGTCTAGTCTGCGATTTTACAAATCCCAGACCAGTATGCGACCTATTATTTTTGGGAACAATGATTTGTTCCCCAAAGATTAAAAAATTGGGAACAATAGGCTCAACGACCTCTAAGGATTTCATAAACACAATGCTTCTATGGGAAGTAGAAGCATTGATGCTGTTAATTTCCAATGACTTTTCCACACTTGGAATTGAAGACGAATCTCGAAATTCCAATCTTGACCTATTAGAGTCTTCTCTCTAACTAACTATCAGGGAGTCCATTGATGCACAAGAACGATTCCATGTAGAAATTATCTTTTCCATATCCTCTATCTTAGAGGTTAGAATTAACTTTTTCTGTTCACTAAGTTCAGTTATCTTTCTCAAACTCGCATTCTCAGCCTCTAGGTTGGTAAAAGAGGCAACACTTCGTAGAGCTATTTCCAACTCTACCTTTCATATATTTATGCAGATTAACAATTATATCATGCAATGCAGTTCTAAGAACATCAATATCGATATCAGAAAAGTTAAAATCGAATACCTCACTGATGCCAATTTCTTGACGATCAGTAGTTATTTCAACATCTACTTTTTTAGCTATTAGGCAGAGATTGACTATATGAGGTCCTTCATCTTCGTTGGACTCAAAACTTGAATCATTGTCTGAGTCGCTCCAAGACCCTTCAGTTACAAAGCCTTTCTTTCTCTTATGGAACTTCTTATAGCCCTTGAACTCTTTCTTTGGATAAGACTTCTTTTTATCACTTTTTAGCTCTTCTCGTAGGGGCTTTTTGCACTCTGTTGTATAGTGACATTCTTCTTACAATTATAGCACATGTCTTTCTCTTGATCTCTGCTGCTGCTATTTTATTGTTGTTGAAATACTTTATAGGTCTGCTGCTGCTGCTCTTTCGCATGAACTTTCTCAGCCTTCTAGCTACCAGTACTATATCTTCATCATCATCTTCATCAACATCATCATCATAATCATCTTTGACTGGGGCTTTAGAATTTGCTACTTCTGATACTTTAAGTGTAACTTCTTTATCATTCCTCTTGCTTTCTGAGATGGTCTCTGCTAGCTGATTCAGCTCTTGCTCATAGGTAAGAAGACTATCGTAGAGCTTCTGCACTATCATTTCATGCAGATTCTTTAAATCTTGAATGGAAGTGGCTTTGACATACAACTTGCTTAGAAGAGCCCTTGTGAACTTCATGCTGAGATCTTTATTTGGATAGACCTTTCCATAAGCTCTTAATGAATTTAGTAGGACATTGAACCTTTCATACGTAGCAGTTATGTTCTATCCAGGTAAATGAGAAAACATTTCATACTACTGAGTCAGAAGAGACTGCTTATTCTCTTTAACTTTTTCAGTTCCTTCATGCATCACGGACGAGTGCACAATATTCATTTATTATGATTCTTGTATGTTACTTTATCGCATGTTTTATTGTGTACAGGAGCTAATTAAGGTGTTTATTGATTTTAAGATGAATTAAAGCTGAAAATATGAAAACAAGATGAATTGGAGCTGAAGATATGAAAAGGGAAGAAAATTCATAAAATAGTTGAGCTCGCCCCGGTGAGCCCAGCAAGCATAAAGTTTCGTCGAGGTGAAAACCTCTTTGCCCAGAATCTAGTGAGCTCGCCCCGGTAAGCCCAAATAGCCTAAAGGAACTCGCCCCGACGAGTTCTTCTCTGCTCAATTTTGCCATGGAGCCTTCTAAAATTGCCTCAACCGACTCGTCTCTATTCCTGTTCGCCCCGGAGAGCTCCCCAGACATATGAACACTCCCCAACAAGTTCAGTCGAGATTTTGAAAATTTTTTGGAAAGTTCAGGCCAACTTTTGACAGATTCCTACCAGGTTTTGGATTTCTATTTCTCTTAGGTTAATGACTTTGTTTACTACTATAAATACATTGTAATAGTCATGACTACAAACCTTAGTTTTGGAATATTGAAGGCATGTCGTGCTAATCTCTTTGTTTCAATTCTAAGGGATGTTGAACCTTCTTTATAATTAATGGTTTGATCAAGTTTACTTTATTTATTCCTTCTTGCATAAGATTTATTCTGCTAATCTATTTTAATTGATTGCATGTTATTCTATCTAATTGATTTGATTTTTCCAATTAGATTAATCTGATTCATATTATCTACTAGATTAAGATATAGTATTAGGTAAACGATATTATATTTGATTATAAGTAGCAATTAGTGATGCATGGCTGTGGACAAGCTTTTGGGTATTACCATGATTATCAAAAGAAAAGTTAAATAATCCCTAATTGTGTGATTGTTGTTTGGAATAACCTAATTCTCTAATTCTTCATGCTGCTATTATATTAAATCAAGACTGATAGTTCTGGGTTGTATGATAGTTAGGGTCTCTTGAGGCGATCGTCTGTGACGCCTCCAAAATAGGTATACAACACCTATTCTGAGTCGTCAATAACATGGTACAGAAACAACTACAACTTTATTAACACAACATAAAAATTGTGAGTGTAAATACAAATATTGTCATCTAGACAATATCCACACTCAAATAAGTCCTCATTACAATTATTGGAACAATATTTTACAAAAAAAATGGTGAGGACTACTAAAACAACTTCCTAGAACCTTCATTCCATACCCCGACTAGTACCTGCTACATTCTCGCCTCTTGAGAAGAAAATGGAACAACAAGGAAAAGGGTGAGCTCAACTAGCCCAGTAAAAAATATTATGACTAAGATAATATACAACAAATTATCGTTAGTCTTCAACAGGGAAAAATTTAATAGAATACAATAGACAACAAGTTTTAATTCAATATTCGCAGCGGAAAATAATAATTCATAGAGAAGTTACGTAGAGAATGAAATCTATGATTATCTATGAATTTAAAAGCCCATCATCAACATTTTATCCCTGTAACATCAATCAATAAATATCTTGAATCAAATAGTCATCTTTGCACTACAGGCCAAAGATATTCATTAGTTGGTCATGTTCACCTCAACACCTGTTCATCTTTACACTACGGGCCAAAGATATTCATCAGAAATCATTCATCTTTGCACTACAGGCCAAAGATATTCAGTTATATCATCATTTTAGACTGAGGATGATGGAAAATATTTTAAAGAAAACGAATCCAGTGAAGCAAAATAACAAATATTAAGGATTCGTATTTCGATTTATCCATGTCCAAAAATACCTTATCATAGTGAAGTAAAATTCAAGAATGATCAAAACATGGATACAATCAAAGCTAGTATCCAGAATAGATATTTAGACGAAAAGAAGGAAATTTTATTTTTCGGTGAATAGTAACTCGACATGAAAAGTTTCAAATTTGATAAAAAGTTCAGATCAATACTTCGGCATAATGATATTGAAGAAAATAATATCATTAAAAAAGAAATAACATCCCTTACCTCGGAAAGACGGTACTTCTGACTGGAATACTAGATATAGTGCTGAAGAAACTTGCACCGTATAGCAACACTCAAAGTATCAAATACTCACAAGAATACGCTCGATATAGAGAGAGAAATAGAGAGAAACTTGTGTTTCTGGTGTGATTTTCAATTCTAACCTAAACACCCTATTTATAGGAAAATGCTTAGAACATCAAAGCAGAAAATTTAATATAATAATAATATATTTATCAAATTTTCCTTAGCCCACCTCTAGACATCTAATCTCAGCCCATTTATATCACATGTTAGCCCATTTAAATGCCAAAAAACGTTTTTCTTCAAAATAATAAATAAAACTTCCAAAAATCAATTATTTCGGAACTTCAGAACTTCAATAATTCATAATAAATAGCTCTTTTATCAGAAAATTCGAATCTCGCGCGTTTTTATAGGAAATTCAATTCTCTACAACTTTGCAGAAGAAAGTTTTTCCAAATTCTAAACAGAAATTGACCGAAATTCACAAACGGGCGATTTTACAGTCAATAATAAATTTTCGGTCAAGAATTATGTCCACCAACACACAAAATATGTGTTAATCATTTAATGCCACAAAAATACTCTTCCTCCTCATATACTCATATATCCCACATTCATTGTAAAAATACCACCATCAATATATTATTAAAATAATATATTTAAATGAATTATTTTATCAGAAAAAGATAAAATATTAATTTTCAACAATTGTCACATTAAAATTTTTCTCTATCTATATCCACATAAAATCACTATTTTTCTCATCATATAAATTAATAATTAATTATACACAAATAATATTACAGAACCACAGTACTGGCAACCAGGCAGTTCCCAAGAAAGAGGGGGCTTTCCAATAAGGATCTCTCCTTACTGGCACGCAATTAGATGACCAAACCTCTCCTTAGACAGAACTTTCTAGACATTGTCAATAATGTTATCTAATAATATTATTCAGATAATATGAATTATTGCTCCGATAATAAAAAATACTGCGTAGTGACAATTATTGAAACAACAGTAATATAAAATATCAACGCAGCAATTATTGAATCAATAAAATACAATATTGAACAGTAATTACTGTAACAATTATTGAGTAGTGCCTTCTTACGTAAGAATCAATAATTGGTGCAATACCGTGTGCTACGCGTATTACCGTGTTTTAACCACCGGATATTCCAACAGTATTAACGGTAATAACTACGCCGTTATTTATAAACAACTTATTTTTGTCGTTTTCTTCATCCAATCGCTTTCTGTTATGGGGCCCACACAAGGCTGCGTCGTCGTACGAATATTCCTCGACAACAAGAATATTCCACGACCAAACAAATATTCCCCGACAACAATGAAATTTTATAACCACTTGCTTATTTAAAATATTTGCGCATTTTACCCATAACTAACCACATTAATCAAATCAACCCTTACAATTTCAGAATAATAAATAGAGGAAATTAAATTTCATTTATTAATAATTTGGGGTCTTACAACCTCCTCTCCTTATGAAATTTCGTCCTCGAAATTGACATACGTACCTGGTGTTTCGAAAAGATGAGGATACCTCGCTTTCATTTCCGTTTCCAACTCCCAGGTCATTTCTTCAATAGCATGGTTTCTCCACAAAACTTTAACTTGTGGTATGACCTTCGTGCGTAGGACATGCTCCTTCTTATCCATGATCTTGACAGGTACCTCCTCGTACGTTAAGTCTTCAGCTATCTCGTCCGGTTCTAACTCAATAACATGGTTCGGGTCTTTCACATATTTACGAAGCTTAGATATATGAAAAATATTATGAACACGAGACATACTTGGAGGTAACGCAAGTCTATAGGCCACATTTCCTACTCGGTCAAGAATCTGAAATGGACCAATAAATCGTGGATTGAGCTTTCCTCTCTTCCCAAATCTTGTAACTCCTTTCCATGGAGCTACACGTAATAATACATGATCCCCAATGTTAAATTCCACGTCCTTTCGATGAAGATCCACATAACTCTTTTGTCGATCATGTGCCGTTTGTATACGTTGTCGAATCGTCTGTAGTCATTCGTACCAACTCTGGTCCCAACAACGTTGCTTCTTCCACCTCATCCCAACATACTGGAGAGCGACACTTTCGTCCATACAATGCTTCAAAGGGAGCCACACCTATACTTGCCTGATAACTGTTGTTGTAGGAGAATTCCACCAATGGTAGGTACTTATCCCAACTTCCTTTGAAATCTAGAACACAAAGTCTTAATAGATCTTCAAGAGTTTGAATAGTCCTCTCTGATTGCCCGTCCGTTTGAGGATGATATGCCGAACTGAACCGTAAATCCGTGCCCATAGCTTTTTGCAAGCTAACCCAAAATCTTGAAGTAAATCTTGGGTCACGATCCGAAACTATGGATACTGGCATGCCATGCAACCTTACAATCTCATTCATGTACATACTAGCAAGACGTTCAAGGGAATAAGTCTCCCGTATCGGCAAGAAATGAGCAGACTTGGTTAATCTATCAACTATAACCCAAATAGCATTTATACCTTGAGAAACCGTGGGAAGACCCTTAACAAAATCCATGGTAATGTGTTCCCACTTCCATTTCGGAATCTCAAGTGGTTGCAATGGACCCTTTGGTACTTGATGCTCCGCCTTTACACGTTGACAAGTTAAACACCTCGAGATAAACTTTGCAATCTCTCTCTTCATATTGTTCCACCAAAATATATGTCGAAGATCACGATACATTTTAGTACTTCCAGGATGGATTGCAAATGGTGTATTGTGTGCCTCCATTATGATCTTGTACTTTAAATCAGAATCGTTAGGAACACAAAGTCTGGAGTGGACTCGAAGTATTCCTTCTTCATCGATTCTTGCTTCTGGAATAGCACCTTCTTGCACTTTCTTCTTCATCTGCATCAGCTCCGGGTCTGTAGCTTGAGCAACTTTAACTTTATCGATTAAAGTTGGTTCTACGCGTATACTTGACATCATCGCACTCGTTCCTGCATATGATCTTCTACTCAACGCGTCAGCTACCACGTTTGCTTTTCCAGGATGGTATTGAATAGTGTGGTCGTAATCTTTCAACAGCTCGAGCCAACGTCGTTGCCGCATGTTGAGTTCTTTTTGAGTGAAGAAATATTTGAGGCTTTTATGGTCTGAATATATCTCCACCTTATCCCCATATAGATAGTACCTCCAGATCTTTAGCGTGAAAACGTCTGCTGCCTGAAGCATAGGCTATGACTTTAAGTTGTCGCGAGGCATAGGCTATGACTTTCCCACGTTGTATGAGAACACATCCTAACCCTTTGCCTGAAGCATCGCTGTAGATAACAAATCCATCCGAACCAGATGGTATTGTCAGAACAGGTGCCGAAATGAGTCTCCTCTTAAGCTCTTGGAAACTCTTCACGCATTCTTCGCTCCATACGAATTTGATATCCTTCCGAGTCAGCTGAATTAACGGGGTAGCGATTCGAGAAAACCCTTCTACGAATCTCCGACAATAACCAGCTAAGCCTAGAAAGCTACGTACATCGGTCACCGTCTTCGGTTGCTCTCAGCTTTGTATTGCTTCAATCTTCGCCGGGTCCACAGATACTCCATGTTTCGACACCACGTGCCCTAAGAATGCTACTTCCTCAAGCCAGAACTCGCATTTCTTCAACTTAGCATATAGCTTGTTTTCACGCAGCCTTTGGAGTACCATCTTCAAATAGTGCTCATGATCTTCACGGCTTTTAGAATATATGAGGATGTCATCAATAAAGACAACAACGAACTGATCCAAATAATCCTTGAATACTCGGTTCATCATATCCATGAAAGCCGCAGGAGCATTAGTCAATCCAAAAGACATGACTAAGAATTCATAATGCCCGTACCGAGTTCTAAAGGCAGTCTTCGGAATATCCTCAGTTTTAACCTTCAGCTGATGATATCCAGAACGAAGATCGATTTTTGAAAAGAATTGTGCTCCTTGTAACTGGTCAAACAGGTCATCAATACGAGGTAGCGGATACCTATTCTTGATGGTGACATGGTTTAATTCCCGGTAATCGATACAAAGTTGCATACTCCCGTCTTTCTTCTTTACAAATAAAACAGGAGCACCCCAAGGAGATGTACTAGGACGAATGAAACTGATGTCCAACAACTCTTGTAGTTGGACTTTTAACTCCTGAAGTTCAATAGGAGCCATTCGATATGGGGTTTTAGAAATGGGCTTTGTACCAGGTTCAAGATCAATGAAGAATTCAACTTCACGTTCCGGGGGTAGACCGGGAAGTTCTTCAGGAAATACGTCAGGAAAGTTACTAACAACAGCAATATTATTCAAATTTGACGTGTCTTTATTCAAATCCATAACATGGGTTAGGAAAGCTTGACATCCGTTTTTCAATAAACGAATGGCTTTATGACTTGATATGACAGTGATTGATTTTAATGGCTTTGTTGCTTGAATTCGAACAACAGGTTGATTAGGAATATGAAAACTAACCACCTTACGAAAATAATCAATTTTGGCATGATGAGTAGTTAACCAATCAATTCCTAAAATCACGTCAAATGCAAGTATCTTTAAAGAGATAAGGTCAACAGGTAAGGTGATGGTGCCAACTTGGATCAAACAAGATTTATAAACAGTGGATGTGATGAAAGTTTCCCCTAACGGAGTCTCCACAGATAAATCAAAGTCTAATTTCTCCGGAGTCAAGTTTAAACGTTGAGCACAAGCAGGAGAAATAAATGAATGGGTAGCACCGGTATCTAGTAAGGTATAAACTTCACATGAATTTATGATTAGCTTACCCGTGATCACCTCGTTTGGGTTCCTCGCATGTTGACCAGTCACGACAAACGCTCTTCCAGGAACCGTTGACTTTGACTTTTCTGGGGCAGCCTTTTGAGTCACCGTCCCCGCTGAACTTGGTTTCGCTATCGTACAATCTCGAGCGATATGTCCTTCCTTTCCATAATTATAGCATACCTTGAACTGTTGTGGACAGTTTGGGCTGATATGTCCCTCTTTTCCACATTTATAGCATATGACCGGTGGTCGTTCTCCTCCCTTAGAACCAGTTGCTGCTGGTGTTGACGTCTTCGTATTATCTTTGTTGAATCTCCTCTTTTTAAAATCTCCTCCCGACTCGCTTCTTCTATTTTCATAGCCACGATTACCACTAGAGTGGTTGCCGTTCTTGTCTGTATTTTTCTTTCTCCGCTGATTATCATTGTTCTGATGACTGTTGTCACCGATATGATCCTGGTTGTGGTCCCTCGGTTGACCGTACTCGTTATCTCGCTCTAATAATTGAGCCCTGTTGACAACATCTGAATAGAGAAAAAATTTATGAGAAATGAGATATTGACGTATGCCGGGTTTCAAACCTCTCAGAAACATCCGCGTCATACGTTCCTCATTCTCCACCAAATGGGGTGCAAACCTAGACAACTCCGCAAACTTCGCCTCGTACTGGGACACCGTCATGTTATTTTGCTCCAGTCTAATAAACTATACCTCCTTCATATGACGAATACTTTCAGGAAAGTACTTGTCATTGAATAGCTTCTGAAATATCTCCCAATACATGCTGAGTGCAGCTGGATGGGTCCGCTTCACAGATTCCCACCAGTAGTCTGCCTCGCCACGGAACATAAAGGTGGCAAATGGAACCTTCTGTTCCTCCGTGCATCCCAAGACATCAAATATCTTGGTAATTTGCTTGAACCATGTCTCCGCCTTAATCGGATCCGACTTTTCCCAGAATTCTGGTGGTCCCAACTCTTTGAACTGCTTGGCTGTGACCAGCTGTGCGTTGCCATTGTTTCTTCTTATATTTTGAACAGGAATCTCCTTCGTCTGGTTTTGCATGAATCGCAAAAAGCTTCTAAACATCTCATTGTTCATCGTCTGCTCAGTGGTGTTGTTCACAGGAGGAACATTGCCAGCCTGTTGCACGTTCTCCTCGTTGGTGAGTACAGGTGTCTCCACGGTTTCATTTACTCCACTGTTAACATTCTCAGTCGACATTCTCAAATACTGCCATAAAACAAGGGTTAATTTAACAAATTAACAAATCACATAATATTCCTATATTATGACCGACCAACAAATAAGCTTAGGTAGGACACACTAGCGAAGGATTTACTCGTCTCTCCCCTCCTAGTTCTATTCCCCGATCTCCGCCAGAGATCATATCCCTAAGCTCTGATACCAACTGTGACGCCCCCAAAACAGGTATACAACACCTATTCTGAGTCGTCAATAACATGGTACAGAAACAACTACAACTTTATTAATACAACATAAAAATTGTGAGTGTAAATACAAATATTGTCATCTAGACAATATCCACACTCAAATAAGTCCTCATTACAATTATTGGAACAATATTTTACAAAAAAAATGGTGAGGACTACTAAAACAACTTCCTAGAACCTTCATTCCATACCCCGACTAGTACCTGCTACATTCTCGCCTCCTGAGAAGAAAATGGAACAACAAGGAAAAGGGTGAGCTCAACTAGCCTAGTAAAAAATATTATGACTAAGATAATATACAACAAATTATCGTTAGTCTTCAACAGGAAAAAATTTAATAGAATACAATAGACAACAAGTTTTAATTCAATATTCGCAGCGGAAAATAATAATTCATAGAGAAGTTACGTAGAGAATGAAATCTACGATTATCTATGAATTTAAAAGCCCATCATCAACATTTTATCCCTGTAACATCAATCAATAAATATCTTGAATCAAATAGTCATCTTTGCACTACAGGCCAAAGATATTCATCAGTTGGTCATGTTCACCTCAACACCTGTTCATCTTTGCACTACGGGCCAAAGATATTCATCATAAAATCATCAATCTTTGCACTACAGGCCAAAGATATTCAGTAACATCATCATTTAGACTGAGGATGATGAAAAATATTTTAAAGAAAACGAATCCAGTGAAGCAAAATAACAAATATTAAGGATTCGTATTTCGATTTATCCATGTCCAAAAATACCTTATCATAGTGAAGTAAAATTCAAGAATGATCAAAACATGGATACAATCAAAGCTAGTATCCAGAATAGATATTTGGACGAAAAGAAGGAAATTTTATTTTTCGGTGAATAGTAACTCGTGAATAGTAACTCGTGAATAGTAACTCATGAATAGTAACTCATGAATAGTAACCCCGACATGAAAAGTTCCAAATTTGATAAAAAGTTCAGATCAATACTTCGGCATAATGATATTGAAGAAAATAATATCATTAAAAAAGAAATAACATCCCTTACCTCGGAAAGACGGTACTTCTGACTGGAATACTAGGTATAGTGCTGAAGAAACTTGCACCGTATAGCAACACTCAAAGTATCAAATACTCACAAGAATACGTTCGATATAGAGAGAGAAATAGAGAGAAACTTGTGTTTCTGGTGTGATTTTTAATTCTAACCTAAACACCCTATTTATAGGAAAATGCTTAGAACACCAAAGCAGAAAATTTAATATAATAATAATATATTTATCAAATTTTCCTTAGCCCACCTCTAGACATCTAATCTCAGCCCATTTATATCACATGTTAGCCCACTTAAATGCCAAAAAATGTTTTTCTTCAAAATAATAAATAAAACTTCCAAAAATCAATTATTTCGGAACTTCAGAACTTCAATAATTCATAATAAATAGCCCTTTTATCAGAAAATTCGAATCTCGCGAGTTTTTATAGGAAATTCAATTCTCTACAACTTTGCAGAAGAAAGTTTTTCCAAATTCTAAACAGAAATTGACCGAAATTCAAAAACGGGCGATTTTACAGTCAATAATAAATTTTCGGTCAAGAATTATGTCCACCAACACACAAAATATGTGTTAATCATTTAATGCCACAAAAATACTCTTCCTCCTCATATACTCATATATCCCACATTCATTGTAAAAATATCACCATCAATATATTATTAAAATAATATATTTAAATGAATTATTTTATCAGAAAAAGATAAAATATTAATTTTCAACAATTGTCACATTAAAATTTTTCTCTATCTATATCCACATAAAATCACTATTTTCCTCATCATATAAATTAATAATTAATTATACACAAATAATATTACAGAACCACAATACTGGCAACCAGGCAGTTTCCAGGAAAGAGGGGGCTTTCCAATAAGGATCTCTCCTTACTGGCGCGCAATTAGATGACCAAACCTCTCCTTAGACAGAACTTTCTAGACATTGCCAATAATGTTATCTAATAATATTATTCAGATAATATGAATTATTGCTCCGATAATAAAAAATACTGCGTAGTGACAATTATTGAAATAACAGTAATATAAAATATCAACGCAGCAATTATTGAATCAATAAAATACAATATTGAACAGTAATTACTGTAACAATTATTGAGTAGTGCCTTCTTACGTAAGAATCAATAATTGGTGCAATACCGTGTGCTACGCGTATTACCGTGTTTTAACCACCGGATATTCCAACAGTATTAACGGTAATAACTACGCCGTTATTTATAAACAACTTATTTTTGTCGTTTTCTTCATCCAATCGCTTTCTGTTATGGGACCCACACAAGGCTGCACCGTCGTACGAATATTCTCCGTCAACAAGAATATTCCACGACCAAACAAATATTCCCCGACAACAATGAAATTTTATAACCACTTGCTTATTTAAAATATTTGCGCATTTTACCCATAACTAACCACATTAATCAAATCAACCCTTACTATTTCAGAATAATAAATAGAGGAAATTAAATTTCATTTATTAATAATTTGGGGTCTTACATCGTCACATTAGATTTACACTTAAGAAGAATTTTGGATAATTGATCGATTGTGGTTATCTAGGGTTATTAATCTCATTGAAGGGGTAAATATTGTTTAACTTGATTAATACAAAATTGTGAAAAAGTAATACTGAACTGAAGGACTGAAGCTTTTAATTCAACGTTTATTCTTATCAGTTTATTTTTGCTAGTTTAGTAATAAACTCAAAACCCCTTTTTTGCATTAGAAACATTAGGATAAATATAAAAAAAATTCACTCTTTATGGGATCGATCCTTACTTATTACTATACTAATTCTTATGTTAATAGAGTAAAAGTAAGGTATTAATTTTGGAGTGTTAATGACAAGTTCCAAATTTTGACGTCGTTGGTGGGGAGTGTTATTTTTTTAATTCATTATTTTTTTATTTTATATTTGTTTATGCTTCGATCCTCTCACTCTCTTGACTTGAAATTTGATCCAAAAATAGAGAGAACCGCATGCAAATTTAGAAAGGAGGCTCGTCAATCTCGGAGTACAATTACAGATTTCGACGAAGCTCCATCACCAGTCCTTAATATTGCACATGAGCTAGTTTCAAACCATTCATATAGTGAATCGGACGAAGAAAAGATGGCGGTGCCCAATAATAATAGGACGTTAAAAGAGTTGTCTATTTCTAATCTGAACCAACAACCCTTGTGCATTGAATATCCTACTTTAACTACTACTTTTATTTTAAAATATGGGCTAATTTACCTTTTGCCTACTTTTCATGGTCTCACATGTGAAGATCCATATAAGCATTTGAAGGAGTTCCATGTAGTGTGTTCAACCATGAAGCCACAAGGAATAACAGAGGAGCAGATAAAAGCTTAGAGCTTTCCCCTTTTCACTAGTAGACTAAGCAAAGGATTGGTTGTACTATCTCCCTTCGGGATCGATACAATCATGGAACGAGATGAAAAGGCTATTCTTAGAGAAGTTCTTCCTTGCTTCAAGAGTGGCTAACATAAGGAAGGAAATATGCTGAATCCAGGAATTAAGTGGAGAAACACTTAATGAGTATTGGAAAAGATTCAAGAAGCTTTGCTCCAGCTGTCCACCCCACCAAATTGATGATCAATACTTGATCCAAAATTTCTATAAGGGACTTGTACCAATGGATTGGAGTATGATTGACACTGCTAATGTAGGAGAACTGGTAGATAAGACACTGAAGGCTGCAAGAAATCGGATTACAAACATGGCTTCTAACTCACAGTAATACAAAACAAGAAATGACCATGCACCATAAAGGGTAAGTGAGGTAAGCACAAGTGTACGACCCCAACTTATTAATGAATAAAATCAAATTTTCTCTAATTATTATTGTGAAAAATAATGTGTTAATTTGATATAATATTTTGGTTATGGGTGAAATGTGCAAATTTTACAAAATAAATAAGTGGTTATAAAATACTCATTGTTGTCGGGGAATATTCATTTGGTCGTGGAATATTCTTTCTGTCAGAGAATATTCGTACGACGGCGCAACTATTTGTGGGCCCCATAATGGAAAATGGTCGGATGAAGATAACGATAAAATTGAGTTTTTATAAATAACGGCGTAGTTGTTACCGTTAACACTGTTGGAATACCCGGTGGTTAAAATACAGTAATACACGTGGTTGCACAGTAGCACACGGTTTTGTACAGTATTTTTAAATTATTGATCCTTACGTAAGAAGGCACTACTCAATAATTGTTACAGTAGTTACTGTTCAATATTTTATTTTATTGATTCAATAATTGTTACGTTGATATTTTATATTATTGTTGTTTCAATGATTGTTACTGCATAGTATTTTCTATTATCAGATCAATAATTCATATTATTTGAATAATATTATTAGATAGCATTATTGGCAATGTCTAGAAAGTTCTGTCTAAGGAGAGGTTTGGTCACCTAATTGCGCGCCAGTAAGGAGAAATCCTTATTGGAAAGCCCCCTCTTTCCTGGGAACGGCCTGGTTGTCATAATTGTGATTCTGTAATATTATTTGTGAATAATTAATTATTGATTTATATGATAAGAAAATATTTATTTGATGTGGATATAAATGATGGATTTATTTATGTGGTTATTATTGAAGGAATTAATGTTGAGGTGTTTTATCAGTATTTCTGTCGGAATGAAGGTATTAAAAATCAAATTAGTATTTTTTAGATATATTGCGTGAGTTATAATTTTTAATCCGACCGTTGGATCGTTGTGATTTTTGGATATGTTATACATATATAAGTTGAGTATATGTCCACAAATTTAAAACTGTTAAAAATGAACATATGATTTGTTATGAATTTTAAGAGGTGAATGATTCGAAAATTAGGTTTATAAATGATTTTGGTAGAAAATTCTAGAATTGAGTGGACCCCACTTGTGGTTGGTGAAGAAATATGCTGAATTTTATTTCAAATGTGGTGGGTGGTAATAGTAGCAGGTAAAGCCATCAGGTTGCAGGTCAAGTCTGCTTCGGCGTGCTAACATTTTCCTATAAATAGAGGGCTAAGTCAGAATTGAAAATCACACCAGAATTCATAAGTTTTCTCTCTTTCTCTCTCTATATTCTTGAGCGTATTTTGTGAGTATTTTGATACTTTGAGAGTTGCTATTCAGTGTAAGTTTCTGTCAGCACTATATCCGAAATTCAGTTAGAAGTACGGTTATTCTGAGGTAAGGGATGTTATTTTCTTCGTAAATGATATTATTTATTTCAATATCATTATGCCAAAATATTGGTTTGAACTTTTTTATCAAATTTGGAACATTTTGTGTCGAGCTTACTATTTACGTATACGACACTATTCACGTATACGCCACTATTCACGAATACGGCACTATTCATCGAAAAATGAAATTTTCTTCTTTTTATCCAAGATGGCTATTATGGTTACTATCTTTGATTGTATCCATGTTTTGATCATTATTTTTGAATTCTGCTTCAAAATTTGTTATTTCGGAGTATTATTGAACTTGGATAAATTGTAATACGAATCCCTAATATTTGTTCTTTTATTTCACTGGATTCGTTTTCTTTAAGATATTTTTCATCATCCTCAGTCCTAAATGATGATATTACTGAATATCTTTGGCCTGTAGTGTAAAGATGAATGATTACCTGATGAATATCTTTGGCCCGTAGTGCAAAGATGAACAGGTGTTGAGATGAACATGACCAACTGAGTATTATTTTTGAATTTTACTCCACAAAGTAGTATCATGTTGATAATTTGGACGTTAATGATTTTTGGATAAATTAAATTATAAATCTTTAAAATTTATCCTTGAACTTGTTTAATTGAATTATTATATCATTGTCATCATCATCATGTTTATATTCTGTTGAAAGTCATCTGTGGCCTGTAGTGCATAGATGGACTTGGTATGATTATGACCACGGATTATTCGGTATAATCATGACCGTAATGTTACAAATGATGTGGTAAAAGTCCTCATTGACCCGTAGTGCATTGATGGATAATTTTTGGTATGATTATGGCCATGGATTTTCTTCGGCCAAGGGTGTAAAGATGAATTGTTTTATGGCATGATCATGACCGTTGATGAAAACACGATTATCTTTGGCCCGTAGTGCAGGGATGATTCGATGATGTGGATTATTTATTAAGCTGAATCTCAGCAATAAAATTGATGATAAATCTTTTAAATCATAGAAGATAGTAGGTTTTATGCTCTACTTGACTCTTCTAATGGATTGCTTGTTTCGCTACAGTTAAACTTGATAGTTATTATATTTTATCAGTTTAACACTGTTGAAGGCTAACGATAAATTATTCTGCATTATCTTAGTCATAATATTTCTTACTGGGCTAGTTGAGCTCACCCTTTGTTTCACTGTTCTCTTCAGGAAATGAGAATATAGCTGGGACTAGTCGGGGAATGGATTGACGGTCCAGATGGTTGCATTAGTAGTCCTCACTATTCTATGAAATAGTGTTATAATTGTAATGAGGACTCCTTTTGAGTTTGTATACTCTCTAGTAGACAATATTTGTATTCAAACTCACAGTATATGTGTTGTCGTATTCTGCACGATAATTGTATTACTGAAGTTGTATTTGTTTCTGTACCATGTATTTAGCGACTCAGAATGGATGATGTATACCTATTTTGCGGGCGTCACAATTGGTATCAAAGCTTAGGGATACGATCCCTGGTTGAGATGTGAGACAAGAACTAGGAGGGGAGAGACGGGGAATTCCTTCGCTAATATGACCTGACTAAGTTTATTTGGTATTTGTTTGGTCGGTCAGAATATAGGGATAATATGTTGCATGTCAATTAACCCTTGTTTTGTGACAGTATTTGAAAATGACATCCGAGAATGTTGAGAATAGCAATGGAGCACAGGAGACCGTTAAGTCACCACATATCAATACTCAGGATAATGTGCATCAGGAAGGCAACAATCCTCAGGTGAACAACGGCACCGACCAAATGACAAACGACGGTACGTTTAGGAGCTTTTTAGAATTCATGCAACACCAAACGAGAGAGACTCCTATTCATAATGCAGGTGGAAACACTGGCAACCCACGATTGGTCACCGCTAAGCAGTTCAAGGAGCTAGGACCACCGGAGTTTTTGGGAAAGCCAGAACCACTTAAGGCAGAGACATGGATAAAGCAGATCACCAAGATATTTGATGTCTTGGAATGTTCAGAGGAGCAAAAGGTTCCATTCGCCACCTTTATGTTGCGTGAAGAAGCAGATCATTGGTGAAAATCTGTAAAATGTACCCAGCCTGACGCACTCAAGATGTCTTGGGAGAAGTTCCAAGAATTGTTCAATGACAAGTACTTTCCCGAAAGTATTCGTCACATGAAGGAAGTGGAATTCATCAAGCTGGAGCAAAACAATATGATCGTGTCGCAGTACGAAGCTAAGTTTGCCGAGTTGTCCCGGTTTGCGTCCCACTTAGTTGATAACGAGGATAGAATGACGCGGATATTTCTAAGAGGTTTGAAACCCGAGATACGTCAATACCTAATTTCTCACAAACTGTGTTTGTATTCAGATGTTGTAAATAGGGGTCAGTTATTGGAGCACGATAACGAGTCAACCCAACCAAGAGAAAGTAGCCGACAAAATTATAATACCAATGGTAGCAGTCATCGAAGCGGTGACAACAATCGTGGAGGAAATTATCATGCCAAGAATGGTAACCACTTCGGTGGTAATCATAACCAAGATAATAGAAGTGGAAATTTCAAGAAGAGGAGGTTCAATAATGATGGAAAGACAGCAACACTAGCATCCGTTTCAAAAAAAGAAGAACGACCACCGGTCGTATGTTTCAAATGCGGAGAAGAGGGACACATCCGTTCAAACTATACGCAGCAACCCAAAGTGTGTTTCAATTGCGGAAGAGAAGGTCGCCTACCTCGATTTTGTCCTGAAGTGAAGTCAAGTCCAACGGGGATAATGATGCCAAAGGATGTCCCAGACAAGTCAAAGTCGGTAGTTTAAGTAAGAGCGTTTGTCGAGGAACCCGAACGAAGTTATCACGGGTAAGTTAATCATAAACTCTTGCGAAGTTTATACCTTATTCAATACCGGTTCTACATATTCTTTTATTTCTCCTACTTGCGCTCAACGTTTAAATTTGACCCAGTATAAAATCCATTTCTAAAATCCTTAAAATATTTTTTCACCTAAAACGAACATATTATGCGCTGAAGACGTTGGCTCGAGCTGTTGAAGATTACGATTATACCATTTAATACCATCGTGGGAAAACCGAACGTGGTAGCTGACGCGTTGAGCAGAAGGCATTTACGAGTGCGAATATACGAACATACGTGAAGATAGCAAATATACGATTAGAACCGACTTTAAATCGATAAAGTTAAAGTCACTCAAGCTATAGACTCAGAGCTGATGAATGTAAAGAAGAAGGTTCAAGAGGGCGTTATTCTAGGAGCAAGAGTTGATGAAGAGAGGAAATCTCAACTCTCGATTTTATTGGTCTATTTGAAATCCTTAATCGAGTAGGAACTGCAACCTATAGACTCATTTTAAACGCCAAGTATGTCGCGTGTTCATAACGTTTATTTCGTATCGATGCTACGTAAATATATAGATGATCCGAACCACATTATTAATTAAGAATCAGACGAGATAGCGGAAGATTTAACGTATAAGGAGATACCTCAAGAGTTAGAATGTGAAATGAAGTCAAGGTATCCCCATCTGTTCGGCATATCAGTTACGTACGTAAATTTCGGGGAGAAAATTTCATAAGGAGGGGAGGTTATAAGACCCCAACTTATTAATAAATAAAATCAAATTTTCTCTAATTATTATTGTGAATAATAAGGTGCTAATTTGATATAATATTTTGGTTATGGGTGAAATGTGCAAATTTTACAAAATAAACAAGTGGTTATAAAATACTCATTGTTGTCGGGGAATATTCGTTTGGTCGTGGAATATTCTTTCTGTCAGAGAATATTCGTACGACGGCGCAGCTATTTGTGGGCCACATAACGGAAAATGGTCGGATGAAGATAACGACAAAATTGAGTTTTTATAAATAACGGCGTAGTTGTTACCGTTAATACTGTTGGAATATTCGGTAGTTAAAATACAGTAATAAGCGTGGTTGCACAGTAGCACACGATTTTGCACAATATTTTTGAATTATTGATCCTTACGTAAGAAGGCACTACTCAATAATTGTTATAGTAGTTACTGTTCAATATTTTGTTTTATTGATTCAATAATTGCTACGTTGATATTTTATATTATTGTTGTTTCAATAATTATTACTGCACAGTATTTTCCATTATCAGATCAATAATTCATATTATTTGAATAATATTATTAGATAGCATTATTGGCAATGTCTAGAAAGTTCTGTCTAAGGAGAGGTTTGGTTACCTAATTGCGCGTCAGTAAGGAGAAATCCTTATTAGAAAGCCCCCTCTTTCTTGGGAACGGCCTGGTTGTCATAATTGTGATTCTGTAATATTATTTGTAAATAATTAATTATTGATTTATATGATAAGGAAATATTTTTTTGATGTGGATATAAATGATGGATTTATTTATGTGGTTATTATTGAAGGAATTAATGTTGAGGTGTTTTATCAGTATTTTTGTAGGAATGGAGGTTAGGGATGCATAAAAGGCCCGAGGCCTGCGGCCTGGCCTTGATCTGGCCTGGGCCCAGCCTGGTCAAAGTCCGGCCCGGTCAAGGACTGGCCCGGTCAGGCCTGGCCTGGAAGGCCTGAAAAGGCCTCTTTTTTTAGACAAAAGTTTGGCCTGGCCTGGCCTGCAAAAAGGTCTGGCCTGGCCTGGGGTCTGGCCTGGCCTGGCCTGGCCTGACATGAGGCCTGGCCTGGCCTGATACCTTACATGATTTTTTATTCAATTATTTGTAATTTTTAAACTTTAAATTTATAATTATTCATCAATAAAGTATAATTTTTTACTTATTCATTATTGCAATTTATAAATTATAATACATTAGTTTTAATTAATACATCAACAAAATTTAAAATTTTAATTATTCATTCTTGATTTCTTGTTGATACATTTAGTTAATATACATCTTCAATGAATATAACTAGTTAGTATATTTAATATTAATAATAAGTTAGTTACTTAGTTGATTAAATATTAATAATAAGTTAATTTATTGTAAATACTAAAGTACTAATATTTAACAATAAAATTTTATTAATATTCTTTGTTACTTTAATGTTAAATATTAACATTAATTAATACATCAATAAACTAATTTTTAATATTAAATATTATTAATAAGGTAGTTTCTTGTAAATACTCAAGTTTTTCATTAATTTGGATATGCTAAATTCTTGGGGGGATTTATGATTGTAGTTATTTTTTAGGTATTCCGTTGTACTAATTTAAATAAAAATTTCATAAAGTAATTAGAAAATTAACTGAAATAACCATGTAAGAGTGTAATGATCATAAATGAAAAGATATATGTGTGTTTAAACTTTATAAAATATATGTCCAACCGATTCTAATACGTACTATAAGAAAATAAAATCAAAACTAACTTTATATTCAAAAAATAAAAATTTAATCTACAGTATTTAAGTAATCTACAATATTAATATTTTACAAAATTTATTAATTTATATTTTATTATTTATATTTTTAATATTTAATATGTAACATTAAAAAAAAGGGACCAAACCAGCCAAGGCCTTGGGCCTGGCCTGGTCTGGCCTAGGGTCTGGGCCTGACCTGGCCTGGCCTTGGGTCTGGGCCTGGCCTGGCCTGGCCTTGGGTCTGGCCTGGCCTGCAGGCCTAGCCAGGCCACAGCCCAGCGACTAAGGCCTAGCCTGGCCCGGCCTGGAGGCCAAAAGTCAACGGCCTGGCCTAGCCTGGTCAAAGCCCAAGGCCTGGCAGGCCCAGGCCAGACCAGGCCAGGCCGACCTGTTGTGCACCTCTAATGGAGGTATTAAAAATCAAATCAGTATTTTTCAGATATATTGCGTGAGTTATAATATTTAATCTGACCGTTGGATCGTTGTGATTTTCGGATATGTTATACATATATAAGTTGAGTATATGTCCACAAATTTTGAACCGTTAAAAATGAACGTATGATTTGTTATGAATTTTAAGAGGTGAATAATTCAGAAATTAGGTTTACAAATAATTTTGGTGGAAAATTCTAGAATTGAGTGGGCCCCACTTGTGGTTGGTGAAAAAATATGCTGAATTTTATTTCAAATGTGGTGGGTGGCAATAGTAGTAGGTAAAGCCATCAGGTTGCAGGTCCAGTCTGCTTCGACGTGCTAATATTTTCCTATAAATAGAGGGCTAAGTTAGAGTTGAAAATCACACCAGAATTCATAAGTTTTCTCTCTTTCTCTCTCTATATTCTCGACCGTATTTTGTGAGTATTATGATATTTTGAGAGTTGCTATTCAGTGCTAGTTTCTGTCAGCACTATATCCGAAATTCAGTCAGAAGTACGATTATTCTGAGGTAAGGGATGTTATTTTCTTTCTTAAATGATATTATTTCTTTCAATATCATTATGCCGAAATATTGGTTTGAACTTTTTATCAAATTTGGAACTTTTTGTGTCGGGATTACTATTCACGTATACGACACTATTCACGAATACGGCACTATTCACCGAAAAATGAAATTTTCTTCATTTTATCCAAGATGGCTATTATGGTTACTATCTTTGATTGTATCCATGTTTTAATCATTATTTTTGAATTCTGCTTCTAAATTTGTTATTTCGGAGAATTATTGAACTTGGATAAATTGTAATACGAATCCCTAATATTTGTTCTTTTATCTCACTGGATTCGTTTTCTTTAAGATATTTTTCATCATCCTCATTCCTAAATGATGATATTACTGAATATCTTTGGCCTGTAGTGCAAAGATGAATGATTACCTGATGAATATCTTTGGCCCGTAGTGCAATGATGGACAGGTGTTGAGATGAACATGACCAACTGAGTATTATTTTTGAATTTTACTCCACAAAGAAGTATCATGTTAATAATTTGGACGTTATTGATTTCTGGATAAATTAAATTATAAATCTTTAAAATTTATCCTTGAACTTGTTTAATTAAATTATTATATCATTGTCATCATCATCATGTTTATATTCTGTTGAAAGTCATCTGTGGCCTGTAGTGTATAAATGGACTTGGTATGATTATGACCAGGGATTATTCGGTATAATCATGACCGTAATATTACAAATGATGTGGTAAAAGTCCTCATTGGCCCGTAGTGCATTGATGGATAATTTTTGGTATGATTATGGCCATGGATTCTCTTCGGCCAAGGGTGCAAAGATGAATTATTTTATGGCATGATCATGACCGTTGATGAAAACACGATTATCTTTGGCCCGTAGTGCAGGGATGATTCGATGATGTGGATTATTTATTAAGCTGAATCTCAGCAATAAAATTGATGATAAATCTTTTAAATCATAGAAGATAGTAGGTTTTATGCTCTACTTGAGTCTTTTAATGGATTGCTTGTTTCGCTGCAGTTAAACTTGATAGTTATTATATTTTATCAGTTTAACACTGTTGAAGGCTAACGATAAATTATTCTGCATTATCTTAGTCATAATATTTTTCACTGGGCTAGTTGAGCTCACCCTTTCTTTCACTGTTCTCTTCAGGAAATGAGAATATAGCTGGGACTAGTCGGGGAATGGATTGACGGTCCAGATGGTTGTATTAGTAGTCCTCACTATTCTGTGAAATAGTGTGATAATTGTAATGAGGACTCCTTTTGAGTTTGTATACTCTCTAGTAGATAATATTTGTATTCAAACTCACATTATATGTGTTGTCGTATTCTGCACGACAATTGTATTACTGAAGTTGTATTTGTTTCTGTACCATGTATTTGGCGACTCAGAATGGGTGATGTATACCTATTTTGGGGGCGTCACAACAAGTAATTTGGAGCAACATATTTCTGACCTAACTGTTATGGTTAGATAATTAACTACAGGAAACTTTCCCGTTGCAAGGGCTTGTGAAATATGTTTAATGGCAGGGCACAATATAGATGTTTGCCTAACACTGCAAGAAGATGAGCCTACATAACAAGATAATGCAGTCTTGAATTATCAGGCATAACCACAGAGGAAGTATGACCCCTATTCTAATACTTATAATCCAGGATGGAGGGATCATCCCAATTTGAGTTATGGAGGAAATAGGCCACCAATGCAAGGTTTTTTCCCAAGAAAACATCAAGTTTTTCAACCAACTCAACCACAGTACCAAACCAAATCAGCAGCAGAACCGGCTAATCCTGGAACGTCTCTTGAAGATATGTACAAGGTATTCATGACTCAAACATATCAGTTTCAACAAGAAACAAGAACTTTCATCCACAATTTGGACAATCAGATGAGTCAAATTTCTACTACAGTTGGTCAATTGGACTCTCAAGGTTCAGAGAAGCTACCATCTCAAACTGTTATAAATCCGAGAGAAAATGCAAGTGTTATAACTTTGTGGAGTGGAAAATAGATGGATACACTAAAAGCCACTATTGAGTTTGAGGAAGACAAAGCTAAGGAGGAAACAAATATATCAAAGGTAATACCTAACCCTCATATTTAGCTTAAAAATAAACCTCTACCCTTTCCCCCCAGAACTTTAAAGAAAGATGAGCAAGACAAGGAAATTTTGGAAACTTTTAGGAAGGTAAAGGTGAATATCCCTTTAATAGATGCAATTAAACAAGTGCCAAGGTATGCAAAGTTTTTAAAATAATTATGCACTAATAAAAGGAAATTAGGAAATAATGAAAGACTCACTGTTGGAGAAAACGTATCAGCAGTTCTCCAAAGAAAAATGCCCCCTAAGTGTAAAGACCCAGGCATGTTCACAATTCCATGTAAGATGGGAAACACCATATTTGAAAAAGCCATGCTAGATTTAGGAGCTTCAATTAGTGTGATGTAATTATCTTTTTATGCTTCGTTAAATCTAGGTCTTTTGAAAAATACTAGTGTGATTATCCAATTGGCAGATCGTACTAACACTTACCCCCAAGGGGTATTTGAAGATGTCTTGGTGTAGGTGAACAAACTAATCTTTCCTGTAGATTTTTACATTGTGGATATGGAGGATGATACATCTCCAATTTCCTCCTATATCTTGTTAGGGAGGCCATTCTTAAAAACAACAAGGACAATGATTGATGTGCACAATTAGACCTTGACCATGGAGTTCGATGGAGAAAAGATTCAATTTAACATATATGATGTCATGAGGTACCCTAGTGATGTTAATCATGTCTTTGCTATTGATGTTAGTGACTCCTTAGTGCAGGAAACTTTTAAACAACTACATAAGGACAGCTAGGAGGTTGTCATTGCCAACAGTTTGGACATGTACAAAGAAGACGAGATTGAGCAGAATCAGGAATTGAAGGAGATTGTGGTTGCATTACACTTTTTACCAAAATATTCAAATAAGTATGCAGTTTATTCAATTTAATTACTTGATTATCATCAAAAGTTATTACCATCTGTGTGCAAGCTCCAACCCTAGAATTGAAACAATTACCTACACACTTGAAATATATATATTTAGGAACTAATGATATACTACTTATGATTATTTCTAGTAATCAAACCAAAGTACATGAGGATAAATTGCTGAAAGTCCTAAGGGACCAAGTCACAGTTTTTGGTTGGACAACAACAAATATCAAAGGTATAAGTCTTGCGATATGCATGCATCGAATTTTCTTAGATGATGGAGCTAAGCCCATGAGGGAAGCATAAAGAAGATTAAATCCACTGATGATAGAGGTAGTGAAAAAAGAGGTTATAAAATTGCTTGACGCAGGTATACTATACCCCAAATCAGACAGTCAATGGGTAAGTCTAGTACAGGTAGTACCAAAGAAATTCAGAATCACAGTTGTCAAGAATGATAATTGTAAGACCCCAACTTTTATAAATAAAGATAAATTTTCTATAAATATCATTTTTGAATATTATGGAGTTAATTTGATATAATGTTATAGTTGTGGGTAATATTTATAAATTTTGCAAAGTACGCAAGTTGTTGTATAATATTCGATTGGTCGGAGAATATTTGTTTTAACAGGGAATATTCGTACAACGGCACAATCATTGGTGGACCCCACAACGAAATTATTGTCGAATTGAGAAAACGACAAAAATATTTTATTAAAAATAACGGCGGAAGTTTTACCATTGATACTGTTGAACTACTCGGTAGTAAAGTACAGCAATACGTGTGGTTGCATAGTAGCACGCGGTATTGATTATTAATGCTTATGTGAGAAGTCACTCAGTTTGATTCAATTATTGTCAGTTAATAATATGAATTATTTAGCGATAATGAAGTTTTGTTCGTATTATTAACGTAATAAAACAGAAACATCTTTTTATATAAAACAGAATACTTTATTAAAGTTATTCTATAAATAGAATATATTATATTTAAAAGATTTTTCTTTAAATATGGACCATCAGATTAAAGTAATCAATCTGGACCGTTCATGGATTAGTTACTATGCATTCCATTTTTCTATAAATAGCAGCTCATTCTTTCATTATTTCTTACGAATTCACTGAACTCTAGAGAGAGAAACTATAGAGAGAGAAGAAAAGTATTCTGCTACTTAACTACTTCCTTATTTCAGTTCTTCTTTAAAACGGTAAGGGGTGTTATTCTTTCTTATTCATGAAGAGAACTATTGTTATTCCATTTCTTATTATTCTGTTGGAATAACCTGTATACGCGGTCTACCCTATACTTGGTGACATTCTTCTATTATTCTGTTGGAACATCCTGTCTGTGTGGTTTACACCGGACCTGGTTCCGTCTTTATTATTATTCTGTTGGAACATCCTGTTTGTGTGTTTTACACCGGACCTGGTTCCGTCTTTATTATTATTCTGTTGGAATATCCTATCTGTGCGTTTTACGCCGAACCTGGCTCCATTATTTATTATTCTGTTGGAATAACCTGTCTGTGCGGTCTATCGCATGCATGGTGATTTTTTTGTTATTACATTCTTTATTATACTCAGTTGGTTAAGTTTTGACTTCTATACTCCATGAAATTCGTGGAATATCCTTAATAATTGCGTTTCATCCAGTATCTTTTCATGAAAATATTCTTCTAAGCATTCTTGAATTTTACTCCACAAAGCAGTATCATGTTGACGATTTGGACGTTGTTAATTCTTGGATAAATTAATTTTTGAACTTGTTTTATTGAATTCTTATATCATTGTCATCATCCTAATGTTTATAAAATGTTAAAAGTCATCTGTGGCCTGTAGTGCATAGATGGACTTGGTATGATTATGACCAGGGATTATTCGGTATAATCATGACCGTAATGTTACAAATGATGTGGTAAAAGTCCTCATTGGCCCGTAGTGCATTGATGGACAGTTGTTGACATGATCATGACCATTAATGAATACACGAATATCCTTGGCCGTAGTGCAGGGGCGATTCGATGATGTGTATTATTTTATTAAGCTGAGTCCCAGCGATAACAGTGTTAAAAAACCTTTTAAATCTTAGAAGATAGGAGATTTTATT
Organism: Panax notoginseng; assembly: GCA_016801055.1. Lineage (NCBI taxonomy): Eukaryota > Viridiplantae > Streptophyta > Magnoliopsida > Apiales > Araliaceae > Panax > Panax notoginseng. The sequence continues at coordinate 187,704,619 of CM029020.1, forward strand.
TTCTACTTGACTCTTTTAATGGATTGCTTGTTCCGCTGCAGTTAAACTTGATGTTCGTTATATTTTATCAGTTTAACATTGTTGAAGGCTAATGATAATTTATTCTGCATTATCTTAGTCATAATATTTCTTACTGGGCTAGTTGAGCTCACCCTTTCTTTCACTGTTCTCTTCAGGAAATGAGAATATAGCTGGGACGAGTCGGGGAACGGAGTGATGGACCAGATGATAGTATTAGTAGTCCTCACTATTCTGTTAAATAGTGTGACAATAATTGTAATGAGGACTCCTTTTGAGTTTGTATAGTCTCTAGTAGACAATAATTGTATTCAAACTCACAGTTATGTTTTGTCTTATTGTACACGACAGTTGTATTTGTATTCTGTACCATATATCTGACGACCCAAGATGGGTGATGTATACCTAATTTTGGGGGCGTCACAATAATAATGAGTTGGTGCTCGCACATATACAGACAAGATGGAGAGTGTGTATTAATTATAAAAAATTAAATGTAGTAACTAGAAAGGATCACTTTTCTCTTTGGTACATTTGTGTATCTTCGAATGTCCTTTGGACTTTGTAATGCCCCAGACACTTTTTAGAGATGCATGGTAATCATTTTTTTCTTATCTTTTAGAAAATTGCATTGAAGTCTTTATAGATAATTTCATGATTCAGGGTGATTCTTTTCATGAATGCCTAGATAATTTGTCTCGTGTGTTAGATAGATGCTTGGAAACTAATCTTGTTCTTAATTAGGAAATTTTTCATTTTATAGTGGAACAAGCTATAGTACTTGGTCATGTTGCGTCAGCTAATGGTTTAGAAGTTAATAAAGATAAAATAGATGTTATCTCTGCATTGCCTTATCCCGTAAATGTAAGAGCGATTCGTTCTTTTCTTGGACATCCAAGTTTCTATCGCAAATTTATCAAAGATTTCTCAAAGATAACATTGCCTTTATGTGTTAGGTTTGTAATATTCACGAACGCAATCAAATTGCATAAAATAAGCAAAAACGTGGAAAACCAGAGTTTTAAAATTTTACAAATCATATACCCGGATCATCCTTTATGCCTAATTATTAATTAAACGAAAAATAAAGGACGAGAATCATACCCTTGAAGATCCGAGCTTCCTCAGGTACAAGTTCACCTCCAAATCCTTTTCGTGTTCAACTTGAATCTACCGGGTTGGGTTCCTTCCCTTGATCAACGGTAGCCACCCAAGTGTTTGGCCTCTAGAGGTGATCCACCAAGAAAGAATAAAAATTCAAGAAGATGGGTGTTTGGCAAAACCCTAGTTTTTCTATCTCTCATAGAAAAGGAGCATACTCTCCAACAATTGAAATTACGTCTGTTGTCAAAAATTAACAACAACTCTAACACCCATAATAAGACTCTCTCTTATTCATAGATGTGGGCAACCCTCCATAATAATTAAGAAATTTAGTTTTATTTTAATTAATTAAATTCATTTAATTAATTATGCTCCCAATCTTATTAGGGATAATTAATTAAAATCTTTTAATTAATTTACCTCAGAATCTTATTAGGAATATATGAGAGTACTTTTATTAATTAATTCCCAAACTCCTTTAGGAATTAAATATTGGGAATTAATTAATAATAATAGTAATAATAATAATAATAAGACTCCTCTTATTAATTTATATTTAATATTTTCAAAATATTAAATAATAAATATTAAGCTATTTAATTTTTTCTATCACCATAGATTAAATTAAATATACTTAACTTATTATTACGATTATGTCATTAACTTCTTAAATAATTATTCCTCCTTTTATGGTGTGACCCTTTAGGTTCTCCATATTAAACCGGTTGTGAATAAATCAATTAGAACAATTCTAATCTAATTTAAATAAATAAATTAAACTATTAATTTATTTAAATAAATAATATTTATTCTACAATAGGGATAAGCCTCCCTAGCGATTAACGACTTTCCAGATAATATAGATTTCAACATTAATCATAAAAGAACCTTTGAGTAAATAGTTACCGTACAATTCAATCCTTCCACCATACAATGTCCCAATTAAATATAAGACATGGAATTACTATCAAGTCTTATTTTATTTAATTATATGTATTTCGATCCTTAAATGCACAACTCCAAATAATACAAATTAGAAACTCCTTTCTAATTTCATTCTGCCTTGGCCAAGGACTACTGGGTTGTCATTTATCGAATCACATAGGACATTTCTCTTCTTTTACTAGAAGCGGTAGATTCTTTATTGATCATACATTATCTCCATGTACAACTTATTATACTCGAGCATACCCTTGATATACCCTAAGGGTCTTAAGGAATAAGTCAAAGTATAACTCATCATACACAAGATACTATGATGATCTCAAGTCCAAGGATCACGTGTACTACTATCACTATAGAAATTCCTATTGACAGGCAAGTAAAATTCCATTAGGTATTCCTTAGTGAGCCACGTTCAGTGAACTTATTCTCTAATAAGCACCTACATACTTGCTTTAGTGTCTCCACACAAATGATCATGAGATCAATCATCCTCATCTAATGAGCAAGCAACGTATGTACCAATCTATCCGGATTCACTAATCTCCAATTTAGTAATCTAACGATTGGGAACTATTTTAGTTTTAAGCTTTCTAAGAATTTAGATCTCATTAGAACGATCATCATCATTATTCTAAAAGCATTGTTTAAAACTATGGGTTTATCACATATTATAAAGCAGCATCATGTAGATAATTAAAAGCCTTTAATAAATTAATACTTTTTATTAATAAATGAATAAGATTGTTACAAAGTATATGCTTTATCATCAAACATGATTGGCTTGTGTGCATACTACTTTTAATCTCCCACTTGTACTAAAGTCAATCGTCATGGTATCTCATACTCTTATTCTCTAAGTGACGATTATCCTGCTGTTGGATAAGCTTCAGTAAATGGATATGTAATGTTGTTTTTGAAAGTCCATTATCTCTATAGTGATTTCCTATCTTTCAATGATTCTTATAATCAAGTAAAAGTGCCACAACACATGTTTAGATCCAAGATGAGACTTATGAACTATTCCTAGTTCTGTAATGAACTTTTCATCTAAACAATCAACTTGCAGCTTCATTTACAGCTATATACTTTGTCTTTATCACTAAACCAACAACTCTTTACTGTTTGAAACCTTTCCAATTCACTGCACCACTGTTCAAGGTAACGCTTTACGTTAAGTGGATTTTCTGTCGTTTTGGTCTGTCTGAAAAACTTGAGTTTGTTAAGACCTCTAGTTTTAATTTAGATCCACCATGAATATGATCACATCCTTAGTGCTAGTTAAGTACTTTAAGATGTTTTCACTGACTCATAGTGAACTTCTCCAGAATATGACTGATCAACATTATATCTTGTACATTTCATTGCATACATGATAGTTACTTATGCGATCTCTCATTTTGGAGTCTTTGGGGACTATTAAGAGAGATACACTCCATGTCTCATCAACATGAGATGTCTCTTGGAGTTTGCCATGCTAAACGCCTTTAGCATCAAATGAATATACGTTCCTCGGGTTAAGTCGAGCATCCTCTTAAATCTATCTATATAGATTTGTATCCCCAATTACGATACTCTTCCCAAATCATTCATGGAGGAATGTTTAGACAACTTTATCTTTACTGATTATAGCATTAGTATGTCATTCCTTACCCATAGTATATCAACATATAATATTAGGAATGCCACAGCGCTCCCACTGACCCTTTTGTACACACTAGGTTCATTCTTATTTTTGATAAAATCAAACTTTTTGATTGTCTCATCAAAATAAATATTCCATATTTGAGAAGCTTGCTTCAATCAATTTCTCTGAGTGTCTACAACTCTTACCTCATCGTATATAATTAGATCATCATCTTCTATGATGTGTACCTCATCATCATCATCTATGATGAATCCATACCTCCTAGGTATCTTCGGTACTATTCTAAATTTACAATTTGGTCGTGGTACAATAGGTCTATCTACAGGTTCCTCTTATTTGACTTATAGTGTTTCGTGGTTCTTGAACTCTTCAAGATTCTATTATCCTCCCACTAGCCCTTTTAATGATAAACATCTTTATCTTAAAAGGCAACATGTTTCGCAACAAACACTTTTTGCTAAGTATGATTATAGAACATACATCCTAAACTTACTTTAGGATGTCCCACAAATCTATACTTGTCAAATCTTGTCCCAAGCTTATCCTTTGAAACTTTTTCACATAAGTTGGACAACCCCTTATCTTAACATACTAAAGATTAGGAATCCTCCCTGTCCATAACTTTTATGGAGTCTTAGGACCAAATTTTGAGGTTACCTTTTTCGTAGTTATGCAGCCATTTTTAGGGCATGACCCCAGAAGGATACTGGAATATCGGTAAAATCATTATGGATCGTACCATGTCTAACAAGGTATGATTTTTCCTTTCAAATACACTAATCAATTATTACGTATTAAGAGGAGTCCATTATGAGAAAACCATTTGAGATGATCTAGAAACTTATTGCACAAGTATTTATTCCTTGATCCGATCAAAGAATCCTAATACTTTGCCAATTTGTTTCACTTTTGAATTCTTTGAACCTTTCAAATAATTCACACTTGTATTTTAGCAAATACACACATTCAACTCTTTGAATGATCATCTCCTTTTCTTATACTAGTTTGTTCAATTTGTAAAATAATTTTTCATGTAAGTCAAGTATACAAAATTCATTAAGTAATATTCCGGTTCTATACAAAACATTATTATTATAAATAGAACAACAATTGTTATTAAATATAATACGAAAGATTTTATTGTCCAACAACAAAATGGAAATAATGTTTCTAACAAGAACTGGAATACAATAACAACTTATTGACTTAATAGATTTGCCCGTAGGCAATGCTAAACAATAAGTTCCTATGGTTAATGTAGCAACCTTTGTTTCATTTTCCCACACATAGGATTACTTATCTTTATTTAGCTTTCTACTTTTGCTTGGTCTCTTCATAAATCTATATTTATGATAACCAAAGTCGGTATCCAATACCCAAATAGAACCTTGACTTAAATAAAAATTTATTTTAAATCATGAACAAAATTATATTTGTAACCAAAACTTCACTAAGCTTCTTCTGGTTAGCCTCTGCAAGATGCTTCTTGCAGTTTTTTTCTAGTGTCCAGGCTAATTGTAGTGGAAGCAAACTCATTTGCTATCCGTATCAGTTTTGTTCCTATTATCCTTTGTTTTTTTTCTATTTACCTTCTTAGAATCATTCTTCTTTTCAGAAGATCCTTTGGCCCCTACTAGTAAGACTTGGTCTTTCTTGGTTGAAAAGTGACTCTCAACATTTTTCAACATGTTAAGCAAATCAGCAAAACTGATATCTAGCTTGTTCATATGAAAAATTCACAACAATTGTGAAAGGAGTCCGGGAGTGAGTGCAAGATCAAATCTTGGCTCAACTCTCCATCCATGACAAAACACGTTGTCCTAACTGTTCAATTAAATTGATCATCATTAGGACATGTGTCTGTACTGTATTGCCTTCGGTCATTCTAGATCGAAAGAGCTCCTTAGATATCTGATATCTATTAGTCCTACTTTCCTCACCATCAACTACTTGACATGCAGGAGAATAGTAAGAGCATCCATAGTTTCATGCTGACGCTGAAGCTCGTTACTCATGGATGCGAGCATGATGCATAGAGCCAACTTTGCATCATTTTGCCACTTTCTAAAAGTAGCAATCTCTTCCTCAGAGGCATTATCTGCAACCATTGCAGGGGTAGGCGTATTAAGGACATAAGATAGCTTTTCAGCCATGAGAACTATTCTCAAATTCCTTAACCAATCCATTTAATTTGATCCGGTTAAACAGCATCTAATATGCTTCGCAGTGATAGTGATTTAGACATTGTAAATTTTCGTAAATGAATTTGTAATTAACAATATTTTAACACACATTCTTTTATTAATTACCAAAATAAATTAGATCTTGTTTTAAATTGGTATCTCTCACTATTTTTATCAAACTATATTACCCTCACTTATATAGTTCGACAAAATCTAATTAAAGATTTGTTAGTGAGAATAATGATCACATTTCAAATATATATAGCCTTGTGGTGACACAACAAACTATATATAAATAAATAAGTAGACAACTCTTGTCAATTACATCAATTATGCAACTCCTTGTATTTTGCCTCTTAGATTATTTTGATCAAGTGGTGGCACATCCGAATCAAAATTATCCAAGTTAAGTCCAACCTAGCACTCCATATATTCAAAAAAGAAAAATATTGTCCTTGTGGTGACACAACAAAATAACATTGTTCAATTTTTTTTATAAGCATCAAATGTGATAAAATTAACATCTCAAAGGATTAATATAAGCCTTGTGATGACACACCAAGCTTATAATAATTAATTGATACTCTATAATTTTTATCATGCTAGAAGGCGACGTTTGATATTCTAAATATCTTTGAACGCTTAGGACTTAAAATAAAAAATTTGAGAGATTTGTTATTAATTTATCTCATCTTGTTTAGTGCGCATGCACATATATATATAAAATATGCGTCATATTAATTAACATGTAAATCATGTTTGCATATATATATATATATATATATATATATATATATATATATATATATATAGTATAAGCATGCACATATAGAATACTATATTATATCCGGATTGATTATGGACTTTTATTCTAGTTTGGTTCACTAGAGCCACCAAGTGAACCAAAAGGTCAAACCTTAGGGGTGTAAGAATTAATTTTTTAAATATAACTATTACATTTAAACCCGGGCTCCGTTACAAACGGGTCTTCAAGCGCTCCTTGCTCTTTGATCTCCAATTCTTCAAAATTAATTCTAACTATTCCTATTACAAAACTATTTAAAATAAATAGAAACCTTGATCAGCAGTCAAGGGGAAGTACATAGGAGGGAGTTAGAATTTATATTAAGAAAAAATTAGAGAAGATGAGGTACACAGACCCCATTTAATAAAACCCATACATTCATGCATCCAACTAAAATAAATCCGATCACATTGGTCAATAGTCCATAATCAATTCTATTTATTATCATACACATCACCATATGCATCAATAAATAACATTCATCTCATGAATAATAAACATTCAATATATATATATATATATATATATATATATATATATATATATATATATATATATATTGATATCATTTAATGGGCAAATTTAGTTAGTATAAAATCTAATTTTGAATCAAAATAAACTCCTTTATTTTAATTAATTATGAAATCCAATTCTAAGAAAAAAGAACTCCTTTATTAAAAGAAACACATATTCTCTTTCCTATTCACAAATAAACTCTTTTATTTTGAATAATATGAAATCTTATTCCATATCTAAATAAACTTCTTTATCTAAGGAAACACGAATTTTCTTTCCTATTCAGAAATAAACTCCTTTATTTTTGAATAATATGAAATCTTATTTCATATCTAAATAAACTCATTTATTTAAGGAAACATGGAATCTAATTTTAACTCTAATTAGTTAGCATGAAATTTAATTTTAAAATTAAAATAAACTTTTTATTTTAATATTAAAATAATTTTTTATTTTAATTATTAAATATTACGATATATATATATATATATATATATATATATATATATATATATATATATATATCGTAACTTATATATATCATATATCAAATATATAATATATATACTAGTTAATAAGGATCTTCAAGGACCCACGTGTATCACTAGGAAAATCCTGAGTACTTGATATAAGAAATCATGATTTCTTAGACAGGTACAGGGAATGTGTTCTCAAGGAATCATATATTACTATAATGCTAATCGAAATAACATGATTCACTTTTGAAAATTAAAGTCAGCCGTGGACTAAGCAAAAAACGAAAACTGTTTTTCAAAAACAGTTTCGCGAAGTTTTTTTTTTTTAAATAAATTGTATATAACATAATTATGCCCAATTAAATTATTCTAAACACATATCAATATACATATCAAATTAAAACAATTAATAATTCGCATAAAGGTTTGGCTCTGATGCCACTGTTAGGTTTGTAATATTCACGAACGCAATCAAATTGCATAAAATAAGCGGACACGTGGAAAACCAGAGTTTTAAAATTTTACAAACCATATACCCAGATCATCCTTTATGCCTAATTATTAATTAAACGAAAAATAAGGGACGAGAATCATACCCTTGAAGATCCGAGCTTTATCAGGTACAAGTTCACCTCCAAATCCTTTTCGTGTTCAACTTGAATCTACCGGGTTGGGTTCCTTCCCTTGATCAACGTTAGCCACCCAAGTGTTTGGCCTCTAGAGGTGATCCACCAAGAAAGAATAAAGATTTAAGAAGATAGGTGTTTGGCAAAACCCTAGTTTTTCTATCTCTCATAGAAAATGAGCGTACTCTCCAACAATTGGAATTACGTCTGTTGTCAAAAATTAACAACAACTCTAACACCCATAATAAGACTCCTCTTATTCATAGATGTGGCCAACCCTCCTTAATAATTAAGAAATTGAGTTTTATTTTAATTAATTAAATTCATTTAATTAATTATGCTCCCAATCTTATTAGGGATAATTAATTAAAATCTTTTAATTAATTTACCTCAGAATCTTATTAGGAATATATGAGAGTACTTTTATTAATTAATTCCCAAACTCCTTTAGGAATTAAATATTGGGAATTAATTAATAATAATAGTAATAATAATAATAATAATAAGACTCCTCTTATTAATTTATATTTAATATTTCTAAAATATTAAATAATAAATATTAAACTATTTAATTTATTCTATCACCATAGATTAAATTAAATATACTTAACTTATTATTACGATTATGTCATTAACTTCTTAAATAATTATTCTTCCTTTTATGGTGTGACCCTTTAGGTTCTCCATATTAAACCGGTTGTGAATAAATTAATTAGAACAATTCTAATCTTATTTAAATAAATAAATTAAAACTATTAATTTATTTAAATAAATAATATTTATTCTACAATATGGATAAGCCTCCCTAGCGATTAACGACTTTCCAAATAATATAGATTTCAACATTAATCATAAAAGAACCTTTGAGTAAATAGTTACCGTACAATTCATCCTTCCACCATACAATGTCCCAATTAAATATAAGACATGGAATTACTATCAAGTCTTATTTTATTTAATTATATGTATTTCGATCTTTAAATGCACAACTCCAAATAATGCAAATTAGAAACTCCTTTCTAATTTCATTCTGCCTTGGTCAAGGACTACTTGGTTGTCATTTATCGAATCACATAGGACATTTCTCTTGTTTTACTAGAAGCGGTAGATTCTTTATTGATCATACATTATCTCCATGTACAACTTATTATACTCGAGCATACCCTTTGATATACCCTAAGTGTCTTAAGGAATAAGTCAAAGTATAACTCATCATACACAAGATACTATGATGATCTCAAGTCCAAGGATCACTTGTACTACTATCACTATAGAAATTCCTATTGACAGGAAAGTAAAATTCCATTAGGTATTCCTTAGAGAGCCACGTTCAGTGAACTTATTCTCTAATAAGCACCTACATACTTGCTTTAGTGTCTCCACACAAATGATCATGAGATCAATCATCCTCATCTAATGAGCAAGCAACGTATGTACCAATCTATCCGGATTCACTAATCTCCAATTTAGTAATCCAACGATTGGGAACTATTTTAGTTTTAAGCTTTCTAAGAATTTAGATCTCATTAGAATGATCATCATCATTATTCTAAAAGCATTGCTTAAAACTATGGGTTTATCACATATTATAAAGCAGCATCATGTAGATAATTAAAAGCCTTTAATAAATTAATACTTTTTATTAATAAATGAATAAGATTGTTACAAAGTATATGCTTTATCATCAAACATGATTGGTTTGTGTGCATACTACTTTCATTATGTAAGTTGCTACAAAAGGATATGGAATTTCAGTTTAACGAGAGTGCAAGGAGGCATTTGATAAGTTGAAAAGCCTATTGACCTATATACCTGTGATTCAACCACCAAATTGGAAGTTTCCATTCGAAATCATTCTAGCTTTCTGTCACTCTTATGCTTGTGGAGGGCATTTTGGACCTAAAAGAACATCTCATAAGGTTTTAGAATGTGGTTTCTTTTGGCCTTTAATTTTTAGAAACTCTTATATATTTTGTAAATAATGTGAAAATTGTCAAAGAACATGAAAAATATCAAGTAGAAATCAAATGACACAAAACCCTATTTTAATTGTTAAGATTTTTGATATTTGGGGTATTAATTTTATGGGAGCATTTCATGGCTCGTATGGTAATGTCTACATTCTTTTAGCTGTTGATTATGTTTCCAAGTGGGTGGAAGCTAAAGCTACCCGGACTGATGATTCTAAAGTTGTTGCAGATTTTGTCAAATCTCTAACATATTTGTCAGGTTTGGAACTCCTAGATCCATTATCAACGATAAAGGGACGCACTTTGCAACAGGATGCTAGACGCACTTTTTAGGAAATACAATGTGATACACAATGTGTCTACATCCTATCATCCACAAAGTAATGGACAGGCTGATATATCCAACCGTGAAGTCAAGTCCATTTTGGAAAAGGTAGTCAAGTTAAGCAGAAAAGATTGGAGTCTAAGGTTATAAGATTCACTGTGGGCCTATAGAACTGCGTACAAAACTGCCATAGGTATGTTACCGTATAGGCTAGTGTATGGGAAGCCATGTCATCTACCTGTGGAGCTGGAACACAAAGTTTTCTGGGCAATTAAGCAGTGTAACATGAACTTGGATCAAAATAATGTCAATATGAAGTTGCAATTATAAGAACTAGAGGAATTATAAAATGATTTGTAAGACCCCAAATTATTAATAAATGAAATTTAATTTCCTCTATTTATTATTCTGAAATAGTAAGGGTTGATTTAATTAATGTGGTTAGTTATGTGCGCAAATATTTTAAATAAGCAAGTGGTTATAAAATATTCATTGTTGTCGGGGAATATTCGCTTGGTCGTGGAATATTCTTACTGTCGGAGAATATTCGTACGACGGCGCAGTCTTTTGTGGGCCCCATAAAGGAAAGCGATTGGATGAAGAAAACGAAAAAAATAAGTTGTTTATAAATAACGGCGTAGTTGTTACCGTTAATACTGTTGGAATACCCGGTGGTTAAAGTACGGTAATACGCGTTGTTGCACAGTAGCACACGGTATTGCACCAATTATTGATTCTTACGTAAGAAGGCACTACTCAATAATGATTACAGTAATTACTGTTCAATATTTTATTTTATTGATTAAATAATTGCTACGTTGATATTTTATAATTGTCACTACACAGTATTTTCTATTATCGGAGCAATAATTCATATTATCTGAATAATATTAATAGATAACATTATTGGCAATGTCTAAAAAGTTCTGTCTAAGGAGAGGTTTGGTCATCTAATTGCGCGCCAGTAAGGAGAAATCCTTATTGGAAAGCCCCCTCTTTCCTGGGAACGGTCTGGTTGCTAGTACTGTGATTCTGTAATATTATTTGTGTATAATTAATTATTGATTTATATGATGAGAAAAATATTGATTTTATGTGGATATAGATGGAGAAAATTTTTAATGTGACAATTGTTGAAAATTAATATTTTATCTTTTTCTGATAAAATAATTCATTTAAATATATTATTTTAATAATATATTGATGGTGGTATTTTTACAATGAATGTGGGATATATGAGTATATGAGGGAGAGTATTTTTATGGCATTAAATGATTAATACATGTTTTATGTGTTGGTGGACATAATTCTTGACCGAAAATTTATTATTAACGGTAAAATCGCCCGTTTGTGAATTTCGGTCAATTTTTGTTTGGAATTTGGAAAAACTTTCTTCTGCAAAGTTGTAGAGAATTGAATTTCCTATAAAAACTCGCGTAATTCGAATTTTCTGAGAAAAGGGCTATTTATTATAAATTATTGAAGTTTCGAAGTTCCGAAATAATTGATTTTTGGGAGTTTTAGTAATTATTTTGAGAAAAACATTTTTTGTATTTTTTTGGACATCATAAACATATGCAAGGTGGCTGATTTTAGATTTTCTAAGGTAGGCTTGAAAATTTATATATATATATATATATATATATATATATATATATATATTAAATTTTCTGCTTTGGTGTTCTAAGCATTTTCCTATAAATAGGGTGCTTAGGTTAGAATTGAAAATCACACCAGAAACACAAGTTTCTCTCTATTTCTCTCTATATCGAGCGCATTCTTGTGAGTATTTGATACTTTGAGTGTTGCTATACGGTGCAAGTTTCCTTCAGCACTATATCTAGTATTCCAGTCAGAAGTGCCGTCTTTCCGAGGTAAGGAATGTTATTTTTTCTTAAATGATATTATTTTTTTCAATATCATTATGCCCAAGTATTGATCTGAACTTTTTATCAAATTTGGAACTTTTCATGTCGGGATTACTATTCACGAGTAACTATTCATGAGTTACTATTCACGAGTTACTATTCACCGAAAAATAAAATTTTCTTCTTTTTGTCCAAATATCTATTCTGGATACTAGCTTTGATTGTATCCATATTTTGATCATTCTTGAATTTTACTTCACTATGATTATTTATAAGGTATTTTTGGACATGGATAAATCGAAATACGAATCCTTAATATTTGTTATTTTGTTTCACTGGATTCGTTTTCTTTAAAATATTTTTCATCATCCTCAGTCTTAAATGATGATATAACTGAATATCTTTGGCCTGTAGTGCAAAGATGAATGATTTCTGATGAATATCTTTGGCCCGTAGTGCAAAGATGAACAGGTGTTGAGGTGAACATGACCAACTGATGAATATCTTTGGCCTGTAGTGCAAAGACGACTATTTGATTCAAGATATTTATTGATTGATATTACAGGGATAAAATGTTGATGATGAGCTTTTAAATTCATAGATAATCGTAGATTTCATTCTCTACGTAACTCTTCTATGAATTATTATTTTCCGCTGCGAATATTGATTTAAAACTTGTTGTCTATTGTATTCTATTAAATTTTTCCCTGTTGAAGACTAACGATAATTTGTTGTATATTATCTTAGTCATAATATTCTTTACTGGGCTAGTTGAGCTCACCTTTTTCCTTGTTGTTCCATTTTCTTCTCAAGAGGCGAGAATGTAGCAAGTACTAGTCGGGGTATGGAATGAAGATTCTAGGAAGTTATTTTAGTAGTCCTCACCATTTTTTTTGTAAAGTATTGTACCAATAATTGTAATGAGGACTTATTTGAGTGTGGATATTGTCTAGATGACAATATTTGTATTTACACTCACAGTTTTTATGTTGTATTAATAAAGTTGTAGTTGTTTCTGTACTATGTTATTGACGACTCAGAATGGGTGTTGTATACCTATTTTGGGGGCGTCACAGTTGGTATCAGAGCTTAGAGATATGATCTCTGGCGGAGATCGGGGAATAGAACTAGGAGGGGAGAGACGAGTAAATCCTTCGCTAGTGTGTCCTACCTAAGCTTATTTGTTGGTTGGTCATAATATAGGGATATTATGTGATTTGTTAATTTGTTAAATTAACCCTTGTTTTATGGTAGTATTTGAGAATGTCGACTGAGAATGTTAACAGTGGAGTAAATGAAACCGTGGAGACACCTGTACTCACCAACGAGGAGAACGTGCAACAAGCTGGTAATGTTCCTCCTGTGAACAACACCACTGAGCAGACGGTGAACGATGAGATATTTAGAAGCTTTTTGCGACTCATGCAAAACTAGACGAAGGAGATTCCTGTTCAAAATATAGGAAGAAACAATGGCAACGCACAGCTGGTCACAGCCAAGCAGTTCAAAGAGTTGGGACACCAGAATTCTGGGGAAAGCCGGATCCGATTAAGGCGGAGACATGGGTCAAGCAAATTACCAAGATATTTGATGTCTTGGGATGCACGGAGGAACAGAAGGTTCCATTCGCCACCTTTATGTTCCGTGGCGAGGCAGACTACTGGTGGAAATCTGTGAAGCGTACCCATCCAGCCGCACTCAGCATGTCTTGGGAGATATTTCAGAAACTATTCAATGACAAGTACTTTCCTGAAAGTATTCGTCATATGAAGGAGGTAGAGTTTATTAGATTGGAGCAGAATAACATGACGGTGTCCCAGTACGAGGCGAAGTTTACAGAGTTGTCCAAGTTTGCACCTCATTTGGTGGAGAATGAGGAACGTATGACGCGGATGTTTCTGAGAGGTTTGAAACCCGGTATACGTCAATATCTCATTTCTCATAAATTTTCTCTCTATTCAGATGTTGTCAACAGGACTCAATTATTAGAGCAAGATAACGAGTACGATCAACCGAGGGATCACAACCAGGATCATATCGGTGACAACAGTCATCAGAACAATGATAACCAGCGGAAAAAGAAAAATACAGACAAGAACGGTAACCACTCTGGTGGTAATCGTGGCTATGAAAACAGAAGAAGCGAGTCGGGAGGAGATTTTAAAAAGAGGAGATTCAACAATGACAATACGAAGACGTCAGCACCAGCAGCAACTGGTTCCAAGGGAGGAGAACGACCACCAGTCATATGCTATAAATGTGGAAAAGAGGGACATATCAGCCCAAACTGTCCACAACAGTTCAAGGTATGCTATAATTGTGGAAAGGATGGACATATCGCTCGAGATTGTACGATAGCGAAACCAAGTTCAGCGGGGACGGTGACTCAAAAGGCTGTCCTAGAAAAGTCAAAGTCAACGGTTCCTGGAAGAGCGTTTGTCGTGACTGGTCAACATGCGAGGAACCCAAACGAGGTGATCACAGGTAAGCTAATCATAAATTCATGTAAAGTTTATACCTTACTAGATACCGGTGCTACCCATTCATTTATTTCTCCTGCTTGTGCTCAACGTTTAAACTTGACTCCGGAGAAATTAGACTTTGATTTATCTGTGGAGACTCCGTTAGGGGAAACTTTCATCACATCCACTGTTTATAAATCTTGTTTGATCCAAGTTGGTACCATCACCTTACCTGTTGACCTTATCTCTTTAAAGATACTTGCATTTGACGTGATTTTAGGAATTGATTGGTTAACTACTCATCATGCCAAAATTGATTGTTTTCGTAAGGTGATTAATTTTCATATTCCTAATCAACCTGTTGTTCGAATTCAAGCAATAAAGCCATTAAAATCAATCACTGTCATATCAAGTCATAAAGCTATTCGTTTATTGAAAAACGGATGTCAAGCTTTCTTAGCCCATGTTATGGATTTGAATAAAGACACGTCAAATTTGAATAATATTCCTGTTGTTAGTAACTTTCCTGACGTATTTCCTGAAGAACTTCCCGGTCTACCCCCGGAACGTGAAGTTGAATTCTTTATTGATCTTGAACCTGGTACAAAGCCTATTTCTAAAACCCCATATCGAATGGCTCCTATTGAACTTCAGGAGTTAAAAGTCCAACTACAAGAGTTGTTGGACATCGGCTTCATTCGTCCTAGTACATCTCCTTGGGGTGCTCCTGTTTTATTTGTAAAGAAGAAAGACGGGAGTATGCGACTTTGTATCGATTACCGGGAATTAAACCATGTCACTATCAAGAATAGGTATCCGCTACCTCGTATTGATGACCTGTTTGACCAGTTACAAGGAGCACAATTCTTTTCAAAAATTGATCTTCATTCTGGATATCATCAGCTGAAGGTTAAAACTGAGGATATTCCGAAGACTGCCTTTAGAACTCGGTACGGGCATTATGAATTCTTAGTCATGTCTTTTGGATTGACTAATGCTCCTGCGGCTTTCATGGATATGATGAACCGAGTATTCAAGGATTATTTAGATCAGTTCGTTGTTGTCTTTATTGATGACATCCTCATATATTCCAAAAGCCGTGAAGATCATGAGCACCATTTGAAGCTGGTACTCCAAAGGCTGCGTGAAAACAAGTTATATGCTAAGTTGAAGAAATGCGAGTTCTGGCTTAAGGAAGTAGCATTCCTAGGGCACGTGGTGTCAAAACATGGAGTATCTGTGGACCCGGCGAAGATTAAAGCAATACAAAGTTGGGAGCAACCGAAGACGGTGACCGATGTACGTAGCTTTCTAGGCTTAGCTGGTTATTATCGGAGATTCGTAGAAGGGTTTTCTCGAATCGCTACCCCGTTAACTCAGCTAACTCGGAAGGATATCAAATTCGTATGGAGCGAAGAATGCGAGAAGAGTTTCCAAGAGCTTAAGAGGAGACTCATTTCGGCACCTTTTCTGACAATACCATCTGGTTCGGATGGATTTGTTATCTACAGCGATGCTTCAGGCAAAGGGTTAGGATGTGTTCTCATGCAACGTGGGAAAGTCATAGCCTATGCCTCGCGACAACTTAAAGAATATGAGAGGAATTATCCTACTCATGATCTAGAGTTGGCAGCAGTCATTTTCACGCTAAAGATCTGGAGGCACTATCTATATGGGGATAAGGTGGAGATATATTCAGACCATAAAAGCCTCAAATATTTCTTCACTCAAAAAGAACTCAACATGCGGCAAAGACGTTGGCTTGAGCTGTTGAAAGATTACGACCACACTATTCAATACCATCCTGGAAAAGCAAACGTGGTAGCTGAAGCGTTGAGTAGAAGATCATATGCAGGAACGAGTGCGATGATGTCAAGTATACGCGTAGAACCAACTTTAATCGATAAAGTTAAAGTTGCTCAAGATACAGACCCGGAGCTGATGCGTATGAAGAAGAAAGTGCAAGAAGGTGCTATTCCAGAAGCAAGAATCGATGAAGAAGGAATACTTCGAGTCCACTCCAGACTTTTTGTTCCTAACGATTCTGATTTGAAGTACAAGATCATGATGGAGGCACACAATACACCATTTGCAATCCATCCTGTAAGTACTAAAATGTATCGTGATCTTCGACATACATTTTGGTGGAACAATATGAAGAGAGAGATTGCAAAGTTTATCTCGAGGTGTTTAACTTGTCAACGTGTAAAGGCGGAGCATCAAGTACCAAAGGGTCCATTGCAACCACTTGAGATTCTGAAATGGAAGTGGGAACACATTACCATGGATTTCGTTACGGGTCTTCCCACGGTTTCTCAAGGCATAAATGCTATTTGGGTTATAGTTGATAGATTAACCAAGTCTGCTCATTACTTGCCGATATGAGAGACTTATTCCCTTGAATGTCTTGCTAGTATGTACGTGAATGAGATTGTAAGGTTGCATGGCATGCCAGTATCCATAGTTTCGGATCGTGACCCAAGATTCACTTCAAGATTTTGGGTTAGCTTGAAAAAAGCTATGGGCACGGATTTACGGTTCAGTTCGGCATACCATCCTCAAACGGACGGGCAATCAGAGAGGATTATTCAAACTCTTGAAGATCTATTAATACTTTGTGTCCTAGATTTCAAAGGAAGTTGGGATAAGTACCTACCATTGGTGAAATTCTCCTACAACAACAGTTATCAGGCAAGTATAGGTGTGGCTCCCTTTGAAGCATTGTATGGACGAAAGTGTCGCTCTCCAGTATGTTGGGATGAGGTGGGAGAAGCAACGTTGTTGGGACCAGAGTTGGTACGAATGACTACAGAGAAGATCCAAACGATTCAACAACGTATACAAACGGCACAGGATCGACAAAAGAGTTATGTGGATCTTCATCGAAAGGACGTGGAATTTGACATTGGGGATCATGTATTATTACGTGTAGCTCCATGGAAAGGAGTTACAAGATTTAGGAAGAGAGAAAAGCTCAATCCACGATTTATTGGTCCATTTCAGATTCTTGAACGAGTAGGAAATATGGCCTATAGACTCGCGTTACCTCCAATTATGTCTCGTGTTCATAATATTTTTCATATATCTGTGCTTCGTAAATATGTGAAAGACCCGAACCACGTTATTGAGTTAGAACCGGACGAGATAGCCGAAGACTTAACGTACGAGGAGGTACCTGTCAAGATCCTGGATAGGAAGGAGCAAGTCCTACGCACGAAGGTCATACCATAAGTTAAAGTTTTGTGGAGAAACGATGCTATTGAAGAAATGACCTGGGAGTTGGAAACGGAAATGAAAGCGAGGTATCCTCATCTTTTCGAAACACCAGGTACGTATGTCAATTTCGAGGACGAAATTTCATAAGGAGGGGAGGTTGTAAGACCCCAAATTATTAATAAATAAAATTTAATTTTCTCTATTTATTATTCTGAAATAGTAAGGGTTGATTTGATTAATGTGGTTAGTTATGGGTAAAATGCGTAAATATTTTAAATAAGCAAGTGGTTATAAAATATTCATTGTTGTCGGGGAATATTCGCTTGGTCGTGGAATATTCTTACTGTCGGAGAATATTCGTACGACGGCGCAGTCTTTTGTGGGCCCCATAACGAAAAGCGATTGGATAAAGAAAACGACAAAAATAAGTTGTTTATAAATAACGGCGTAGTTGTTACCGTTAATATTGTTGGAATACCCGGTGGTTAAAGCACGGTAATACGCGTTGTTGCACAGTAGCACACGGTATTGCACCAATTATTGATTCTTACGTAAGAAGGCACTACTCAATAATGATTACAGTAATTACTGTTCAATATTTTATTTTATTGATTAAATAATTGCTACGTTGATATTTTATAATTGTCACTACACAGTATTTTTCATTATCGGAGCAATAATTCATATTATCTGAATAATATTATTAGATAACATTATTGGTAATGTCTAGAAAGTTCTGTCTAAGGAGAGGTTTGGTCATCTAATTACGCGCCAGTAAGGAGAAATCCTTATTGAAAAGCCCCCTCTTTCTTGGGAACGGCCTGGTTACTAGTACTGTGATTCTGTAATATTATTTGTGTATAATTAATTATTGATTTATATGATGAGGAAAATATTAATTTTATGTGGATATAGATGGAGAAAATTTTTAATGTGACAATTGTTGAAAATTAATATTTTATCTTTTTTTGATAAAATAATTCATTTAAATATATTATTTTAATAATATATTGATGGTGGTATTTTTACAATGAATGTGGAATATATGAGTATATGAAGAGGAAGAGTATTTTTATGGCATTAAATGATTAACACATGTTTTGTGTGTTGGTGGACATAATTCTTGACCGAAAATTTATTATTGACGGTAAAATTGTCCGTTTGTAAATTTCGGTCAATTTCTGTTTGGAATTTGGAAAAACTTTCTTCTGCAAAGTTGTAGAGAATTGAATTTCCTATAAAAACTTGCGAGATTTGAATTTTCTGACAAAAGGGCTATTTATTATAAATTATTGAAGTTTCGAAGTTCCGAAATAATTGATTTTTGGGAGTTTTAGTAATTATTTTGAGAAAAACATTTTTTGTATTTTTTTGGACATCATAAACATGTGCAAGGTGGCTGATTTCAGATTTTCTAAGGTAGGCTTGAAAATTTATTTATATATATATATATATATATATATATATATATATATATATATATATATATATATATATATATATATATTATATTAAATTTTCTGCTTTGGTGTTCTAAGCATTTTCCTATAAATAGGGTGTTTAGGTTAGAATTGAAAATCACACCAGAAACACAAGTTTCTCTCTATTTCTCTCTATATCGAGCGTATTCTTGTGAGTATTTGATACTTTGAGTGTTGTTATACGGTGCAAGTTTCCTTCAGCACTATATCTAGTATTTCAGTCAGAAGTACCGTCTTTCCGAGGTAAGGAATGTTATTTCTTCTTAAATGATATTATTTTCTTCAATATCATTATGCCGAAGTATTGATCTGAACTTTTTATCAAATTTGGAACTTTTCATGTCGGGGTTACTATTCACGAGTTACTATTCATGAGTTACTATTCACGAGTTACTATTCACGAGTTACTATTCACCGAAAAATAAAATTTTCTTCTTTTTGTCCAAATATCTATTCTGGATACTAGCTTTGATTGTATCCATGTTTTGATCATTCTTGAATTTTACTTCACTATGATTATTTATAAGGTATTTTTGGACATAGATAAATCGAAATATGAATCCTTAATATTTTTTATTTTGTTTCACTGGATTCGTTTTCTTTAAAATATTTTTCATCATCCTCAGTCTTAAATGATGATATAACTGAATATCTTTGGCCTGTAGTGCAAAGATGAATGATTTCTGATGAATATCTTTGGCCCGTAGTGCAAAGATGAACAGGTGTTGAGGTGAACATGACCAACTGATGAATATCTTTGGCCTGTAGTGCAAAGACGACTATTTGATTCAAGATATTTATTTATTGATATTACAAGGATAAAATGTTGATGATGGGCTTTTAAATTCATAGATAATCGTAGATTTCATTCTCTACGTAACTCTTCTATGAATTATTATTTTTCGCTGCGAATATTGATTTAAAACTTGTTGTCTGTTGTATTCTATTAAATTTTTCCCTGTTGAAGACTAACGATAATTTGTTGTATATTATCTTAGTCGTAATATTCTTTACTGGGCTAGTTGAGCTCACCTTTTTCCTTGTTGTTCCATTTTCTTCTCAGGAGGCGAGAATGTAGCAAGTACTAGTCGGGGTATGGAATGAAGGTTCTAGGAAGTTGTTTTAGTAGTCCTCACCATTTTTTTTTGTAAAGTATTGTACCAATAATTGTAATGAGGACTTATTTGAGTGTGAATATTGTCTAGATGACAATATTTGTATTTACACTCACAATTTTTATGTTGTATTAATAAAGTTGTAGTTGTTTCTGTACCATGTTATTGACGACTCAGAATGGGTGTTGTATACCTAATTTGGGGGCGTCACATGATTCATATGAGAGTTCTAAACTGTACAAGGCTAAGACAAAAGTTTTCCATTATGAGCAGATTATGAGGAAGACTTTCATTGTTGGACAAAGAGTTCTCCTTTATAATTCAAGGCTAAAATTGTTTCCAAGGTAAGTTACGGTTCTCGTTGGGTGGTTCCATTTGTTGTTACTAATGTTTTTCCTTATGGTGCTATAGATATACCAAATTCAAAAATAGGGAATGTTTTCAAGGTGAATGGTCACAGGCTGAAACCATTCTTTGATAGCTGTCAGGTGGAAGAAGTTGAGATGTTAACTTTAGTGGATCCAGTCGATGTTTGATTAGAAGGATTTCTATCGAGCTAACGACGTTAAACAAATACGCTGCTTGAGAGGTACCCCAAGATTTTAGATTTGCTTTTCTATGTCTTTTTATTTGCGTTTTATTTAGTTACTTCATTTTTGCATGATTTTCTTACATTGGGAACAATGTAAGGTTTGAGTGTGGGGGGAGTCTAGGTTTTTATCTAAGATTGTTGTTTTAATCCATTTTTGGTAGAGAATTTTGAAATTTGATGGCCTTAAATTCGGTGATATAATTTTATTTGGTTAAGTTTTAAAAGGTTACAGTCAGAGATTGAAAATTAATTCTAAATTTTAGATCTGTTTGATGATTAATTGGCTAATAAATGATGAGGACCAAGTCATGATCCATAGTAACTGATTTGAATTGAATTTGTTTTGCATAAGTACTTAAATGTGAGAAACATGCTTATTTGGCTGAGTTATCTATGGATTTGTCTATATGCACTGATTTCATGATTAATAAATGTTTAACTGCTTATGTTTAATGCAGAACCTTGCAGAGGAAATTTTTTTTATATAAAAATTGATGAATAAAGAAAAGAAGAATATAATTGAAAATTTGCTTCAATGTACATTGTACGAAATAACTGGGTATTTAAGCCTCAAGAAGCATAGGTATTCACGCTAAAAAATGTGGTGGATAAAAGTAACTTGACTAGTCAACTTTTGTGGCATTTGTTACTCAAATAAGTAAATACTAGGGATGTCTTTACCAATGCAAACACTGCAGAGGCTTGGGACTGATGAACTTTGGCATGGATTAGGACTGTGTTTGGGCATCTTTTATCAGCTATTACGTGACTTAAGTAAACAAAACACAGACTAAAAAAAGACTTAATCAATTAAACACACTTTTGAGCCCTAATTTCTGAAGATTTGGAGGAGCAGAGAAAGGAATCAAGATTCATGAAAATTGCATATTTTAGTGAGGATAAGGGTGGTGTATTACTATTCTTACTCTTTTAATTTAATTTCTGTAATTGGGATGATGAATTTCTTTATCTTTTCAGTTTTTAATTTATCTATGATGAACTAAATTACTTTTTAAGCTTGCAATGGATCTTTAATGTGGAACGATGATTGTCATGCTTTAATTTCAGTTTAATAAATCTATCAATTCAGTTCATCTATTTTGATTTATACTTAATTTATGAATTACTTGATCACCAATTTTATGTGGATTTGTATGGACTCGAGAGATGATGTATGAATCTAGACCTAATTACAATAGAATGTGTTCTTGTATTCTGTGTTTTGATGGAACTCTTGATGAATGTTTAGGATAGAGATATACCTAACATCGCATGTAATCGTGTAAACAACTTGATATTTAAATTATATTTGATCTTAATTCACATAGATATATAGTGAATTAGTTAATTAGGGTGTTTGACTTAATTCTATCAAATTGTGGATTTAAGTTAATATGATTTTAGTGTATTGAGAGATGACTAATTCTACTTTAGAGTTATTGATTAATGAACTGAGATAGTAAATTAAATTGGAAAAAAGAGTGATAATCTGAGTGAAGCTTAAAGTGAAGTTGTAGGCTTAGTTCTCCGTAATCTTATTAAAATTTGTGGTAATAATTTGTGTTGAATTATTTTAATTTTTAGTTTATTAGTTTTTATTAATTATAATCATTAATTCGTTTAGTTTAATAAAACTGAAATAATATAAAATTGGTAATTGTTAGATTAGAATTCATACTTGTCACTGTGGGAATGATACTCTATTTATCATTATATTACTTGTTGACCACGTATACTTGCGTGTTGTGCGTATCTATAATTTACCCAACACTGTGCTGTGAGAGTTTCATGTAAGTCAAATTACATAACTTAAATTAAGTACGATTCTAGGTATTATCATTAATTTCTGATATGTTAACATTATTTGTATAGATTTATTTTAGATACGCGGAGGGTGTCTCACAGGCAGACGGCGACAGTGTTATTACTGCACATGTCGCAAAGAATTATTTTGGCTAGCAGTACGAGATGACACAGCGGGCCAACCGGGTAGTTATGGAGTAGCCCAGGACTACCATACGCGATCATCAGCCTGGCATAGTCTCCGATGCAACATGGGTGGCTATGTGTGCACATTGGGATGCTGATGACTTCAAGAAAAAGTCCGAACAGGCAAAAAATAATCGTGGCTAGCTCTGAGTCGTACACAGTACCGGCTCATGGTCATTTGAGGAAGTGAAGTCGGTAAGTATCTCAATTAAGTTCTTTAGTTACTCGATTGTCATTACCATACTTACTAAATGTTATTTACGTTTATTTATTAGGCCATGCAGGATAGCTTGGGTCGACCTCCTACCATGCTAGAGTTTTGGGATAGAGCCCACATGCCGAAGGATTCAAGCATGTCTCCCGTAGAATTAGCTATACGGGTAAGACTAATAGAAATCAATGTATAAAATTATTAATATTAGGTAGTTGATAAAATGACATAATTAACTTACATGTCACAAAATAAATTACAAGACCGATTTCAGAAGCTTTGGGACCAACGTATAGTTGAGTTGGAGGCTGTTAGGCGGGGTTCTGAGCCGTTAGATTCCACCATCCCTCTGCCCGAGATTGTATTATCTCGGGATGATGAGCTAAGACTATGGGTCGCGTCTCAGGATCCCCCTAGTAGTAGTACCAGCAGGTATCGAGTGATAGGCCTGCCGAGGATACCAGCGTATACATTACTTGGAGGTAATATTATTTCTGATATATAAGTTAATATA
Organism: Panax notoginseng; assembly: GCA_016801055.1. Classification (NCBI taxonomy): domain Eukaryota; kingdom Viridiplantae; phylum Streptophyta; class Magnoliopsida; order Apiales; family Araliaceae; genus Panax; species Panax notoginseng. Next base: position 187,728,680 of record CM029020.1, read on the forward strand.
ATTTAATTGCAAAAATTATTAGTAATTATATAATTAATTTCACAGGCTCTAGCCAGCGCCAGCGTCCGGGAGCACCTGTTGGACCATCTCATACAGGCGCTGGCTTAAACTACCAGATTTTCCAGAGGGTCATGGCGACTGTGTCGAAGAATTTTCATACAGATCCAGTTATCCATCGTCAGGAATTACCCAGCCGAGCTCGCCATCGCCAGCTAGCTCAAGATATTATAGCAGGGGCCACCGTCGAGAGTACGTGTATCCCGCAAGAGCAGTTCGTCGCGATACGCGATGAGGTACTCCAGTTGGTGGTTACCTTACTCTCAGAGGCTTTTGGCCTGATAGGGAGTCAGCCCCCACCTACTTAGGTATTATATTTATTTTAAGTTAATTAGTTTGCATATTATTTCATTTTTATACTGTCTATTTTGATTCTCAGATGGACTAATGCTTTATATTTTTTATTGTATCAACATGATGACAATATTATCGATGGTGATGGCGAACAGGATTTCCGTACACCTGAACAAAATCGTCGACCCCTACTAGATGATTCTGATACTACTAGTGGTAGTACTAGTTTAGGTTGATTTATAATGTCTATCATTGTGACGCCCCTAAATCCGGGTACTTGAAACCAGTACTTGATGCTCCACGATACCATTCATTAAACTACTTAGATATATTAAATAACTAATAATATTACATCAAAGTTATCTATTCCTAAGTTATGATAACCTTTAAGTACTTCATTACATGATATATAATATATTATTATATTAAAAACTTCTAACTTTTACATATAACGCCTTCCAATTATTTAATCAGCTTTTCTTTGCACTTATCCTTGCCATAACCTTCTATTCGATCCCGCTTAGCTGAAAATATTTAAGTTTAAAGCAAAAATGAGCATTTAATTACTCAACAAGTAATAATAGTTAATAAATATCAGCTGAAAGAAATAAATTTATTCTTTGAAGTATACTTCTACAATGAATCAATAGTTGTGAAGTAAACTGAAACAATTTTGAATAACATATCAAACCGTTTATATTTTTTGAAACTACGTACTGACTATAAATATTGAGCGGTTAATAGACCTTGAACCATTATTTTCAAGTTTGAAAAAGTTTGTACAGAAATTCATCTACAAATCGGCTGACTTACGGGAACGATGGGTGATCAGCCCTTTATGCCATGCATTGATCAATACTACATACTGGAACGATATTCATGTTCATCATATCCGCCTTTGGCGCATAAAAATTTCCCTAGTTTGGGATGTTCATAGTCATTTTGGATTTTGAACCAAAGCAATTCAGTTGGACTACTTTATCATAAACAATAATATTTAATGATACATTTACAACTATGTCTAGCCGAGTTAAATAGCTTAGACAGCTTTTAAACTATGTATACATACTGAAATTCAATAGTATGTATCAAAACTTGTTCAAATACAACAATTGAGGACACTTGCATAACCAAACTTAGCTCATAAATAACAGAATAAATCTTGATCATATATAGATCATATGCAAATAATATTGAGATACATGTATTAAATGAATAAATTGAATATTATTCAAGAACTGGCTTGTACATAATTTAAAAGTTATATATAGGATATTTGATTACACAAAGATTTACATACTTGTTCAATAAAAGATAGAGTTAACAAACTCGCTTACAAATATCAATTGCATAAAGTAAATGTAAAGGTCAGAATACGTTCGTAAACGAATAACAAAGATTAGTATGGATATGAATAATCAATAATAATTATTCACGAACATTCTTTGAAATTAATAACTCAAGTTGAGTCAGGAACTTGCATAAACATATACTTGTGTGCACAAAATAAAAGTAATGTGTAAGGTTTAGATACTTGTCTTAATCGCTGCTTACTGCTACACAACTTAGTTTTATCCTTTATACAAAGACATATCATTAATAAGATTATTCTTTCAATTAGAATAGTATATCATGACGCACAATACTGCTATTTACAGTCATCATACAGCTTAAACACATTATCACGTACTCATAATAGTTGTTAGAACATATACAAACAATTATCAGGTCAAACTATGTAAGTCTGGATTGATTTCGGTATTATTTTGACGTCCCGGTTGCGTTATCGAATAATTATCTAGTCTATTTTCAATAAAACTCTATTTAAAAGCTTCAGTATAATTTTAGACAATTTAATTATCATTTATAATATTTTTTTAGAAGCTCATAATAATTTTCACATAATTATTATCATTTATAATGATTTTTCAAACATTAATATCATTTATAATGATTTAATTGCTAAATAATTTCATTATCATTAATATTTAAATAATTTAAAATATTAATGAAATCCATGTCAAAATATTAAAAGTTATTTATTATAACTTAAAACATTTTTAAAACCTTAATATCACCTTTAAATGATTTTTAAAATATTTAAAATTATTTTTAAATAATTATCATTAATATTTTAAAATATTAAAAGTTATTTATAATAACTTAAAATATTTTTAAAACCTTTATATCATTTTTAAAACATAAAAATTTATTTTAATCAATTTATTTAATACAAATATTAAATAAATTTATTATGATTAATATTTAAATAAATTAAAATATTAATGAAATTTATGTCAAAATATTAAAAGTTGATTTTTATAACTTAAAATAATTTTTAAAACTTAATTATTAATAATTATTTTCTATTTTTTCTATTTATTTTAATTAACATAATTTATTTTTATTTAAAACCGTCGCTGAAGGTCTATAGTGACAGAAACTGCCGCTAAAGGTGTTCTTCATCCCATGAAGAACAGGTTGGTCAATGCCCTGGGGGCTACTTTGACCATCAATGATTTCCATTTGATCTTGTTTCTGAGCATGAGAGTGTATCATTGGTGTAGTCTTGATGTAATACTACATGTACATAACAAGTTTGGGGTCTAACTACATCATGTGAAGAAGATATTTGTTGGTCAAAGTACCTACCTAGGTTGTTCTTGAGCTTTCTGGATTTTCCAAATTTATAGTCAAGGTTGGTCAATGATTTTGAAGGGCTAATAACTTTGATTCTAAGTGTTATCTAAGTGATCTAGTGTCACACTATTGTAGTATATATGCCAAGGTTGAAAAGTGTTACACTGGCTAAGCTTAACAACATAACGTATGAGAGATCTAGCTTGGTCAAATAGCTGTCAGAAGCTAATCTGGAAATTTTTTGGAATTTTCAGAAATCCATTTTCTGTGTTTAGTCAACCCATTTTGACCATTAATAACTTGAAATTTGTTGATGTAATGAGTAATCCATTGTCAGGGTTTTATAGTCCATATGTTAGTGTACAAAAGTGATACACTTAGAGGTTCTAAAAACATAACATGAAAAAGATCTAAGCCTTGCAAAAGCTTGTCAGACACCTGCTGGGAAATCTGGGTTTTCCAGAATTAGTTTCCCATGATTGGTCAACTAGGTTTGACCATGAATAACTTGAAATCTAGACATCCTATTGTCATAATTCCACTTCCAGTTTGTTAACCTTATAGCATACTACAACAAGGATACAGTTAACAGATTTAAACATTAACAGAGTGAGATCTACATGCCATGGCATTTGACCGTTAGGCCATATTTCTAGGGTTCTTGGACAGTTTCTTAAATCTTCATTTTCATGCATTTGAATGTTATGGATTCATGTTTTATCAACATAGATTACTAAGGGAGTATTTGTTTAGAGCAGAATAGAGCTGAATGGTTGAATCGGTAAAATGGACGAGCTGAATGGCTAAGTTAGATTTTTTCAACTGAATGGTTGAATGGGCAGCTGAATGAAGTAAAAAAAATAAAAATTAAAAAAATATTAACTATTATATGAAGTAATATTAAATAAATTTACAAAAAAATTTAATTTTTTCAGAGTGGTAAAATAATAAAGTTTTATCATCCAGATGTTTCAGACATGTCAATTATCAAGCATCTTTTCTCATTCAGATTCAACTCATTCAGATTCAGATTCAGCTCATTCAGATTCAGATTTAGATTCATTCAGTTCTTATCAAACACCCCCTAAATAACATAACACAGAATATATCTAAACACAAAAACAGAAAATCTACCTAAGCATACAAGATCTAGCTTAAGGTTAGGGTTTATACCTCTTTGAACCAACTTTTGATTTCTCCTTTTTGAATCTGATCTTGGATGGTTATGGGGTGAACTTGGCTTAACTTATGGCTTAGTTTTACTCTAGATTTTGTGTAGCTAAGGAATAGAAGGTTTGGCTAAGTATGAAAACTTAAAGTAAGGTTCTCTTTAACTTTTAATCCCTTTTTGACATCTAGACTTTGATCTAATGGTTTGATTTGTTGTTAGGTGTCAATATGGTTTATTTGCTTTGATTTTGAGCACATGGAAATATCTACATTGATGAGTCACCAAAGATTTGGTCTTATCTTTTGTTAAAAGATAAGATAAAGGGTATTTTGGTCATTTCTCACCTATTAAGGGCATTTTGGTCATTTTCCAAATAATTTTAAAGGTAGTTTGGTCATTTCGCGTGCTTCCCTTAAATTTTAGCCCTTGGGTTTCCTAAATAGCATTAGGGTTTGCTAATCACCATTAAGGTTTGCTAATTAAGGTTTAAGGTTCCAGTTCAGTTTAGGGTTTTTCAAATCTAGAATTAGGGTTTCTAATTGATCGTTAGGGTTTCTTAACTGAATATTAGGGTTTCTAATCTAACATTAGAGTAAACTAATGTTATACCTTATCTGACCAACAGTTAACATTAATCGCATAATACACATAATCTGAAATACAATTATACTATTAATTGTATTAATAATCAAATCCCTATTCAAATTAGGGTTTTTATCAACTATCCATCGTTACCTCATTTTCATTACTTAGCCAATTTTAAAATAAATAAATTGGCTAACCTACTAATTTCATATCACGCATGCTCAAAATATTATTGATAATAATAATGATATATAATAATGAATAAAAAAAATCATTCGTATAAATATACATATATAATCGTCTAAAAATTCCCGGTCCTTACATTCTCTCCTCCTTATAAGGATTTCGTCCCCGGAATCACCATTACCATACGTTTAATTTCATGTCTATCCTAGATTTTTATTTATTAAAATTTTTAATTGAATTACTATACATTATCCCCTCCTTATAAGACTTCGTATTACGAGTTCGAAACTGATGCGCGTCTTGATCCATTGCTTGCAGTCTGCTTGCACCACTTATGGTAGTTCCCAACGGAACTCAAATTCCTCCATTAAAATCCTTTTATTAACGAGTTATTATTATAATATATTTCTTTTCCAGAAATTATCTTTCGTATGTCTATATTCAAGGTTCTAGTGTTTACAAAGGTAAACGTACTTATCCTAACAAACTCATTGTAAAGAAAATAAGTTAAATCCGAATCAAGTATATATATTGATATAATTGATCGAAATCATACCTAGAACTCCATCTTGGGCTACTACTGTATCTTGGACCGTCATATTGAAAGTCTTTGCGATTGGTTTATTTGGTGGATTAGACTAGTTATTACGAGTCTTCTGTCATTATTCCCTGCATTAGCATTTCCCCCATCGGCTCTCCTTTTCGGACAATCCCTCACCATATGATCTGTTGATCCATAAATGAAACACCCACTATTCTTCCTTGGATTAGGGTAGTTAGGAGAGATGTGTCCCTCCTGCCTGCATTTAAAACAAACAAATTTTCCTTTCAGACCCTCACCCGAATGATTTTTCCCACAATTACCACACTGCTCAACCTACTTCTTTATGCCTCCCCGCCTATTATTAGTATTCCCTGAATTGTTCCACTTCATTTTTCCACTTCCACTTTCACGTTTTCCCTCAACTTTGACAGCTCCCTCAATTTTAACCTTATTCTTTTTTTTCCTTATTGTAGAGGCTCATGGTCTCACTTCCTTCTTCTGCTATAATAGTCATTTCCAACAGTGATCCTTAATAATCAATCTATAATACTGCAACCTTATTGTAGAGCCAGGGTTTTAGGCCCTGCTCAAACCTTCTGGCCTTCCTTGCCTCCATATCCACTTGGTGCGGAGCAAATCTAGCTAACTCAATAAACTTAGCTGCGTACTCCGACACAAATATATTCTCCTACTTCAATTCTAAAAACCTAACCTTTATCCTGGCCTGCATGCTGGACGAGAAATAATTCTCGAAGAAAAGTTCCTTGAACTTGGTCCATGTCACCTCTCCTTCTCCGGCTCTAGTTTGATTTGCCTCCCACCAGAAATCTGCCTTCCCCTTCATCATATAGGTAGAAAAAGTTATATTTTGCTCCTCCGCTACCCTAGCAATAACAAATGCTTTCTCCATCTCCTTCACCCAAGTTTGGGCTTCTATAGGGTCAGATATCTCTATAAATTCTGGCGGTCCTACTGCCTTGAAATCTTTGAAGTTTGCCAATCGATTATTTGTCTGATTTCTTACTACTGATGCACTTGTATGCATTGCTTGTGCCAACATATTAGCAAAATTCTGCATGGGGTCCACATTACCTCCTCCATCATTAATATGTTCTTCTATTCTTGAGTTTTGATTTCATCTTTTTGGCGGCATTATCTGGTTAAACAAAATCTTAATTTAATCTTTATTGTATTACATTCTATGCCTTATCGTATAAGTGTTAACATTTAAAATGTAACGCTCAATCTTACTCGTACAATCATATAATCAAAATATTAGATTTTAAAAAATTCGATTTACTGGATTAACTAATTCAGTTTGCTACATTATCACATTATTAGATAAACAGCTTACTATCTTAATTCTCAAAAATTATTAATTTAATCAAATATATATTCATATTCATTCAACTAATTCATATTACTTTACATCAAATAGCACAGATTGCTATAAACATATGATATCCCTTTGTGACAACAAAAGTCGAGAATCACTGCTATAACTTATACAAAAGTTGGGAATAATACATTATGCACATATTCATATCATATACAAATGATCTACTATACATATTCATAGAATATTTATCCTACGCCTTCTCCTGATCTTGGACAAACTTTTGCTTGGTGACCTACCAACCCACAATAAAACATGGTCCTTGCTTCGGATTGGGACAATTAGGAGAGATATGTCCCTCATGTCCACAATTATAGCATACATTTTGTCCTTTCATACATATGCTTTAATGCTTCTTTTTACAGTTTGTACACTTTCCTATTTTTTTAAAATTCCCGTGGTTATAATCAAAATTTTCTAGATCACGGTCATTCATCTTTTTTTCCCCTTCTGGCTTGGAACTGCACACGACATGCTGAATTTGGCTCCCATCTCATTAATTTGAATTTTCAATTTATCTTGTTCTTCCATTATTTCGATTAATGCCTTTTGTAATTGACTATTTAATAGTCTTTCTATTCCCCATAGCTTTTCCAGAGAAGAAACCTTTTTCCACAGATTCTACACTTTCGTTGATGTTTGATCAGCTCCAACTTCCGTGTCTGAATCACTATCTGTCAGTACCACCATTTCTGATTTCGGTACTACATTTTCAAATATAATTACCTCTTCAGGGTTGCTTTCAATGTGAGCCTCTATTGCAGCTATTGGCTTAGATATTGGCTCAGGTGGAGTGATTTGCTCCTTCATCATGATATGGGAGTCTCCTAATCCTTTTTCGCAATACATCTATACACAAACTATCTTAATTAGTACATATTATATATACATAACAAAAAATAGTTTGATATAAGTTATTTTTATTTTATTTTATGATAAATTTCTTTAATTCATCTCCTTTAAACTCTATTTGAGTTATTTGCTTTTCAACGCTTCTATCTAGCCTAATGTTATAGCCTAAGGTATTCCCACCTAAGGTTTCTAACCTAAAGCTTTGATACCAACTTGTGACGCCCCCAAATCTGGATACTTGAAACCAGTACTTTGTGATCCACGATACCATTCATTAAACTACTTGATATATTAAATAACTAATAATATTACATCAAAGTTACCTATTTTCCAGTTACGATAACCTTTAAGTACTTCATTACATGATATATAATATATTATCATATTACAAACTTCTAACCAATACATATAACGCCTTCCAACTATTCAATCAGCTTTTCCTAACCCTTGCCCTTGCCAGAACCTTCTGTTCGACCCCGCTTAGCTGAAAACATTTAAGTTTAAAGTAAGAATGTGCATTTAATTGCTCAGCAAGTAATAATAGTTAATAAATATCAGCTGAAAGAAATAAATATTTTCTTTAAAGTATACTTCTACAACGAATCAATAGTTGTGAAGTAAACTGAAATAATTCTGAATAACATATCAAACCGTTTACATTTTTGAAACTACGTACTGACTATAATGTTGAGCGGTCAATAGACCTTGAACCATTGTTTTCAAGTTTGAAAAGGTTTGTATAGAAATTTATCTGCAAACCGGCTAACTTACGGGCATGATGGGTGATCATCCTTTTATGTCATGTATTGGTCAATACTACATACTGGAACCAAAGCAATTCAGCTGGACGACTTTATCATAAATAATAATATTCAATGATACATTTACAACTATGTCTAGCCGAGTCAAATGGCTTAGGCAGCTTTTAAACCATGTATACATACCGAAATTCAATAGTATGTATCAAAACAAATACAACAAGTGAGGACACTTGCATAACCAAACTTAGCTCATAAAGAACAGAATAAATCTTGAACATATATGGATCACATGCAAACAATATTGAGATACATGTATTCACTGAATAAATTGAATACTGTTCAAGAATTGGCTTGTACATAATTTAAAAGTTATATATAGGATATTTGATTACACAAAGATTCAGATACTTGCTTAATAAAAGATAGAGTTTAGAAACTTGCTTACAAAGATCCATTGCATAAAGTAAATGCAAAGGTCAGAATACTTGCATAAACGAATAACAATGATTATTATGGATATGAATAATCAACAATAATTATTCACGAACATGCTTTGAAATTAATAACTCAAGTTGAGTTAGGAACTTGCATAAACATATACCGGTTTGCAAAAAATAAAAGTAGTGCATAAGGTTTAGATACGTGCCTTGATCGCTGCTTACTGGTACACAACTTAGTTTTATCCTTTATACAAAGACTTATCATTAATTAATAAGATCATTCTTTCAATTAGAATAGTATATAATGACGCACAATACTACTATTTACAGTCATCATACTGCTTAAACACATTATCACGTACTCATAATAGTTTTTAGAACATATACAAATAATTATCAAGTCAAACTATGCAAGTCTGGATTGATTTCGGTATTATTTTGATGTCCCGATTACGTTATCGAATAATTGTCGAGTTTATTTTCAATAAAACTCTATTTAAAAGCTTCAATATTATTCTAGACAATTTAATTATCATTTATAATATTTTTCAGAAGCTCATAATAATTTTTAAATAAGTATTATCATTTATATTGATTTTTCAAACATTAAAATCATTTATAATTATTTTTCAAACATTAATATCATTTATAATGATTTAATTGCTAAATAATTTTATTATCATTAATATTTAAAATATTAATGAAATCCATGTTAAAATATTAAAAGCTATTTATTATAACTTAAAATATTTTTAAAACCTTAATATCACCTTTAAATGATTTTTAAAATATTTAAAATCATTTTTTAAATAATTTTTATTAATATTAAAATATTAATGCAATTCATGTCAAAGTATTAAAAGTCATTTATAATAACTTAAAATATTTTTAAAACCTTTATATCATTTTTAAATGATTTTTAAAACATAAAAATTATTTTAAAACAATTTATTTAATATAATTATTAAATAAATTTATTATCATTAATATTTAAATAAATTAAAATATTAATAAAATTTATGTCAAAATATTAAAAGTTAATTTTTATAACTTAAAATAATTTTTAAAAATTAATTATTAACTATTAATAATTATTTTCTATGTATTTTAATTAATATAATTTATTTTTATTTAAAATTGTCGCTGAAGATCTATAGTGACAGTTGTCGCTAAAGGTGTTCTTCATCCCATAAAGAACAGGCTGGTCAATTCCCTGGGGGCTACTTTGACCATCAATGATTTCCATTTGATCTTGTTTCTGAGCATAAGAGTGTATCATTGATGTAGTTTCGATGTAATACTACAAGTACATAGCAAATTTGGGGTCTAACTACATCATATTAAGAAGATATTTGTTGGTCAAAGTACATATCTAGGTTGTTCTTGAGCTTTCTAGGTTTTCCAGATTTGTAGTCAAGGCTGGTCAATGATTTTGAAGGGCTAATAATTTTGATCCTAAGTGTTATCTAAGTCATCTAGTGTCACACTATTGTTGTATATATGTCAATGTTGAAAAATGTTACACTGGATAAGCTTAACAACATAACATATGAGAGATCTAGCTTGGTCACATAGTTGTCAAAAGCTAATCTAGAAAAATTTTAGAATTTCCAGAAATCCATTTTTTGTGCTTGGTCAACCCATTTTGACCATTAATAACTTGAAATCTGTTGATGTAATTAGTAATCCATTGTCAGGGTTTTGTAGTCCATATGTTAGTGTACAAAAGTGATACACTTAGAGGTTCTAACAATATAACATGACGAAAATCTAAGTCTTGCAAAAGCTTGTCAGAGACCTGCTGGGAAATCTGGGTTTTCCAGAATCAGTTTCCCATGACTGGTCAAATAGGTTTGACCATGAATAACTTGAAATTTGGACATCATATGGTCATGATTCCACTTCCAGTTTGTTAACCTTATAGCATACTACAACAAGGATACACTTAACAGATCTAAACATTAACAGAGTGAGATCTCCAGACCCTAGCATTTGACTGTCATGCCATATTTCTAGGGTTCTTGGAAAGTTTCTTAAATCTTCATTTTCATGCATTTAAATGTTATGGATTCATATTTTATCAACATAGATCACTAAATAACATAACATAGAACATATCTAAACACAAAAACATAAAATCTACCTAAGCATACAAGATCTAGCTTAGGGTTAGGGTTTATACCTCCTTGAACCAACTTTTGATTTCTCCTTTTTGAATCTAATCCTGGATAGTTATGGGGTGAACTTGGCTTAACTTATGGCTTAGTTTTACTCTAGATTTCGTGTAGCTAAGGAATAGAAAGTTTGGCTAAGTATGAAAACTTAAAGTAAGGTTTTCTTTAACTTTTAATCCCTTTTTGACAACTAGACTTTGATCTAATGGTTTGATTTGTTGTTAGGTGTCAATATTGCTGATTTGCTTTGATTTTGAGCACATGGCTAGATCTACATTGATGAGTCACCAAAGATTTGGTCTTATCTTTTGTTAAAAGATAAGATAAAGGGTATTTTGGTCATTTAACACCTATTAAGGGTATTTTGGTCATTTCTCAAATAATTTTAAGGGTAGTTTGGTCATTTCACATTCTTCCCTTAAATTTTAACCCTTAGGGGTTTGCTAAATAGCATTTGGGTTTGCTAATCACCATTAGGATTTTCTAATTAAGGTTTAAGGTTTCGGTTCGATTTAAGGTTTTCCAAATCTAAAATTAGGGTTTCTAACTTATCGTTAGGGTTTCCAACTGAATATTTGGGTTTCTAATCTAACATTAGAGTTTACTAATGTTATACCTTATTTGATCAATACTTAACATTAATCGCATAATACACATAATCTGAAATACAATTATAATATTAATTGTATTAATAATCAAATCCCTATTCAACTTAGGGTTTTGATCAACTAACCATTTTTACCTCATTTTCATTACTTAGCCATTTTTAAAATAAATAAATTGGCTAACTTGCTAATTTCATATCACGCATGCTCAAAATATTACTGATAATAATAATGATAACAATTAATAAAATAATAATAAATATAAAAAAATTCATTCGTACAAATATACATATATAATCGTATAAAAATTCCCGGTCCCTACAATCATATATTTGTTTAGATGTTTTGTTAAACATTGTATAGGCACGTAGAGATAATTCGGCGTCATGTCATTGTTCGCTTTAGTTTATAAGTTATACTATATTGAAGTACATTCTACATATAAATATCATTGTTATCTGTACAGAATCATTGTTTACATCTTTGTAGTTTATTTTGCAGTTTAAATTTGAAGTTTATAAGATAGATCATTGTAGTTTATAAGTTTAGTTTAGTTGTTTTGTTATTCTTTGTAGTTTATTTTGTAGTTGGTATTGTTATTTAACGTTAGAATGTATTCAAAGAAAAGTATATACAACGTTGTATTATGGGTTGATTATGATATATGTTGTTGCTGGTTGTTGGTTGTAGTTGTATTATGGGTTGAATAGAATTGTGTGTTGTTGTGATAAAGCATGTTACAGATACAAAAAAGGGGTTTAAAAACTTGGAAAATGCAAAATCAAAATATATATAAAAAAAGATTTTTATTTCTGATGGAATGAGGTATATCCGACGAAATTTCAGTCGGAAATAATGAATTTAATTTATTTAAAAAACTATTATTTCCAACGGATTAGATGTTATCCCAATTTTCATGTTGGGCCACGTGGCACGTTTTTATTCGATGAATTTTTTGCGACGGAATAAATTTCGTCGAGTGTACTCGATATTCCGACAGATTTTTCGTTGCCAATAAGTCCATCGTACATAAGTGTTTCCGGCCGAATTTGCGACGGAAATAAGATCGACGACATTAAATTCGACCGAATTGGCGACGAAATATTCTGTTGGAAATAAGTTACTCTCGACGGAATATTCTGTCGGCAATAAACCGTTTTCCTTGTAGTGTCATAATGGATGAAATCAACTCAGCTAAGTGAAAATGGAACCTGAGACACAATATTTCAATTTTAATCACTAAGCTAAGACATCATCGACCGTCAAAGACATTACTAATCTATCATTGTTTTTTTTATATAGCTTTCATCCGTTACCTATCTTTAAAATTTCTTATTTAGTAATTTATACTTAAAATGAAAGATAATATTACTCCCTTCGTCTCAGGATAAAAGTCCTGGTTGACTTTTCACGCATATTAAGAAGAGGAATAAAATGACAAAATTGCCCATAATAATGTCATTAAATATGGAGAGAGAATTAGAATAAGAAAAGTATGAGATATTTAATGCTACGTACATAATAGGAAAAAATGTGTAAAAGTTTGGTTATTAAAAGAAAGAGGACATTTAACATGGGACAATCCAAAATAGTAACGAGGACTTTTATAGTGGGACGGAGGGAGTACTTTTTTTATATACTAAACACTCTTTAATTTTTACTAATCTAAGTGTTTTTTTTATTAAACACAAAATAATTTTTTAAAATTAATTATAAACAGAAGCATTCATTTGAATCATTAAACACATTTTTTAAATGATTCCAAATATACTCTAAACATTACCATCAACCGAATATATATATACCCATAATACGTACTATCAATGAGATTGCTCCATCATATCACACGGTGACTTGGTCCTCTTCACTAAAATCGCATCAAAGATGAAGAGCCTAAAAGCCTTGGGGATTGGGTGGCCGGGCTTCTGAGAGATATTATTAAACAATTAAAACATAAATTCGAAATTTTTACCCCACACGCCACTGAGATTTTATGCATTTACACAATTACCTTCAATTATTCTTTTTTTACTTCAGTTGAGATCTAATTAGCCCTGACAAAATATAGTTATTGATTGATTTTAGTTTATAAAATTTGATTATGATTTTATTTAAAAACTAAAATCACATTACTTGTTTTTAATATAGATTGTGTGAGTTGGAACCATATAATTATGAGTCAAATATAGGTCAACCTATATTTTAAATTTCAAATTTACCATTATTATGGTCCAAACATTCGTTGTAATCAAAATTCTTCAACAATTAGATTCCTGTTTCAAAAGAAATTTCTTTGACTCCTAATTCCATTATAATTATAATTAATATTAAGTTATTAAAATATAATATATTTTTACATTCAACTGTATATAAATATTTTCAATTTTAGATATTATAGTTTAAAATAGACATACTTCACTTAAGACTTGAAAAAATATTAATTCTTCCAATTAGTAGTATTTTTTGAAAGTTATACTATTCATATTGACAAAGTTAAATGAATTTATATTAAATATAATAAATTTAAAAATATTTCAATTTGACTTTTACAAAATTAATTTTAGAATATTTTTTATATGATGAAGTATATTATTTTATATTCATAAAGTCATTATCATATTAATAAAAATAGTATTCATTGTTCCAAAAAAATAATACTCCCTATTGAAAAATTTACATATATTAAGAACATATTTCTTTTTCATATCATTTTCCTATAAAGTATATATAAAGTGGCAATAAATATCATATTTTTATTTTTTTCAAATATTTTATACTATTTCAAATTATAATATCTAAATTTAAATTATTTCCTTGTGGTTGAATTTAAAAATATTATATATATTTAATTTTAATAACTTAATATTAATTGGGACGGAGTTAGGACAGGAGTAAAATCAGTTAACTAGTTTGGGCCTATTTTTCTTTTGAAAAATGTAGGTTTAAACTTTAACCAACTCAAATAATTTAAAATAGTTAACCAACCCATATAATTCTAGTTAATATAAGTTGATACACCAGTTTATAAATCAAATTGTCAGTTCTAGTTCTAACTAAAAGATGTTTGTGACTTCAATTACAAACACCAAGCATCTGAATATAAAAAGGTTAACAAGTATTTAATTTCCTGGCCACATTATGTGTCTGCCCTAAGAAAATAAATAAAAGAAAAATGATAAATTTATAACATAAAATAATATTTTCACATGAAAATCGTCGCTATATATCTATAGCGACACTTTTCATATAAAAATATCAAAAAATATAATAAAAATATCAATTTCTTAAATAAAATTCTGTGTTTGTCCCGCATTGCAATGCGGAAGAATCAGCCTTAAAGTTCGTTGTATTTTTTATTTTTTTGGTTCATTGAATGAGAAAGAAGAATAGACTCCCATGTTATAGTAGGAATGAACCCTAAAGCCTAGTTGGACTTGGACTTGGACTTGCATGCATAATAAAGACTCACAGGAGTTATCAAGAACTTATGAACAACATTCATTTGGGGTTTTCCCCACTTTTTTTTTTATTACAGATAAGGACTTTTCAATTGATTGGTCAATTTACTCAAGGCCGCTAACTAATAATCACATAAATCAGTTCAATAATGAAACTCTCCCGCCCACAATACAACTCATTTGCACGGAATATAAAAGTTACAAAAATCATCTCCCTCACACAAACACAAAACTCACTAGCACACTTTCTCTTAATTCTTAACATACTACATGACTTTTGATTGTGTTACACTTAAACAACTCAGCATAATACTTTAATTATAAAATACTCACAATTCTCCTCTTTCTATTCAAAATAAGACACTTCCAAAATAAAATTTATACTACAAATAGATTCCTTTCCAAAATAACACTCTTATTAAAAATAGGAGTTATTCCTTTCTATATTAACAATTCTTTCCTTAATAGAACTCGATGAAATTCCAACAATTCCTCCCTTGACTTGAATCTTGGCCCGAATACTTCAATTTTATGTTTGAATATGATTCGAGGAGTATCCCAACAATTCCTCCCATGACATGAATCCCCAAATACTATAATTTCATCTCTGAATAGGATTTGAAGAGTTTCCCAACAATTCCTCCAATGACTCGAATACACAAACACTTCAAACTTCATCATTGTCACCGTTGTTATAGTCGTCACCATCATCTGCATCACCCTGTCACCCCCACTATCTGTTTCATTTGTATAATTTGCATCATTTGCGTCATCCGCAACATACACATTATCCGGATCATTCGCGTAATTCGCACCATCTGCATTGTGACGCCCCAAAAATAGGTCTACACAACCCATTTAGAGTCGCTAAATACATACTACAAAATCCAATTACAAACTTTCCTATTTACAACTATTAAACTGTCTTTCAAAAAATGATC
The DNA here is from genome assembly GCA_016801055.1 of Panax notoginseng. NCBI lineage: Eukaryota > Viridiplantae > Streptophyta > Magnoliopsida > Apiales > Araliaceae > Panax > Panax notoginseng. The sequence goes on from CM029020.1 coordinate 187,744,784, forward strand.
ACACATACTGTGAGTTTGAATATAAATATTGAAGCGTACATTATACGACAATATCCAAACTTAAATTATGTCCTTACTACAGTTATTATCACACTATTTCACCACATAGTGAAGACTTTTATAGTAACTATCTTGGATAATTACTCCACTCCCCGACTAGTCTCAACTACACTTTCATTTCCTAAGAAGAACAATGGAACAAAAAATAAAAGGGTGAGCTCAACTAACCTAGTAAATAATATTATGACTAAGATAATGGAGAATACATTATCTTTAGCCTGCAACAATAATAAATCAGATAAAATATAGTAGACAACAAGTTTTAGATCAACAACTACAACGGAAATAACAATCCGTTTGAAGAGTCAAGTAAAGCATGATGTCTACTATCTTCTATGATTTAAAAGTTCATTATCAATATTTTATCTCTGTAACACCAATCAATAACTATTTTAAATCAACAATTTATCTTTACACTACGGGCTGAAGATATTCATTTGTATCATTATTGGTCATAATCATGTCAAACACCTGTCCATCTTTGCACTACGGTCAAAGAGAACTTTCATCACAAGCCTTTATCTGTAATATTAAAGGTCATGATTATATCAATACGTAGTTCCTGGTCATAATCATACCAATCAACAGTTCATCTTTGCACTACGGGCCAAAGATAACTCTTCACCACAATTCAAGTATGAGGATGATGACAATAATATAAAGAATGAATACAAGTGAGATTAAGGATAAATATTAGAGATTTATAATTTAATTTATTCAAAGTTCAAGAATGTCCAAATTATCAACATGATGATTAAAACGTGGATTCAAATTCAAAAATAAGATTCATATATAAAAGATAATTTGGACAGAAAAAGAAACTAATTTAGTTGTGAATAGTACTCCGGTATGAATAGTACCCCGGATGTAAAGATAAAAATTTAATAAGAAAGTTCAGACCAATTTTTCAGTGAAATGATATTAGATGAAGTTCAACCTCAAAGAATTTCAAATTATTTCAGGAATTATAAAAGTAATACTTACCATAATGAGTTTTAGATTTAGGAATATGAAATGAAATAATAACACTTACATAACATGGAGTATGAAAAAATATACGAAATAACAAATAGATTTTCACCCGTTATGCGGTAATTCACGTAAACAGATCATTTACACATCTTAATAATGAATTAATACGAAGAGTTATTCATCAGGCATGCGGTAATCCGCATAGACATATTCTCATAAATTAATAAGGAATAGAATGACAACCCTTATGAGTATAAAGTAATATCACATACGAATATGAAAGCAAATGATATTACATACTAGTATGCAATAAATGATAACCCTTACGAGTATTGAAAGAAAATAACATCTCTTATCTTAATAAAAGACTAAATACTGTAATAATGTAGTAGCAGAGCTTTGTGTTTGTTGGTGTGTGCTTGCTTCTCGAATACTCTTCTTCTCTCTTATTCTCTCTAACTTTCTCTTGTGAGTTTCTTTTCTTAGTGAATTGGTGAGAAAGAAGGAAGAAATGAGCTTTTATTTATAGAAGAATTCTAGCTTGGCTCTTGCAATGTGAAGAGGCAAGTGGTTTGACGCCTGGTAATGTGAAAAGGCAAGTGGTTTAACACCGGTAATATGAAAAGGTAAGTGGTTTAACGCCTGCAATGTGAAAAGACAAGTGGTTTGACGTCTGGTAAAGACAAGTATTATTGGCGAAAGTGACTCTTAGATGATGACTTATGGGTCCCATAGAATAAGCCAAACTTTCAAAATACCACATATCACCATTATTTCCTTTGAGTGTCAGTAACTTTTTATTATTGGTTATGCTACGCATCACATAATTAATCAACGCTTTTTAATCCTTAAATAATTATTCACTATTGATATTATAGACTCACAATACTAACAACTAGATCGTTCCTAGGAAAGAGCTAGACTACTAGAAAAACAAGAATACGTGACGGAATTTTGTGACAGTTGTTAAAAACAATCACAAAAGATAGTAATTTGTGATGGACTTTTTAAGTAATCACAAAATAATAGTATATATGATGGCTGTTAGTGATGACTAATCTTGCAATTAATATATTATAATTGTGATGGTCATGTAAATCACACCAATTTTTTCACGCAAAATAAATTTTCTTTTTGTGACGCACTAAATTATCACTTATAGATATACCCTTTTCGTGATTGCATTTAAGCTATCACTAATATTTTAATGTAAGAAATAATTAAAATAATATTTTATGACGGTCATGACAATAATTAAAAAAGATAGAATATTGTGACGACTTTTATTTGCAATTACAAAAATAAGGTATTTTGTGATGGAATTTTCAAGCCATCACAAAATAATAAAATATATGATGGCTCTTAGTATGACTAATTTTACCATCATTATAGAGTATTTGTGACTGTCATTGCAATCACCAAATCTTATGTGGAAGTAATTTTGTTTAGTAAGTCAACTCACATATATTTTCTTTTATATTTTGTTTTATCATTATAATCATGATCTGGACTTTGGTGTAGTGGCAATACTCGTTATTTAGTTTGTAAATGGGAGAGGGTTCGAATCCTACAAGTGTCATTTGATACAATTAATACAGTGAAATAAATTATATGTAAATAGAGATTCACGTTCTTACATTTGATCCCTAAAGTCTTATTTTTTTGTGATGACTTTGACAATCACAATAGATTACGTGTTAATGTGATTATATTAATCATCACAAAAGCACTAAGCATTTGCGTGATTGCCAAAACCATCACGTAAAACCTTTCATGATGGGTGTATACAAGACAGCCATTGTGATGCTTAAAGCCATCACGTAAACCTTTTGTGATGGTTTTCCTACTTTTTGTGATGGATTTTGGCCATCACAAATGACCACTTTTTTAGTATAGGGTACTTTCAGATAAGGATTTCTCCTTATTAGCATGCAATTATATACCTAACTCCTTTCCTTGACAGAACTTCTAGAAATTGCCAATAGTGCTAAATAATAATATCCTTTCAAATAATATGAGTTACTATGTCGTGACAATTATTAATTTAATGACATGGAATACTATGCAATTATTACTATGATAATTATTGAATCAATAATATGAAATACTATGCAATTAATACTATAGCAATTATTAAACCAATAATCAAAACTAATGTGCAATATCGTGTGCTACTGTGGAGTACCACGTGTTACTATACCTTTATCAATGGGAATTACAAGAGTTAACGGTAAAAGTTTTGTCGTTATTTTATAAAAATATTATTTTTGTCGCTTTCTATATTCGACAATTATTCCATTGTGGACCCGCCAATGATTGCGCCGTCGTACGAATATTTCCCGACAAAACGAATATTTTTTTACAACTGTTTACTTTGTATAATTTGTGCATATTACCAACAACTATAACATTTATTAAATCAACACATTACTATTTAGAATAATATATAAAGAAAACCAAATCTTATTCATAAAAAGTTGGGGTCTTACAACCTCTCATCCTTATAAAATTTTGTGACGAACGAGATTTTGTAATTTAAATTTGAATATTTATTAAATTAGATAAATATTTTTGATGATTTAATTATTGGGTTAAATAATTAATTTATGAATTTATGAAAGATTAATTTAATTATATGTGTTACATTGATTAAATTAATGTGGAGAATTTTATTGTTCAAAATATGTATTTAATTGAGCTTATTTGATTAAATGAATTATTTAATCAGCATAATGTTATTCTAATTAATTTAATAATTAATTAAAGATTTAATAATTTGGCACAATTAATAAATAAGAATTTTAATTATGTGACTATGTAAATTTATGTGATTTTATTCTATTTTATTTAATTAAATTAAATTAAATTAATTGATTAATTAGATGTGTGACCATTAACTATATAATAAGAGTTAATTAAAATAAATTGAAAAAGAAAATTAATGACCAAGCCAAGCAGGGCCTTAAGAACATGGGATCAGTTAAGCCATGATGCGCTTACTGATACCCATGTTTTGCCGGTTATTTGAGCACGCATTATATCAGTCTGGTGTTCTTCGCATTTTCATTTCCTAAAAAAAACCTAAGTCTGAGAAAACAGAGAGAGATTAAAGAGAAAAGAGAGAGCTTTGAGAGATTGAAGAAGAAGAAGTTTAAATTAAAGGAGTTTCTATCATCTTCTATTAATCTTAACAGAGTTAGCAAGGGTAATTTCTTAATCCCAAGTTTCAATTCATGTTTTTAACTTTTCTCCATAAACGTATATTTAAGTTCTCTGTTAATTGAAACTCATGATTTATTTGTTGAAAACTTGATGTTAGATGTTTATTAGCATATATAGTTCAATTATATATGATTTATATGTGTTTTAGAGTAACTAATCCATGAAATCATGTTCAAATTGCAGTTTTATAGTTTTACAGAAAAAAAATATATGAATATGGTTTATAAGTACAAAAATTTATGTGTAAATTGCATATTAATCGGTAAATTGATGAATGATTTCGTTTATACATGTAAAAACGAAAAGAACGAAACTTAAACGGACTGATTTGGTCGAAAAACGAGTTCGCAGTGGTTGATTTTGTTAATAATGTTAAAAATGGAGTTTTTCATAATTAAGAACGGTGAAATTATGTGATTTGATTCAAGTAATTGTATGAATTAAGTTGTTAAAATCATATTAGAAAGGTTGGGTAATGATCATATATGAATTATAGTATCTGAGTATGCTTAAATTAATGTATGAACAAGAAAATTGGAAGTTATGGCCATGTTCTATGTTCTTCACGAGAACATATGGTTGAACTTGTGTGAGATTTTTTGGTCAAAATTGACCTTATTATGTGTTCGCGAACTGCAAAAACTGTAGAAACTGTGTCTGGGTAACCCCGCCCTGACGGCCGTTACCAAACTAAATTACCCCGCCCTGGCGGACAAAAAAATAAAAATAATAAAAAAATAATAATAAAATATAAAATAAAATAATTAATTAAAATATTTATCAAATAAAATGAATATTTTAATTGAGATATTTATGGAATAAAATAAATATTCGATGGAAATTATTATTAAAATATTTATCAAATAAAATAAATATTCGATGAAAATTATTATTAAAATATTTATAAAATAAAATGAATATTTTAATTGAGATATTTATGGAATGAAATAAATAATCGATGAAAATTATTATTAAAATATTTATCAAATAAAATAAATATTTTTGTTGAAATATTTATGGAATAAAATAAATATTCAATGGAAATTATTATGAAATAATTTATTCGAGTGTAATAATAGTAAGGGAATGAAAATATTCTAATTTAATTAAGTAATTAAATTAGAAGGGTAATGATTTGTTAAATAAAGTGGAGTTTATATTAAATAATTAAGTGAAAATGTAACTAATGAATGTCGTGAATACATATGGTATGTGTGTAGGACTTGTGGTGAACGAGAGTAGTAATCGTTTAGCCTACGCACGATGCAAGTTCCTAAACCTTATTTCTTTACATTAAGCAAGTTCCTTATTTTATCTTGTTTATTATTGTTCAAGTCAAGATTTCATATTAGATGTTATCATTCTTTAAAAGTATAATTCTTGTTATACAATACTTATTCGATTGTATACATCTTGAACTTTATTATTCAAATTGAATATCAATTATTGTTGAACCTTGTAAGACTAGCGAACCCTTATTGATTCGACTAGTCCATAGTTGATGAACGTTCTAAATTTTAGAACCCTTGTTGAGCTTATCCAAACCAAACTTCCTTTGATGTGGACACTAATGTCAAACTGAGATGAACAACCCTGTTATAGGGGATTAATTATGCTTTAGCGATAGGATATTGTGCACAGTATGGCACTAAGGGCTGACCCCCCTAAGTACGAGAAGAAGAGTCTATAGTCTTATGACTGTTAAATGTTTCAAGTATAAACACTTGACAACCTATGTGACGCCCCCAAAATAGGTATGCATCACCCATCTTGAATCGCCAAATACATGGTATATAATTCAAATACAAACTTAATTTATACAACTGATAAGTGTCGTGTAGAATACGACAAAATATAAGCTGTGAGTTTTAATACAAATATTGTCTTCTAGACAGTATTCAAACTCAAAAATAAGTACTCATTACAATTATTATCACACTATTTTACAGAATAGTGAGGACTACTAATGCAAACATCTGGACCGTCACTCCGTTCCCCGACTAGTCCCAGCTATATTCTCATTTCCTAAAGAGAACAATGAAAGCAAATGGTGAGCTCAACTAGCCCAGTAAAAAATATTATGACTAAGATAATGCGGAATAAATTATCGTTAGCCTTCAACAGTGTTAAACTGATAAAATATAATAAACATCAAGTTTAACTGCAGCGGAACAAGCAATCCATTAGAAGAGTCAAGTAGAGCATGATATCTACTATCTTCTATGATTTAAAAAGTTTATCATCAATTTTATCGCTGAGACTCAGCTTAATAATTAATCTACATCATCGAATCATTCTTACACTACGGCCAAGGATATTCATTAGTATCATAACCACGAATTATCCATGCACTACGGGCCAAGGATATTCGTGTTTTCATCAATGGTCATGATCAAATCAACAACTGTCCATCAATGTACTACGGGCCAATGAGGACTTTTACCACATCATTTGTAACATTACGGTCATGATTATACCGAAAAATTCATGCTCATAATCATACCAATCAATAGTACATCTATGCACGTAAGCCACATATGACTTTTATCACAATATAAGCATGAAGATAATGACAATGATATAAGAATTCAATCAAACGAGATCAATGATAAATATTAAAGACTTTAAATTTATCCAGAGTTTAAAAATATCCAAATTGTCAACATGATACTGCTTTGTGGAGTAAAATTCACGAATAATATTCATGTATCAAAAATGATTTTTGAACAGAAAAGAAATTAATTTTTATCGTGAATAGTCCTCCGGGTGAATAGTATCCCGTGAATAGTATCCCGATATGAAAAGTTCCCCGAATACCCGAGTGAATAATATCAAGTAAATAGTAATTGGGTGAATAGTAATCCGTGAATAGTAACTCGTGAATAGTACCCTGATATGAAAAGTGCTCCGAATACTCGAGTAAAAAATATTCTAGTGAATAGTAACCGGGTGAATAGTAACCCATGAATAGTACTTCGGGTGAAAATATTGATATTTAATATGAAAGTTCATATCAATATTCCAATAAAACGATACTAGATGAAGCGCAAAACTCAAGGATATTCCACTAATTTTACGAATTATAGAAGCAATACTTACCACGGTAAGTTTAGATTTAAGAATATGAAAAGAAATAATATACGAAACTGCAAATGAATTTTCACCTGTCATGCGGTAGTCCGCGTAGACAGATCATTTCCATAATTTATTAACAATTGAATACGAAGGGTTATTCACCAGGCATGCGGTAGTCTACGTAGACAGGTTATTCCCACAGAATAATAAAGAATGGAATAACAAAAAGATTTCACCATGCATGCGGTAGTCTACGTAGACAGGTTATTTCAACAGAATAATAAAGAATGGAATAACGAAAAAAATTCACCATGCATGCGGTAGTCCGCGTAGACAAGTTATTCCAATAGAATAATAAAGAATAGAATAGCAACCCTTACGAGTATTGAAAGAAAATAACTCTCTTCATAAATACGAAAGAAATAATACCCCATACGAGTATTGAACGAAGATAATATTCCTTACGAATACGAAAAATAATATCGTAAGCGAATATGAAATAAATAACACCTCTTACCTTAATAGAAGATTGAATACTGAAGTAGGGTAGTAGCAGAATACTCCTCTTCTTTCTCTCTATAGTTTCTCTCTCTAGAGTTTCAGTGAATTCATAAAAAAATAATGAAGGAATGAGCTTCTATTTATAGGAAAAAGGATTGAATAGTAACTAATTCATGAACTACCCAGATTAATTTACTTTTAAACGGACGGTCCATATTGATTTACTATTAAAACTTAAAGCAACGGTCCATACTGATTTACTATTAAAACTTTAAACCAGCGATCCATATTGATTTACTGTTATAACTTTCCATCAGCGGTTTATATTGATTTACTATTATATCTTCAACCAACGGTCTGAAAAATTAGCATATCTCCTCATGGAATAACAAGTCAAACTTATAACAAACACCTCATAACAAACCCCTCTATTTATATCAAAAATTGAATAAATAATTACCACAAATCATTTATCTTTAATCAACACATTTTTAATCTATTAACAATTATTCATCATTAATCTTATAACTCACAATATTTAACAACCAGATCATTTCCAGGAAAGAGGGGGCTTTTCGATAAGGATTTCTCCCTATTGGCGCGCAATTAGGTGACTAAACCTTTCCTCGACAGAACTTTCTAGACATCGTCAATAATATAAATAATAATATGAATGACTTTGTCGTCTCAATTATTGATTAAATAATATAAAATATTATGTAGATGATACTATGACAATAATTAAATCAAATAACGTGAGATACTATGCAGCAATTACTGTAGCAATAATTGAGTATAACTGAGTGACTTCTCATGTAAGCATCAATAATCAATATCGTGTGCTACTATACAATCACGCGTATTACTGTACTTTTACCATCGAGTATTTCAATAGTTTAATGGTAAAACTTTCGCCGTTAATTTTTATAAAAAGATATTTCTGTCATTTTCTAACTCCGACAGTTATTCCGTTGTGGGGTCCACCAATGATGGTGTCGTCGTACAAATGTTCACTGATAAAAAGAATATTCCCCGACACAACGATTATTTTATAACAACTTTCTTACTTTGCAAAATTTTCAAATATCATCCTTAACTTCAAACTTTTATCAATTTAACTATTTACCAGAATAGAAAAATTGAATACTTTTATTTCATAAAATTCGGGGTCTTACAATCTCCCCTTCTTATGAAATTTTGCCCTCAAAATTTACGTACGTACCTGGTATGCCGAAGAGGTTAGGATACCTTGTTTAGATTCTAACTCTTGAGGTATAACCTTTGAGTATCGAATATGATCTTTCTTATCCAAGATTTTAACACGTATCTCCTCATACGTTAAATCTTCTGCTATCTCGTCTAGTTCTAATTCAATAATGTGGTTCGGGTCATCTACATATTTACGTAACATCGATACGTGAAAAACGTTATGAACACACGACATACTTGGCGGTAAAACGAGTCTATAGGCCACAGTTCCTACTCGGTCGAGGATTTCAAATGGGCCAATAAAATTGAGGGTGAGATTTCCTCTCTTCGTCGATTCTTGCTTTTAGAATAACGCCTTCTTGAACCTTCTTCTTCATATTCATCAGCTCAGAATATATAGCTTGAGCGACTTTAACTTTATTGATTAAAGTCGATTCTAATCGCATATTCGCTATCTTTATGTAGGTTCTTGGAGTCTTTAACTCTATCTCCATCTTTTGTAAGTCGTACGAAATGGGTCTTTGTGTTAACAATATCGCACTCGCATACTATCTTCCACTCAACGCGTCAGCTACCACGTTCACTTTTCTACGATGGTATTGAATGGTATGGTCGTAATCTTCAACAGCTCAAGCCAACGTCTTTGGCACATGTTCCGTTCGTTCTGGGTGAAGAAATATTTGAGGGTTTTAGAATGGGTTTAAGGTCAATACAAAATTCGATTTCACGCTCTGGGGGTAGGCTAGGAAGTCTTCAGGGAATACGTCAGAAAATTTATTAACAATAGAGATATCATTCAAATCTGACGTATTTTTGTTTAAATCTGTAACATAGGCTAAGAAAGCTTGACATTTGTTTTTCAATAAACGAATGACTTTATGGCCTGATATGAAAGTGTTTGACTTTAGTGGTATGGTTACTTGAATTCGCATAACAAGTTGGTTAGAAATATGAAAGCTAACAACCTTACGAAAATAATCAATTTTTGCATGATGAGTTGTTAAGCAATCAATCCCTAAAATCACATCAAATACAAGTATTTTCAAAGAGATAAGATCAACTAGTAAAGTGAAAGTGTCGATTTGAATCAAATAGAATTTATAAACAGTGGATGTAATGAAGGTTTCTCCCAACAGAGTTTCAACAGATAAGTCAAAGTCTAATTTTTCCAGAGTTAAATTTAAACGTTGAGCGCAAGTAGGAGAAATAAAAGAATGGGTAGAACCGGTATCAAATAAGGTATAAACTTTACTAGAGTTTAAGATTAGCTTACCCGTGATCACCTCGTTCGGATTCCTCGCTTTTTTTTGGAGGTTACGACAAACGTTCTCCCTTGAACTGCCGATTTTGTCTTGTCTGGGATGGCCTTTGATGCCTCCATCCTAACTGGACTTGACTTCGGTGCACGACAAAATCAGGCTAGGTGACCTTCTCTTCTATAATTGTAACATGCTTTGGACTGTTGCGTACAGTTTAGACTGATATGTCCCTCCCCTTCGCATTTGTAGCATACGATCGATGATCGTTCTCCTTCTTTAACAACGGGTACTGGTGCTAACGTCTTTCCATCATTATTGAATCTCCTCTGCTTAAAATTTCCACTCTTATTGTCTTGGCCATGATTACCACCGAAGTGGTTACCATTTCTGGCATTTTGATTCCCTCCACGTTTGTTGTCACCGCTTCGATGACTGCTACCACTGGTATTATCATTTTGTCGGCTGCTCTCTCTTGGTTGGGTTGACTCGTTATCGCACTCCAATAACTGAGCCCTATTTACAACATCTGAATACAAACACAGTTTGTGAGAAATTAGATATTGCCGTATCTCGGGTTTCAAACCTCTTAGAAACATCCGTGTCATTCTCTCCTCATTATCAACCAAGTGGGACGTAAATCGGGACAACTCGGCAAACTTAGCTTCGTACTGCGACACGGTCATATTGTTCTGCTCCAGCTTGATGAACTCTACCTCCTTCATGTGACGAATACTTTTGGGAAAGTACTTGTCGTTGAATAGTTCTTAGAACTTCTCCCAAGACATCTTTAGTGCGGCAGGTTGAGTACGCTTTACCGATTCCCACTAGTAATATGCCTCTCCTTGCAACATAAAGGTGGCAAAGGAAACCTTTTGCTCCTCGGAGCATCCCAAGACATCAAATATCATGGTGATCTGCTTTATCCACGTCTCCGCCTTAAGTGGTTTTGGCTCTCCAATAAACTCCGGTGGTCCCAGCTCCTTAAACTGTTTAGCGGTGACCGTCCGAGAGTTGCCAGTGTTTCCACCTGCATTTTGAACAGGGGTTGCTCTCGCCTGATGTTGCTTGAATTGCATAAAGCCTCTGAGCATCCCATCGTTCATCATTTGGTCAGTGTTATTGTTTTCCTGAGGATTATTGCCTTCTTGATGCACATTATCCTGGGTATTGATCGTTGGTGATTCAACGGTCTCATGTGCTCCATTGCTATTCTTAACATTCTCGGATGTCATTTTTAAATACTGCCACAAAATAAGGGTTAATTGACATGCAACATATTATCTCTATACTCTGACTGACCAAATAAATATCAAATAAACTTAGGTAGGTCATACTAGTAAAGGAATTTTTCGTCTCTCCTCTCCTAGTTCTAGTCTCACATCTCAGCCAGGGATCATATCCCTAAGCTTTAATACCAAGTGTGACCCGCATCCAAGACATGGATAGCACCTCACAATGATACCTATCAACTTTCCACCGTTACTCACGGCGTCCCCTACGGAAAGTCTAGCTTCGGTGCATTTTAAGACTTGGAAGTCACCAGATAAAGGCTCGGGGCTCTTTTCTATGGCTTTGATACCAACTGTGACGCCCCCAAAATAGGTATACATTACCCATCTTGGGTCGGTCGCCAAATACATGGTACATAATTCAAATACAAACTTAATTTATAAAATTGATAAGTGTCGTGTAAAATACGACAAAACATAAGCTGTGAGTTTTAATACAAATATTGTCTTCTAGACAGTATTCAAACTCAAAAATAAGTCCTCATTACAATTATTATCACACTATTTTACCTAATAGTGAGGATTACTAATGCAAACATCTGGACCATCACTCCATTCTCCGACTAGTCCCAGCTATATTCTCAATTCCTGAAGAGAACAATGAAAGCAAAGGGTGAGCTCAACTATCCCAGTAAAAAATATTATGACTAAGATAATGCAGAATAAATTATAGTTAGCCTTCAACAGTGTTAAACTGATAAAATATAATAAACATCAAGTTTAACTGTAGCGGAATAAGCAATCCATTAGAATAGTCAAGTAGAGCATGATATCTACTATCTTCTATGATTTAAAAAGTTTATCATCAATTTTATCGTTGAGACTCATCTTAATAATTAATCCACATCATCGAATTATTCTTGCACTATGGCCAAAGATATTCAATTGTATCACAACCACGAATTAACCATGCACTACGGGCCAAGGATATTCGTGTTTTCATCAATGGTCATTATTAAATCAACAACTGTCCATCAACGTGCTACGGGCCAATGAGGACTTTTACCACATCATTTGTAACATTACGTTCACGATTATACCAAAAAATTCTTAGTCATAATCATACCAATCAATAGTACATCTACGCACGTAAGCCACATATAACTTTTATCACAATATAAGTATGAGGATGATGACAATGATATAAGAATTCAATCAAACGAGATCAATGATAAATATTAAAGACTTTAAATTTATCTAAAGTTTAAAAATATCTAAATTGTCAACATGATACTGCTTTGTGGAGTAACATTCAAGAATAATATTTATGTATCAAAAATGATTTTTGAACAGAAAAGAAATTCATTTTTATCGTGAATAGTACTCCGGGTGAATAGTACTCGAGTGAATAGTACCCCGTGAATAGTATCCCGACATGAAAAGTACTCCGAATACTCGAGTGAATAATATTTAAGTAAATAGTAATCGAGTGAATAGTAACCCGTGAATAGTAACTCGTGAATAGTACCCCGACATAAAAACTGCCCCGAATACCCGAGTGAAAATAATTCTAGTAAATAGTAACCGGATAAATAGTAACTCGTGAATAGTACCCTGGGTGAAAATATTGATATTTAATACGAAAGTTCATATCAATATTTTAATGAAATGATACTGGATGAAGCGCAAAACTCAAGGATATTCCACTAATTTCAGGAATTATAGAAGCAATACTTACCACGATAAGTTTAGATTTAAGAATATGAAAAGAAATAATATACGAAACTACAAATGAATTTTAACTTGTCATGCGGTAGTCCGCGTAGACAGATTTTTTCTACAATTTAATAACAATTGAATACGAAGGGTTATTCACCAGGCATGCGGTAGTTCGCGTAGACATGTTATTCCCACAGAATAATAAAGAATGGAATAACTAAAGGATTTTACCAGGCATGCGGTAGTCCGCGTAGACAGGTTATTCCAACAGAATAATAAAGAATGGAATAACAACCCTTACGAGTATTGAAAGAAAATAACTCTCTTCATAAATACGAAAGAAATAATACCCCTTACAAGTATTGAACAAAAATAATATTCTTTACGAATACGAAAAATAATATCGTAAGAGAATATGAAATAAATAACCCCCCTTACCTTAATAGAAGATTGAATACTGAAGTAGGGTAGTAACAGAATACTCCTCTTCTTTCTCTCTATAGTTTCTCTCTCTAGAGTTTCAGTGAATTCGTAAGAAATAATGAAGGAATGAGCTTCTATTTATAGGAAAAAGGATTAAATAGTAACTAATTCATGAACGACCTAGATTAATTTACTTTTAAACGGACGGTCCATATTGATTTACTATTAAAACTTAAAGCAACGATCTATACTGATTTACTATTAAAACTTTAAATCAGCGATCCATATTGATTTACTATTATAACTTTCCACCAGTGGTCCATATTGATTTACTATTGTATCTTCAATCAACGGTCTGAAAAATTAGCATATCTCCTCATGGAATAATAAGTCAAACTTATAACAAACACCTCATAACAAACCCCTCTATTTATATCAAAAATTGAATAAATAATTACCATAAATTATTTATCTTTAATCAACACATTTTTAATCTATTAACAATTATTCATCATTAATCTTATACCTCACAATATTTAACAACTAGATCATTCCCAAGAAAGAGGGGACTTTTCGATAAGGATTTCTCCCTATTGGCGCACAATTAGGTGACCAAATGTGAGGGCCCCGAATCCGAGGTCCCGAATTATCGCGGATCCGGTTCGATCATTCTAACACTATTACTATTTGCGGAAGATATAAACATAAATTATTTATACAATACATTTACACAATATTTCCCAAGGTCGAGTAACCTTAACTAAATCACAATTCATAACTTAACTAACACATAATATTATTATCAAACTATACTATTACAAAACTAATCGCGTACATTAACTTTAAGCTGGAACTGTCTTTAACCTTTTCTTGTATCCGACGTGTTCGTCTTAATCTGTAATGTTTTATCATGATATAGCAAGGCTGAGCATGAAAGTTGCCCAACAAGTTTAAATTCAATAATATAACGATATATCATGATTGAAAGAGTCAGAATAATAAGCTGGCTATAATTCAACATTATAATTATGAACTAGCAGGAACAAATTTATGACTGAACAAGTATTATACATAAACAAATATATCTGAACCAACTGGTAATGAAGGTGATCAGCCTTTCATACCTGACTTATACATGCAATATGTACAGAGTACAATTCATGGCAACCAGCAATGATTAACCATAAGCTTATCCAAATGAAACAACTCTTAGTAGAGTTAAGTAAAAATAAACTTACCTGAACCGTTGATTACCGCTACATAATTTATATGCTTTATCCGAAGACCTAATATTAGTAATATAGATCTCCAATATTAGAATACTATCATCACAATATAATACTATAAGATATTTATATAAACATAGAATAATCTAAACACATAACACATATCCCTATCAGTCTATAACACACATATGACTCGGTATCAAGTCAAACTATTGCAGTCTATCTTGATTTTGACAAAATTTTAACGTCCCGACGGTCTAGTCGGACTTTTATCGAGTCTAAGTTCAATTAAACTCTGACTTAACACTTAACAATTATCTCAGATACTTTTAATATAAGTCAAAATATTTTTCTAAGTCTCACAATAATTTTCACATAATTATTATCATTTATCTTGATTTTTAAATCATTAATAACGTATTTAAATAAATTAAATACTACTTAATTCTTTTATCATTAATATTTATTTATTATCAAATATTAATGAAATACATGTCATAATATTATAATATATTTGTAATAGCACAAAGTATTTTTTAAACACTTAAATCTATTATCCGATAATCACTTTTAATATTTAAATATTAATATTTTCATGATAAAATATCAAAAATTATATTTTATAACTCAAAAATATTTTTCTAACCCTTAAATCATTTTTATATGATTTATAAAACATTAATTCTATTTTTTCATAATTTATTTAATATATTTATTAAATAAACTAATTATCATTAATATTGATTAATTAATGAATTTCATCACAAAATATTAAAAGTCATCTAAAATAACTTAAAATATTTTCTAATATCATAATATTATTTTTCATGATTTTTTATGTATTAAAATTATTTTTAAATAATTTATTTAATATTATAACTAAATAAATTAAATACCATTTATATTCTAAAAATATTAAATATTTATGAAATATACTCTAAATAATTAAAAACTATTTTTCAGACTTTAAAATAATTTTTCAGAAATTATTTAGTATTTTTAATAATTAAAAATCATTTTTTATCTATTTTTAAATAATTTTCGAAAAATCAAAAATTAAATAAATTCAAAATCGTCGCTAAAAGGCCCTA
Organism: Panax notoginseng; assembly: GCA_016801055.1. Taxonomy (NCBI): domain Eukaryota; kingdom Viridiplantae; phylum Streptophyta; class Magnoliopsida; order Apiales; family Araliaceae; genus Panax; species Panax notoginseng. The sequence continues at coordinate 187,760,770 of CM029020.1, forward strand.
TAGCGGCAGAACCATCGCTGTAGGTGTTCTTGGCCTGTTCTTGAGCCTGCCCAGATCTTTATGTCAGACAACAAGGTGGGTCGTTTGACCGGTTCCAATCCTATGTTCTAATTAATTTCTGGACTGGTAATGGTGTTATAGGTATAGTATAAGTGTAATACTACAACTAGAAATTGAGTTCATGGTCAAAACATTACTTAATCGAGAGATCTAAGCTACCTAAAAGCATGTCAGAGCTGTTCTTCATTTCTGGGTTTTCCAGAAATGAAGAACAGTCGCTAGGTCTTACTTTGAGCCTCCGGATCTAGGCCTTCCAGGTATGAGTAATGTAATATTAAGGTTCCATTGTGTAGTGCTCATGTCCGTGTACAACTACATAACCTCAGATCATCTTAACAACAACAGATGCAGAAGATTCAAGCTGATCAAACTACCTGTCAGTAAACGCCAGTTGAAGATCTGGGTTACCCAGAATCTCCTTCCGGTCGTGATGGTCAACGATGGTTTGACTGCTCATTACTTTGATTCTATGCAAGCTCTGAGTGATATAATAACATGATTGTGTAGTACACATGTCGGTCTACAAATATATAACAACAACAAGACCAAATCACATAACATAAGCAAGATCCATGGCCTGAAAAATCGTTGTCAGAAAAATCTGGGTTTCTAGGTTACCCAGAAACCAAATTTCGTGAACGGTCAATGGGGTTTGACCAACAATAACTCTTAATCCTTACATACACTGACCCCGATTCGAGTTTCAGATAACAGCCCACAAAACATACTGCAAATCTATAACTTAAAACAAGACAAATCAAAAACAGAAAGAGATCTACGGCCACTGACATTAGCTTGTCAGGCCATATTTTCCCACTTTTCCAGATTTTTCAAAACTTAAATTTCGAGCATCTAGACGTTATGGATCCATGATCCAACAACCCAGATCTCTAAAAGGCACCTTCTAACACATATCTAACCGATCATTAACATAAAATCACATGATTTACTAAAATTAGGGTTTATACCATTTTGAAGCTTGATCTTGAATTTCTGCCTTTTGATTCTGTTTATGGAAGGCTAAATCTTGATCATGGTTTGGTTTCTCACTCTTTTTCACTCTAAGTCCCTAAATTCTAGAGAGAGAAGGTCTTGGTGGGAAATGAGAAGTAAAGTAAGCTTTTCTCTCTCTCAAATCTTTATATTTTGATATGATTCAATGCATATGGCTGAAATGGCTACTGATAATAGAGATATATAGCACATGGAGTGGGTAGAGTTGTTCAACAACTCAAAATATGGCAAGATCCACACTCCAACTTAATAAAATACAAAAAGGGCAAAGTAGTCTTTTTGATTTTTATTTTAATGGCAATTTGGACAATTGGCCAAACCCTTAGGATTTAGGGTTTAGGTTAAGGTTTGAACTATTTTAGGGTTAAGGGTTTAACCCTTAACTTACAATTTAATTTCTAAAATTTTCGAATTTCGGTTTTAAAAATCGAAAAGTAATATTTCTAAATTATAATTAGAATTTTCTAATTATATTAAAATTTCTTAATCACAATTCAATCTTGTTAATTAGGATTAGTATTTCCTAATTAAAATTGCTAATTAAGCAATTAGGGTCAAAATAGTCATTAGGGTTTATAACCCACGAATTAGGGTTTTCATTAGAAAAATAATATTTCTAATTTAAAAATTAGATTACCTAATTAAATTAGGGTTTGCTAATTAATTAAGCTTTCCCCTAATTAATCTTATAATTATTAGCACTTAAGCAATATAATAATCATTTAAGTTTCCAGATTAGGGTTTCATACATCGAATTAGGGTTTTAAATTCTCGAAACTAAAATTAGGGTTTCCAAAACCGATTTTAGGGTTTCTTGTAATTCATTAGGGTTTTCTAACCGAACATTGACGTTCTTAATATATACCTAGGGTTTGTTACAGATATCGTTTATCTGGTCAACCCTTGACCCTTAACCACATACTGTACACATATACACAGAATATATTCACGTATTCCCTTAATCCTGAATAATTCACCTAAATCCTTTACAGAATTTTGAAATCCTCAAAATTCCTTCATAAAAATATCAAACGCATACACTTATTTTCTGTCTAGGTTCTAATTTTGAACCTTAAATAATTTAATTAAAATTTTAAAAATTTTCTAAATTCTCGGGTTGTCACACCAAACCTCTCCTCGACAGAACTTGCAAGACATCGTCAATATTGCAAATAATAATATGAATGACTTTGTCGTCTCAATTATTGATTAAATAATATAAAATATTATGCAGATGATACTGTGACAATAATTGAATCAAATAACGTGAGATACTATGCAGCAATTACTATAACAATAATTAAGTATAACTGAGTAACTTCTCACGTAAGCATCAATAATCAATATCGTGTGCTACTATGCAACCACGCGTATTACAGTACTTTTACCATCGGGTATTTCAACAGTTTAACGGTAAAACTTTCGCCGTTAATTTTTATAAAAAGATATTTATGTCGTTTTCTAACTCCGACAGTTATTCCGTTGTACGGTCCACCAATGATGGTGTCGTCGTATAAATATTCTCCGACAAAAAGAATATTCCCCGACACAACGAATATTTTATAACAACTTGCTTACTTTACAAAATTTTCAAATATCATTCTTAACTTCAAACTTTTATCAATTTAACTATTTACCAGAATAGAAAAATTGAATACTTTTATTTCATAAAATTCGGGGTCTTACAACCTAGGACATAGTTCAAGGTCTTATGACCCTCAGAAGTTCTTTTGATTCTTGTTATTCATTCTTTATTCAAAAGCTGAGTTTTCTTATTTTAGAAGTCTTTGATTTATTCGCATGTTATTATTTTATTGTTATATTATTATACCTGTGGGCAATCGTGCTCACTCTTGCGTAATAATAACATTACAGTTAAGAACGAAAGGTCCAACGAGCTTTTTACTAGCAAAGGCAAGGGCAAGGTTAACAAGTGATGAAGACTTGTTGTTTATTTGTTATGTTATGTTTCAGACTTATGTTTAAGTTGTGTAAGACTTAATATTTGTTTATGTTTCCGCATTTAAGATTTAAGGTTAGTATAACCTGGGATTGATGTATTTACATTCAGATGTTGTAACTCCATAAGGAGAGGATTTATTTCTATCTATTTATGGTTTTTCATTTATTATGGGTAGATAGATACATGATGTTTGGACAGTGAACACCAAATTCCGTGGGAATTGAAGTACCCGAATTTTGGGGTGTCACAAATTTCATCCTCGAAATTGATGTATGTACCTGGTATTTTGAAGATGTGAGGATACCTTGCTTTCATTTCATATTCTAACCCCTAGGTTATTTCCTCAATATCATGGTTTCTCCATAAAAGTTTGACTTAAGGTATAACCTTTGAGCGTAGAATATGTTCCTTCTTATCCAAGATCTTGACAGGTTCCTCCTCATACATTAAATCTTCTGCTATCTCATCTAGTTCTAATTCAATAATGTGGTTTGGGTCTTCCATATATTTACATAGCATGGATATATGAAAAATGTTATGAACACGAAACATGTTTGGCGGTAAGGCGAGTCTATAGGTCATAGCTCCTATTTGATCGAGAAATTCAAATGGACAAATAAATCGAGGGTTGAGCTTTCCTCTCTTTTTGAATCTCGTAACTCCTTTCCATGGAGCAACACGTAGCAATACATGGTCTCCGAAATTGAATTCTAAGTCCCTTCGATGAAGATCAACATTACTCTTGTGTAGATCATGTGTCGTTTGTATCCATTGCTGGATCATTTGAATCTTTTCCATAGTTATGCGTACCAAATCTGGTCCCAACAATGTTTCTTCACCCACCTTATCCCAACATACTGGAGAACGACACTTTCGTCCATACAACATCTCAAATGGAGCCATGTCTATACTTGCTTGATAACTGTTATTATAGGAGAATTCCACCAATGGTAAATACTTGTCCTAACTTCCTTTGAAGTCTATTATACAGAGTCTTAATAGATCTTTAAGAGTTTGAATAGTCCTTTCTAATTGCCCGTCTGTTTGGGGATGATATGCAGAACTAAATCGTAACTCAGTGCTCATAGCTTTCTGCAAGCTGACCCAAAATCGTGAAGTGAATCTAGGGGTCTCGATCAGAAACTATGGATACTGGCATGCCATGTAATCTTAAAATCTCCCTTATGTACATACTACCCAGACGCTCAAGTCAATAAGTTTTTCGTTTAGGCAAGAAATGAGCAGACTTGGTTAATCTATCAATAATGACAGATTGCGTCCAAGCCTTGAGAAACCATGGGAAGACCCGCCACAAAATCCATGTTGACGTGTTCCCACTTCCATTCTGGAATCTTAAGTGGTTGCAACGGACCATTTGGTACTTGATGCTTTGCCTTGACACGTTGACAAGTTAGACACGTTGAGATAAACTCTGCGATCTCTCTCTTCATATTGCAAGCAATGTATATATCAATCTATCTGGATTCACTAATTCCCTTTTTAGTAATCTATTGATTGGGAATATTTTAGTTTTTAAGCTATCTAAGAATTTAGATCTCATTAGCATGATCTCATCATAATTCTAAAAGCATTGCTTCAAACTATGGGTTTATCACTTAAAACAGAACCATGTAGATAAATTAAATGGCTTTAGTAAATTAATACTTTTATTAATAAATAAATAAGATTGATTACAAAGTATATGCTTTATCATCATACATGATTGGCTTGTATGCATACTACTTTCAACATGTTGCAATTGAAACTCAAAATCAAAGCCAAATATTGTAATGAACCTCAAAATTGATAGAAACACAAAATTTGAAAATTAAACTACTAATTGATGGAAATTAGTAATTGATCAGTACCCATAATCTAGCATAGATAAATTACCCACGACATAAACATCAAAGTAAATCCTAACCATATACTGACAACACAGTGATCAAAAATTACCCACAACATCAAAAATTACCTAACATTATACTAAACAATTACCCACAACATCAAAAATCTAAAATGGAATCAATAGTAAAACCTAACCTTAATTACTTTGGATAACCCAAAGTACACAATGATAGAAGGAGGAGGACGGCGGCAGAGAAGGCGTCGACCGGAGGAGGACGACGACGGAGTAAGGGTGAGGAGAGAGATATCAATAGAGAGGGAGAGAGAGGTTGGTCCAAAGGGAGAGAAAAAAGTTTGGGAAGAAATGTCTATGGCGGAACAGACTAAAAGAGATAGGGTTTTAATCATTATTTTCGACGAAATTCCGTCGACCTTACTTCCCTCAGAAATACGTTATTTCTGTCGGACATTCTTTCGAACTTAATCTACATTCCCTCAACATTAAGTTTGGCGCTGGCAAGAAATATGGCTCCAATGGGAGGCTACTATCTCCGACAGAATTTCGTCAGACATATGTTAGCTTCGAAAGAAGTATTTACGACCGAATATTCAGTCGGAAATAACATAAAGTCGACGGCTTATAGTGCGTCGAAAATAATTATGTCAGAAGTATAAGCTTTTCTTGTAGTGACCCCTAGCTTTGAAAATCTATATATACTAGCTCATTTCTCTTCATTTTCAAAAATCCAAGAAAGAACTTTAGATAATTAACGAGAGGACGTGAGAGACTCAGGTTAGAATGCCTCGGAAGAAGAAAATGTAAGATCAATTCGTTCGTTAACGAAGAAATGCGAAGAATCATAAGGTAGGAAACTTAAAACTCAGACTCTTTATCTCTTAATCGCTTTCTAGCCTTGTTATGAAGTGTTGTGTTGGTGGTTGAACGATTCGTTGGAATCGAATGAGTGTTATGGAGAAATAAGGAAGAATTAGTGGATTAAAAACGTTAAATTATGTGTTCAAAGTGAATCGAAATCAAAATAACAATTAAACATGAAGAACAAACGATGAACATAGTAAAAGTTATTGATGGAAAATTGAAAACCATCCGTAGGATGTTTTTGATAGACAAATTGAAAACCATCCGTAGGATGTTATTGATGGACAAGTTTAAAACCATCATTCGTAGTTAGATTTATAAATTTCGTGTGAAATAAATTAAGAACAAGCTATAACAAAGTTATGGCAAAAATCTGAAGAAAAGACTTTAATATGGTTTGTTATAACTTCCAAACGAAGTTATGATATGAGTCAATGAACCGAATATGTAGGGTTTCATAAAAATTTTGTAGAACACAGAAAATATGACCCGTGGAATCAAGAACGAACTCAATCCGAAACAAGATGAGTAAATTACGAAGAACGAACGAACGAACGTCAAGAACGCTTAGTTAAGAAAGTAAACGTCAAAGGACTTTCAAGCCGACGATTATGCTAGTTAACGGATTTGAAAATAAATTCTTCTGGATGAATTTGAAGTATGTTGTGAAAGCTAGAATTGGCTAAGGAATGGACTCATTCTGATATGGGATTACGAAGCTATGAGTTAACGAAGTTAACTTCAGAATCATTTTTTTAGCAAACTGATTTGGGTAACATTTTCCTAGAACCGGCACCGCAATGCCGACTTTGGAGTTCAAAAGTGGCAACTCAGTGCCAACTAACAGGATGCCCGGACAAGGAATGCGTTGCAGCGCCGGTTGCAAAGCAAGACCAGGCGTCACATCGCCGGGTCGGGTCAGTACGCAGAAAATTTTATTTTCAAACACAGAAAGAAGGGAATTGTAAAGGAAAATTAAGAACATAAATGTTCACCTAATGTATCACAATAACAAGTGATTAAAACCTTAGTTAAAGGTTGAATATAGATTGAAAAGATGAACGATAATATACGAAAAATACTTTAATCAAAGTAACGGTTTAGTATACACATAAAACGAACATGTTTAGCGTACGTTGTGACGCCCCCAAAATAGGTATACATCACCCATTCTGAGTCGTCAAATATATGGTATAGAATACAAATACAAACTTAATTATATAATTGTCGTGTAATAAAAGCTGAGAGTTTTAACACGAATATTATTTTCTAGAGAATATCCAAACTCAAATAGAGTCCTCATTATAATTATTATCACACTATTTTATAAAATAGTGTGGACTACTACATCCACCATCTCGGACCGTCACTCTATTCTCTGACTAGTCCCAGCTACATTCTCATTTCCTGAAGAGAACAATGAAAGCAAAAGGGTGAGCTCAACTAGCCCAGTAAGAAATATTATGACTAAAATAATGCAGAATAAATTATCGTCAGCCTTCAACAGTGTTAAACTGATAGAAGACAATAAACAATAACTTTAACTGCAACGGAACAAGCAATCCATTAGAAGAGTCAAGTAGAGCATGGTAACTACTATATTCTATGATTTAAAAGTTTATCATCAATTTTATCGTTGAGACTCTGCTTAATAAATAAACCACATCACTGAATTATCCATGCACTACGGGCCAAGGATATTCATTAATATCACATCCACGAATTATCAATGCACTGCGGACCAAGGATATTCGTGTTATCACCAATGGTCATGATCATGCCAACAACAGTCCATCAATGCACTACGGGCCAATGAGGACTTTTACCACATCATTTATAACATTACAGGTCATGATTATAACGAATAATCTCTGGTCATAATCATACCAATCAATAGTCCATCTATGCACTACGGGCCAAAGATGACTTTCGTTATAATATAAGCATGAGGATGATGACAATGTTATAAGAATTCAATTAAATGAGAGCAAAGATAAATTTTAAAGATTTGTAATTCAATTTATCCAGTATTCAATAATGTCCAAATGATCAACATGATACTGCTTTGTGGAGTAAAATTTAAAAATAATATTGTATCAAAAGTGATTTGGACGGAAAAGAAATCAATTTTTGTCATGAATAGTACCCGAGTGAATAGTACCTCCTGAATAGTACTTTGGGAATAGTACCCCGTGAATAGTACCCCGGCATGAAAAGATTAAAAATTATCAAGAATATTCAGAATAATATTTTCGTAAAAAGATACTAGATGAAGCGCAAATTTCAAAGATTTTTTACTAATTTCACGGAGTATAGAAGCAATACTTTAACAAGATGAGTGTAGAATTTGAAATCTGAAATGAAATAATATTACTTACATACTACAGAGTATGGAAGAAAATATTATTTCTTACGAATATTGAACAAAAATAAAATCCCTTACATTAAAAAGAGAGTACTTCAGACTGGTATAGCGGGGATATTCTTGAAGAAAACTTGCACTATTTTCTACACTCAAAGCTTTCTTAAACAATAAAGGAATACGCTCAATATTATAGAAGAAGAATTCTTTGATTCTGGTGTGATTTTCAATTCTAAACTAAGCATCCCATTTATAGGAGAATGGAAAGGATACTATTTGAATAGAACCACGGGTGAACAATATTTTTTTTTCTCAATGGCGTGAATTCGCCGACTGAAATTTTCTAATTTTCCTATGCAAATACTATGCAGTCACTATACAAATACTATGCATAATAAAATATAATATATTCTATTTTTCATAAAAAAAATGTATTATAATATATATATATATATATATATATATATAACAAAACGAAAATAACTTTCTACCGACAGTTTTGAAAAATGAGTAAATGGGGGTCCAAATAATAAGCTAAAATTACAACAAATACTTCATAAAAATCCCCTTTATTTATCTTAATTCACTTGGCTTCACAAAGCATATTTTTAATAACATTTATCATTAATATTATAACTCACAATATTAATAACCAAATCATTTCCAGGAAAGAGGGGCTTTCCGATAAGGATTTCTCCCTATTGGCGCACAATTAGGTGACCAAAAACCCCTTTTCTCGACAGAACTTTCTAGATATCGTCAATAATGCAAATAATAATATGAATAACTTTGTCGTCTCAATTATTGATTTAATAATATAAAATATTTTGAGAATAATTGAATCAACAACATGAGATACTATGCAGCAATTACTGTAGCAATAATCGAGTATAACTGAGTGAGTTCTCACGTAAGCATCAATAATCAATACCGTGTGCTACTATGCAACCACGCGTATTACTGTACTTTTATCACCGGGCATTTCAACACTTAACAGTAAAACCTTTGCCGTTATTTTTATAAAAAGATATTTATGTCGCTTTCTAACTCCGACAATAATTTTGTTGTGGGGTCCACCAATAATTGTGCCGTCATACAAATATTCCTTGTTAAATTGAATATTCCCCGACCAATTGAATATTTTATAACAATTTACTTACTTTAAAAAATTTATAAATATTACCCACAACTATAACATTATATCAAATCCATACCATAATTTTCAAAAATATATTTTGAGAAAAATTAATCTTTATTCATAAAAGTTGGGGTCTTACAACCTTTCCTTCTTATGAAATTTCGTCCTCGAAATTGGTGTACATACCTGGTATAACGAAGAGGTGAGGATACCTTGATTTCATTTTAGATTCTAACTCCCAGGTCATTTTCTCGACATCGTGGTTTCTCCACAAAACTTTGACTTGAGGTATAACCTTGGAGCGTAGAATATATTCCTTCTTATCTAAGATTTAACAGGTACCTCTTCATATGTTAAATCTTCTGTTATCTCATCTAGTTCTAATTCAATAATATGGTTCGGGTCTTCCACATATTTACGTAACCTAGATATGTAAAAAACTTTATGAACACGAAACATACTTGGCGGTAAGACGAGTCTATAGGCCACAGTTCTTACTCGATCGAGGAATTCAAATGGGCCAATGAATCGAGGATTGAGTTTTTCTCTCTTTCTAAATCTTGTAACTTCTTTCCATGGAGCAACTCGTAACAACACATGGTCTCCAACACTGAATTCCACGTCCTTTCGATAAAGATCAGCATAACTCTTTTATCGATCTTGTGAGGTCTTTATACGTTGGCGGATCATTTGAATATTTTCTGTAGTCATGCATACCAATTCTGGTCCTAACAACGTTGCTTCACCCACCTCATTCTAGCATAATGGAGAATGACACTTGCATCCATACAATGCCTCGAATGGAGCCATGTCGATACTTATTTGATAACTGTTGTTATAGGAGAATTCCACTAATGGCAAGAACTTGTCCCAACTTCCTTTGAAGTCAAAGACACAGAGTCTTAATAGATCTTCAAGATTTTGAATAGTCCTCTCCGACTGCCCGTCCATCTGAGGATGATAAGCCGAACTGAATCGTAAATCTGTGCCCATAGCTTTTTGTAAGCTAACCCAAAATCGTGAAGTGAATCTTGGGTCTCGATCAGAAACTATGGATACTAGAATACCATGCAGTCTTACAATCTCATTTATGTATATACGAGCAAGACGTTCAAGTGAATAAGTTTTTCGTATACGTAAGAATGAGCAGACTTGGTCAATCTATCGATAATGACCCAAATTGCATATATGCCTTAAGAAACTTTGGGAAGACCAGTAACGAAATCCATGGTAATGTGCTCCCACTTCCATTCTGAAATTTTGAGTGGTTGCAATGGACCTTTTTGCACTTGATGCTCCGCCTTGACACATTAACAAGTTAAACACATTGAGATAAACTCCGTTATCTCTCTCTTCATATTGCTCCATCAAAATTTATTTCGAAAATCATGATACATTTTGGTACTCCTAGGATGGATTGCAAACGGTGTGTTGTGCGCCTCCATCATAATTTTATACTTCAAGTCAGAGTCGTTAGGACCACAAAGTCTGGAGTTGACTCGAAGTATTCCTTCTTCATCAATTCTTGCTTCTGGAATAGCACCTTCTTGCACTTTATTCTTCATACGCATCAGCTCCAGGTCCGTGGTTTGAGCAGCTTTAATTTTATCGATTAAAGTCGGTTATACTCGTATATTTGACATCATCACGTGGGTCCCTAGAGTCTTTAACTCTATCTCCATCTTTTGTAAGTCATACAAAATGGGCTTTTGTGTTGATAATATCTCACTCGCACCCGCATATGATCTTCTACTCAACTTGTCAACTACTACATTCGCTTTTCCAGGATGGTATTGAATGGTATGATCGTAATCTTTTAACAGCCCGAGCCAACGTAGTTGTCGCATGTTAAGTTCCTTTTGGGTGAAGAAATATTTGAGGCTTTTAGGATCCGTATAGATCTCCACTTTCTCCCCATACAGGTAATGTCTCCATATCTTAAGCGCAAAAACGACTGCTGCCAACTCTAGATCATGAGTAGGATAATTCCTCTCATATTCTTTGAGTTGTCGTGAGGCATATGCTATGACTTTCCCATGTTGCATAAGAACACATCCTAACCCTATTCCTGAAGCATCGCTGTAGATGACAAATCCCTCCGAACCAGATGGTATTGTCAGAAAAGGTGCTGAAATGAGTCTCTTCTTGAGTTCTTGAAAACTCTTCTCACATTCCTTGCTCCAATCGAATTTTATATCTTTTCGAGTTAGTTAAGTTAATGGAGTAGCGATTCGAGAAAATCCTTCCACGAATCTCTGATAATAACCAGCTAAGTCCAAAAAGCTACGTACTTTGGTCACTGACTTAGGTTGCTCCCAGCTTTGTATTAATTCAATCTTTGCTAGGTCAACAGATATTCTGTGATTTGATATCAAGTGCCCAAGGAATGCTACTTCATCAAGCCTGAACTCACATTTTTTTAACTTGGCATAAAGCTTGTTCTCACGAAGCTTTTGGAGTATTAACCTCAAGTGTTGCTCATGATCTTCACGGCTTTTGGAGTATATGAGTATGTCATCAATAAAGACAACCACAAAATGATCTAAATATTCCTTGAATACTCGATTCATTATATCCATGAAAGCAGCAGGAGCATTAGTCAATCCAAAAGACATGACTAGGAATTCGTAATGCCCGTACCGAGTTCTGAAAGCAGTCTTTGGAATGTCATCAATTTTAATCTTTAACTGATGATATCTAGAACGAAGATTGATCTTTGAAAAGAATTTGGCACCTTACAACTGGTCAAACATGTCATCAATTCGAGGTAACGGGTACCTATTTTTGATGGTGACATGATTCAACTCTCGATAATCAATAGAAAGTCGCATACTCCCATCTTTTTTCTTTACGAATAGAACAGGAGCACCCCAAGGAGACATACTAGGATGAATAACCGATGTCTAACAATTCTTGCAGTTGAGTTTTTAACTCTTGAAGTTCAATAGGAGCCATTCAATATGTGGCTTTGGAAATAGGCTTTGTATCGGGTTCAAGGTCGATACAAAATTCAATTTTACGCTCTAAGGATAGGCCAAAAATTTCTTCAGGGAATATGTCAGGAAATTTATTAACAATAGAAATATCATTCAAATTTGACGTATTTTTATTTAAATCCGTGACATGGGCTAAGAAAGTTTGACATCCTTTTTTTAATAAACGAATAGCTTTATGGCTTGATATAACAGTGATTGACTTTAGTGGTTTGGTTGCTTGAATTCGCATAATAGGTTGGTTAGGAATATAAAAGCTAACAATCTTACGAAAATAATCAATTTTAGCATGATGAGTAGTTAACCAATCAATCTCTAAAATTATATCAAATGCAAGTATTTCTAGAGAGATAAGATCGACAGGTAATGTGAGGTTGCCGATTTGAATCAAATAAGATTTATCAACAAGATTTGAATCAAATGTGATAACTTCGTTCGGGTACCTTGCTTTTTGGGAGGTTACGACAAACGCTCTCCCTTAAACTATCGACTTTGACTTGTCTGGGACGGCCTTTGGTGTCTCCATCCCAGCTGGACTTGTCTTCACTATACGACAAAATCGGGTTAGGTGACTTTCTCTTCCGCAATTATAACATGCTTTGGACTGCATCGTATAATTTGGACTAATGTGTCCCTCCCCTCCGCATTTGAAGCATACGATCGGTGGTCGTTCTCCTTCCTTGAAAACGGGTGGTGGTGCTGTTGTCTTTTCATCATTGTTGAACATTCTCTTCTTGAAATTTCCACTTCTATTGTCTTGGCCATGATTACCACCGAAGTGGTTACCATTTCTGGCATGTTGATTCCCTCCACGTTTGTTGTCACCGCTTCGATGACTGCTACCACTGGTATTATCAATTTTTCGGCTACTCTCTCTTGGTTGGGTTGACTCATTATCGCTCTCCAATAACTGAGCCTTATTCACAATATCTGAATACAAGCAAAGTTTGTGTGAAATGAGGTATTGACGTATTTCGGATTTTAAACCTCGTAGAAATATTCGCGTCATTCTCTCCTTATTATCTACCAAATGGGATGAAAATCGGGATAACTCTGCAAATTTAGCCTCGTACTACGATACGGTCATATTATTTTGCTCCAGCTTGATGAAATCCACCTCCTTCATATGACGAATACTTTCGAGAAAGTAATTATCGTTGAAAAGTTCTTGGAACTACTCCCAAGACATCTTCAATGCGGTGGGCTGAGTACGCTTTACAGATTCCCACCAGTAATCTGCCTCTCCTCACAACATGAAGGTGGCAAAGGGAACCTTTTATTCCTCGAAGTATCCCAAGACATCAAATATCTTGGTGATCTGCTTTATCCACGTCTCTGCCTTAAGTGGTTCTGGCTTTCCAAAAACTCCGGTGGTCCCAGCTTCTTGAACTGCTTAGCGATAACCATCCGTGAGTTGCCAATGTTTCCACCAACATTTTGCATAGATGTCTGTCTCGCCTGATGTTGCATGAATTGTAGAAAACCTCTTAACATCCCATCGTTCATCATTTGGTCGGTGTTATTGTTTACATGAGAATTATAGCCTTCCTAATGCACATTATCCTGGTTATTGATCGTCGGTGACTCAACGGTCTCTTATGCTCCATTGCTTATCTCAACATTTTCAGATGTCATTTTCAAACACTGCTACAGAACAAGGGTTAATTGACATGCCACATATTATCCCTATATTCTGAACGACCAATTAAATAACAATTAAACTTAGGTAGGTCATACTAGCGAAGTATTTACCCGTCTTTTCCCTCCTAGTTCTAGTCTCACATCTCAGCTAGGGATCATATCCCTAAGCTTTGATACCAATTGTAACGCCCCCAAAATAAGTATACATCACCTATTCTGAGTCGCCAAATACATAGTATAGAATACAAATACAAACTTAATTATACAACTGTCGTGTAATATAAGCTGAGAGTTTTAACACGAATATTGTCTTCTAGACAATATCCAAACTCAAATAGAGTCCGCATTACAATTATTATCACACTATTTTATAAAATAGTGAGGACTACTACAGCCACCATCTCGGACCGTCTCTCCATTCCCTGACTAGTCCCGGTTACGTTCCCATTTCCTAAAGAGAATAATGAAAGCAAAAGGATGAGCTCAACTAGCCCAGTAAGAAATATTATGACAAAGATAATATAGAATAAATTATCGTTAGCCTTCAACAATGTTAAACTGATAGAATACAATAAACAACAATTTTATCTGCAATGGAACAATCAATTCATTAGAAGAGTCAAGTAGAGCATGAAATCTAATATCTTATATTATTTAAAAGTTTATCATCAATTTTATCACTGAGACTCAGCTTAATAAATAATATGTATCACTGAATTATCTATGCACTACGGGCCAAGGATATTCATTAGTATCACATCTACGAATTATCCATGCACTACGGGCTAAGGATATTTGTGTTATCACCAATGGTCATGATCATGCCAACAACAGTCCATCAATGCACTACGGGCCAATGAGGACTTTTACCACATCATTTATAACATTACATGTCATGATTATACCGAATAATCTCTGGCCATAATCATACCAATCAACAGTCCATCTATGCACTACGAGCCAAAGATGACTTTCATTACAATATAAGCATGAGGATGATGATAATGATATAAGAATTCAATTAAATGAGAACAAGGATAAATTTTAAAGATTTATGATTCAATTTATCCAGAATTCAATAATATCCAAATTGTCAACACGATACTGCTTTGTGTAGTAAAATTCAATAATAATATTGTATCAAAAATGATTTGGACGGAAAAGAAATTAATTTTTGTCATGAATAGTACCCGGGTAAATAGTATCTGAGTGAATAGTACCCCGTGAATAGTACTTCAGGAATAGTACCCCGACATGAAAAGATTAAAAATTATCAAGAATGTTCAGAATAATATTTTCGTGAAAAGATACTAGATGTAGCGCAAATTTTAAGGATATTCTACTAATTTCACGGAGTATAGAAGCAATACTTTAACAAGATGAGTGTAGAATTTGAAATCTGAAACGAAATAATATTACTTACATACTACAGAGTATGGAAGAAAATATTATTTCTTACGAATATTGAACAAAAATAATATCCATTACCTTAAAAAGAGAGTATTTCTGACTGGTATAGCGGAGATATTCTTGAAGAAAACTTGCACTATTTTCTACACTCAAACCTTTCTTAAACTCTAAAGAAATACGCTCAATATTATAGAAGAAGAATTCTCTGATTCTGCTATGATTTTCAATTCTAAACTAAGCATCCTATTTATAGGAGAATGAAAAGGATACTATTTGAATAAAATCACAGGTGAATAATATTTTTTTTTCTCACGGGCGCGAATTCGCCGGCTGAAAATTTCTGATTTTCCTATGCAAATACTATGCAGTCACTATGCAAACAATATGCATAAAAACTTATTATAATATATATATATATATATATATATATATATATATATATAAACTTATATATATATATATAACAAAACGGAGATAACTTTCTACCGACAGTTTTGAAAAATGGGTAAATGGAGGTCCAAATAATAAGCCAAAATTACAACAAATACTTCATAAAAATCCCTTCTATTTAACTCAAATCACTTGGCTTCACAAGACACATTTTTAAACAACAATTATTCATCATTTATATCTTGTAATATTAACAACAAGATCATTTCCAGGAAAGAGGGGTTTTCCGATAAGGATTTCTCCCTATTGGCACACAATTAGGTGGCCAAACCCATTTTCTCAACAGAACTTTCTAGATAACGTCAATAATGTAAATAATAATATGAATAACTTTGTCGTCTCAATTATTGATTTAATAATATAAAATATTGTGACAATAATTGAATCAACAACGTGATATACTATACAGCAATTACTGTAGTAATAATTGAGTATAACTTAGTGACTTCTCACGTAACCATCAATAATCAATACCGTGTGCTACTATGCAACCACGTGTATTACTGTACTTTTATCACCAGATATTTCAACAATTAATGGTAAAACCTTTGCCGTTATTTTTATAAAAAGATATTCCTGTCGTTTTTTAACTCCGACAATAATTTCGTTTTGGGGTCCACCAATGATTGTGCCGTCGTATAAATATTCCCTATTAAAACGAATATTCCCCGAGCAATCGAATATTTTATAACAACTTACTTACTTTGTAAAATTTATAAATATTACCCACAACTATAACATTATATCAAATCCACACCATAATATTCAAAAATATATTTCGAGAAAAATTAATCTTTATTCATAAAAGTTGGGGTCTTACATACGTATGAATGTAAGACTTGAATATTCAAATAACGAAGATGGGAGTACAACGTATAAACGTTAGGAAACCATAATGAATGGAATGAACAGAATAAAGTTCAATTTTAATAATAAGATCGTAAGTAATGAAGGATAATAAACTCGAAGTATAACTTGAGTCTAATGAAATGAATGAATATAATAGTAAGGAAAAGTAATGTAAAACAATTAACTAAATTAACAAGTGTTATAAGAGATTGCGGGAACGTGTTGATTATATGCAAGGGCATATTATGGTTTGAGCGTTTACGAAGGTTGTAAATGAGCGTTTGGCAAAAGAAAGCCAAAACGTTATAACAAGTAATAATAAACTTGAAAAGTATTCCGATTTTAATGACAAGGACTTGAGAAGTAAGAAGTAAATTAAGTTAATAAACCAATTTTTGACATCAATTATGTGTTTAGTTGGTATGTGTAGGAAATCGTAAATGTGTAGACCGTTTGACGGGCAAATTAGCACAAATTATAATAGAAGACGTTTAAGGCAAGTTTCTTAAACTTACTCTGATTTATTTAAGCAAGTGTTTACTTCATTCGATTATGTTCTTATGAAGCCTACGTGATGTTTTAAAATAAATGAGCACAACTCTTTTATGATTGTGTGAATTCCATGTTTATGCAAATCTTTTAGTATTTGTATAAGTATTCAAGAAATGTTATGATATAAATTGTTTAAGAAAATGCATGTGCCATTGTTCGGCTAGGTAAATGCTAAAATATTTTACGGATTTGTTAATAAATCTTTTAAAATGTTACTTGTGAAAAGTTAAGCTATCTAACGCCAATTGCTTTGATATTGATTCAAAGGTAGGTTTGAACTTAAACAAACCAATGTTAATAATGAAAAGCTAAGATATCTAACGCCAATTTCTTTGGTATTGATTCAAAGGTAGATTTGAACTTAATCAAACAAATGTACTTAGTCTAATTTTTCGTCTGGCACGCAAAGTGTCAAAATTTAAACATAAATACGTTTAACGGATGAGTCTTGTACAACATAGGGTACTACAGGTTGATCCCCTAGATGTACTCGTAAGTGATATCAGATTTATGGTCTTAATGATTATGTTATCCTTTTTAACGAAATAATGTGGCGCCCCCAAATCCGTGTAACATCGATTACAGGACTTGGTGCTCACGATACAACATACAACATTATCTATCTAAGTAAACTTTAACAATAATAATAACATTATATTACCCATTACATCAATAGTCGAAATAAAATCCCAAGTCTTTACAACCTTAAAACATACTAGAACTTAGTCTTAGCGTTTATCGCTACATTACACATATGCGAATATAATTAAATTATTACCATTACACTCCCCGTTCATTAGTCTAATTATGGGTATGAGTTACAAAAATGAAAGGTTTTGGTGTTATAAAGAAAAATAAACTCACTCCCTCCTTACTACCATAATATATACGAATATGCTCCTTTTATTGTCCCAATTTGATGGTCACGTGGACCCCCCCCCCAGCTGCTGCACTTGAGGATAAACATTATAATAATCATTTAATCAATTAACAAGTCATTTTGACTATTTTGCCCTCCGTAGTCAAACGTGTTCGATACTTATATCGATTCCTACTAAAGTCGACGTCCCGGACGTCATGGAACTATCCGTTTTCGTCAAACTCAACTTCAAAATTTCGTAGTTGACTTTTCCCCCGAAAAAGTTAACCGGTTGACTTTGACCAAAAAGTCAACCGTGACGAATTTTCTTGGTTATAGTCTATCTTGACTAATTTCGACGTTCCGGACTCAAATACGCTGTCCGCATCACTAAATTTCGCTCCGAACTCAAAGTCATGCTTTAAAGTCATCCCACGAAATTAATAGCATTAATTCTATTCTTACCCATTTTAAATAGTTGAATTAAACGGAACCAGCCATTCAAACACATCTCATCACATAACATATAAGTAAACATAGATACATGTAGCAAATAATTATCACATAAGAATTTCTCATAATTTCGTTTATTGAAATTGTTGAATTACATAGAAAATCTCGGTTATTACAAATAAAGAATGAAGAAATAGAGTTTTTGGTCTGATGACCATCTTATACAAATGACCACTATGTCGTTTCAAAAATATTTTAGAGTAATGAAAAGTTTTAATCTGGTTTATTCTATGCGTTATTACAGCTTATTCAAAGTAGTTCACAACTATTTTTCAGTTGTTGAATGAAATCATATGATTCTTGATTTTGTTGTTGAAATGCTTTACTTGCTGGGTAATTTAATGCTCTTCCTTACTTAAACTATATGATTTCAGTTAAGGATATTCATATAGAAGAATTTATCAAGGATAGAAGCAGGAGAATGAAGATGGATAGAAGATCTTGTAATAGATTAATATTATTATCGTAATGCGAGTTATTATGATGTAAGAACATGGAATGGTTACATAAACTGAGATTGAGCGGATATGATGTAATAATATAGAGATTACATTTGTGTCATTAAACTTTTAAGGTTGGATTTACGTAAATGTTGTAGCACCGTACTCGGGTTGGAAGATACCCGGGTTTGGGAGCATCACAGTTACACACGGTATATAGGTATATTCATATCTTATACACAAATCACATTATTCAATTCTAAGAAGAATAATCTAGACACATGATATCATATTCAGATCTAAACATTTAATCCATCTTCCAATTTTATATAGGTTATCAAATAATTGTTGGCCACACAATCATATACATGAAGCATAAAATATGATAAACGATTCATATACGATCAACCATAACCAACAAGAGAGTAAATTAGTTAAAACTAAACATTAGGTTCCATTGCAATCTTAATATAAAATTTAGTTCATAGCGTAGTAGCAAGAAAACATCATCATATAAAATAACATCCTAAGAGTACACAAAATTTAAAGGAAAAGTTTAAATATAAAAATATGTGAATGATCGTCCATCTCCAAGCACAGCCTTCAAATCTTGCTTTCCCTTGCGTGTTTCCTGCTCGCTCCTTGAAAATCTGATAAACAATCTCGTGCCTTTTATATATATATGTCTCTCAAATTCAGCCTCTTGATGTTAATATAAGATCACTTATGCAACTCCGAAGATGTTTATTCCAACGTGAAGGCAACAAGGCATAGCGTCTCAAGTTCAATAGGATAGCACAATAAGTCAGACAATTCATCCCCAGCACGCCTCCTCAGCATCGCGGTGCCTGCACACAACTTTACAGCACCCACTTTCTGACTCTCCAGTGTTGCGCCATTAACCAGTATTGTGGCACTGACCTTCGTCCGTGCACGCTCATGCGCGCTTGCTGCTCTGTCCGCGCGCTACATGCTGCACATGTCGGCGCCTACTTGATGTCATGCTGCTACCCCTTGCGCGCTGTTGCGCTTGGATGCATGCCAAGCCCATTTGTCGCATTTTTCAACTTGACTTGTGATTGCTTATTTTGACTTCAACTAAAATTCAACTAGTTCACTTCCATCGCCGTATTCCTATAAAAATACAATCAAAACACATCATAAGGAACACAAAATATTCGAGAACTCATAATTTCGTCGAGCTAAAAATACTCGATTAATTTGTAGGTATAAAACTCACTTATCATACTACAACATTGTCATCTCCACTTATCAATGTACTTGAAATAATATTAAAAGTCTTAAATTTATCAAGTATGTCTAGTAGGGTAAATGCCGACTCTGCATACAAACGATTTTCCTTAAATCAATTTTTTTAATATGAAGAGACATAATAATAGACTCGAATTCAACAAAGCATATGAAAAAATATTGACACATCAGACACACGCTTGTAGAATTTAAGTTCCAATATTTATATTTAGCCTTAATAAATGGAGTGTCTAGATGTAGTCTAAAATCTGATACTAGTGCTTTGTTTGTTATGTTTAGATTTGAGCAAATAGGGATAATGATTGAGTTGGCAAAAGAAAATGATTAGGCAAGATACATGAGGCTAGGGAATGGCCATATCATCTGTCAACTTGTGACTTATAAAACAAGGCATGTGTTGTGACGCCCCCAAAATAGGTATACATCACCCATCTTGAGTCACCAAATATATGGTACAAAATTCAAATACAACTTAATAATACAACTGTCGTATAAAATACGATAAAACATAAACTAAGAGTTTTAAAATAAATATTGTCTTCTAGACAGTATTCAACTCAGATGGTGTCCTCAATACATTTATTATCACACTATTTCATAGAATAGTGAGGAAAACTAATGCTATCATCTGGACCGTCACTCCGTTCCCCGACTAGTCCCGGCTACGTTCTCATTTCCTGAAGAGAATAATGAAAGCAAAAGGGTGAGCTCAACTAGCTCAGTAAGAAATATTATGACTAAGATAATGCAGAATAATTTATCGTTAGCCTTCAACCATGTTAAACTGATAAAATATAACAAACATCAAGTTTAACTGCAGTGGAACAAGCAATCTATTAGAAGAGTCAAGTAGAGAATAAAATCTACTATCTTCTATGATTTAAAAGGTTTTTCATCACTTTTATCGCTGAGACTCAGCTTAATAAATAATCCACATCATTCCTGCACTACGGCCAAGGATATTCATTAGTATCACGACCACAAATTATCCATGCACTACGGGCCAAGGATATTCGTGTATTCATCAATGGTCATGATCATGCCAACAACTGTCCATCAATGCACTACGGGCCAATGAGGACTTTTACCACATCATTTGTAACATTACGGTCATCATTATATCGAATAACCCCTGATCATAATCATACCAAGTCCATCTATGCACTACAGGCCACAGATGACTTTCAACATAATATAAACATGAGGATGATAACAATGATATAAGAATTCAATAAAATAAGTTCAAGGATAAATTTTTAAAGATTTATAATTTAATTTATTCAGAAATCAATAACGTCCAAATTGTTAATATGATACTATTTTGTGGAGTAAAATTCAAGAATAAGATTGTACCAAAAATAATTTGGACCGAAAATAAATCAATTTTTATCATGAATAGTATCCTGGGTGAATAGTACTCAAGTGAATAGTACCCTGTGAATTGTACTTCAGGAATAGTAACCCCGTAAATAGTACTCCGGCATGAAAAAGTTAAAACTTATCAAGAATACTCAGAATAATATTTTCATGAAAAGATACTTGATGAAGCGCAAATAGCAAGGATATTCTACTAATTTCATGGAGTATAGAAGCCAAAATTTTAACAAAACGAGTATAAAATTCGAAATCTGAAACGAAATAATATTACTTACATACTATAGAGTATGAAAGTAAATATTATTTCAAGCGAATATTGAACAAAAATAGCATCCCTTACCTTGAAAAGAAAAGTATTCCAACTGGTATAGCGGGGATATTCTTAAAGAAAAGTTTCACTGTTTTCTACGCTCAAAGTTTTCTAAAACTCTAAAGAAATACGCTCAAGATTATAGAAAAAGAATTCTCTGATTCTGGTGTGATTTTCAATTCTAACATAAGCGCCTATTTATAGGAAAATGCTAGAACGCCATAGGAGACTAAATTAATAAAATAATATTTTATTCTATTTTATTCCTTACGCATGCGAAGACCATGACTATCAAGGCATGCCATTCTTGAAAATTCTCAGCACATGTTTTGACAAAAACAAAAGTGGGTCCCACCCATAATTGTAATAAAAATATTTTAATTTTCGATTAACAATTCATGATAAATAGCCCTTTTATCAGAAAAATTTGAATATCATGTTCTTTTCATAGGAAATTTAATTCCCTACAACTTTGTAGAAGAAAATTTTTCCAAATTCCAAACAGAAAATGCTCAAAATTTACATACGGACGATTTTTAATACCTTCAAAAAGTCATAACAAATCATACGTTAATTTTTAACGGTTCAAAATTTGTGGACATATACCCAACTTATATATGTATAGCATATCCAAAAATCACAACGATCCAACGGTCGGATCAAAATTATAACTCACGCAATAGAGCTTTAATGTAAGACCCCAATTTTTATAAATAAAGATGAATTTTCTATAAATATCATTTTTGAATATTATGGAGTTAATTTGATATAATGTTATAGTTGTGGGTAATATTTATAAATTTTACAAAGTAAGCAAGTTGTTATAAAATATTCGTTTGGTCGGGGAATATTCTTTTTGTCGGGGAATATTCGTACGACGGCACAATCATTGGTGGACCCCACAATGGAATTATTGTCGGATTGAGAAAACGACAAAATTATCTTTCTATAAAAATAACAGCTGAGGTATTACGTTAAAATCGTTAAAACTGTTGAACTACTTGGTAGTAAAAGTACAGTAATACGCGTGGTTGCATAGTAGCACACGGTATTGATTATTGATGCTTACGTGAGAAGTCACTCAGCTATACTCAATTATTGCAACAGTAATTGCTGCATCATATCTCTTAAATTATTGTCATAGTATCATCTGTATAATATGTTATATTATTAAATCAATAATTGAGACGTTGTGGTAAGTTTGGTTATTTTATGGGGGGGCCATATGTCATCATCTAAGAGTCTCTTCGTCAATAGTAATTACCGTCGTCAATAGTAATTACCTTCGTCAATAGTATTTACCTTGGTCAATAGTAATTACCTTCGTCAATAGTATTTACCTTGGTCAATAGTAATTACCTTCGTCAATAGTATTTACCTTGGTCAATAGTAATTACCTTCGTCAATAGTATTTACCTTGGTCAATAGTAATTACTTTCGTCAATAGTAATTGTCCCTTCAATATTACCAAGAGTCATTTGACCCTTCGTTAAGACCAAGAGTCATTTGACCCTTCGTTAAGACCAAGAGCCACCCTCAGTTTTTCTATAAATAGAGGCCTAGGGCTTCATTATTTTTCACGAATTCATTCAAGCTATAGAGAGAGAAAGTATAGAGAGAATAAGAGAGAGAGAATAAAAGTATTCTGCTACATCACTTTTCCAATATCCAGTTCTTTTAAGGTAGGGAATATTATTTCTTTTATATTCATGAAGAGAACTTCTGTTATTCCATTCGTTATTATTCTGTTGGAATAACCAGTATACGCGGTCTACCCTATACTTGGTGACATTCTTCTATTATTCTGTTGGAACATCCTGTCTGTGTGTTTTACACCGGACCTGGTTCCGTTTATTATTCTGTTGGAACATCCTGTCTGTGTGTTTTACACCGGACCTGGTTCCGTTTTATTATTATTCTGTTGGAATATCCTGTCTGTGTGTTTTACGCCGGACCTGGTTCCATTATTTATTATTCTATTGGAATAACCTGTCTGTGCGGTCTATCGCATGCATGGTGATTTCTTTTGTTATTCCATTCTTTATTGTACTCAGTTGGTTAAGTTTTGACTTCTATACTCCATGAAATTTGTGGAATATCCTTGATAGTTGCGTTTCATCCAGTATCTTTTCAAGAAAATATTCTTCTAAGTATTCTTGAATTTTACTCCACAATGCAGTATCATGTTGACAATTTGGACGTTGTTAATTCCTGGATAAATTAATTCTTGAACTTGTTTTATTGAATTCTTATATCATTGTCATCATCCTCATGTTTATAAAATGTTGAAAGTCATCTGTGGCCTGTAGTGCATAGATGGACTTGGTATGATTATGACCAGGGATTATTCGGTATAATCATGACCGTAATGTTACAAATGATGTGGTAAAAGTCCTCATTGGCCCGTAGTGCATTGATGGACAGTTGTTGGCATGATCATGACCATTAATGAATACACGAATATCCTTGGCCGTAGTGCAGGGGTGATTCGATGATGTGGATTATTTTATTAAGCTGAGTCTCAGCGATCACAGTGTTGAAAAACTTTTTAAATCATAAAAGATAGTAGAGTTTATTTTCTACTTGACTCTTTTAATGGATTGCTTGTTCCGCTACAGTTAAACTTGATGTCTATTATATTTTATCAGTTTAACATTGTTGAAGGCTAATGATAATTTATTCTGCATTATCTTAGTCATAATATTTCTTACTGGGCTAGTTGAGCTCACCCTTTCTTTCACTGTTCTCTTCAGGAAATGAGAACGTAGCTGGGACAAGTCGGGGTACGGAGTGATGGTCCGAATGATAGTATTAGTTAGTAGTCCTCACTATTCTATGTAATGGTGTGTTAATAAATGTAATGAGGACTCCTTTTGAGTATGAATACTCTCTAGAAGATAATATTTGTATTCAAACTCACAGTTTATGTTTTGTCGTATTGTACACGACAGATGTATTAATCAGTTGTATTTGTATTCTGTACTATGTATCTGACGACCCAAGATGGGTGATGTATACCTAATTTTGGGGGCGTCACAGTTGGTATCAGAGCTTAGGGATATGATCCCTGGCTAAGATGTGAGAATAGAACTAGGAGGGGAGAGACGGGGATTTCCTTCGCTAGTATGACATACCTAAGTTTATTTGCATGGTATTTAATTGGTCGGTCATAATATAAGGATAATATATGACATATCAATTAATTTTTATTTTGTGGCAGTATCTGAAAATGGCATCTGAGAACGTTGAGAATAGCAATGGAGCACAGACGACTGTTGATTCACCACATATCAATAATCAGGATAATGTGCATCAGAAAGGTGTCAATCCTCATGCAAACAACAACACTGACCAAATGATGAATGATCAAATGTTCAGAGGCTTTATGCAATTCATGCAACAACAGGTGAAAGCGGCTCCTGTCCACAACGTAGGTGGAAATACTGGAAACTCTCAGGCGGTCACCGCTAAACAGTTTAAGGAGCTGGGACCACCGGAGTTTAAGGGAGAACCCAAACC
This sequence comes from Panax notoginseng, assembly GCA_016801055.1. Lineage (NCBI taxonomy): Eukaryota > Viridiplantae > Streptophyta > Magnoliopsida > Apiales > Araliaceae > Panax > Panax notoginseng. Next base: position 187,786,220 of record CM029020.1, read on the forward strand.
ACTTGTAGCTGAAACATGGATAAAGCAGATCACCAAGATATTTGATGTCTTGGGTTGCTCCGAGGAGCAAAAGGTTCCCTTTGCCGCCTTTATGTTGCGAGGAGAGGCAGATTACTGGTGGGAATCGATAAAGCGTACTCAACCTGCCGCACTGAAGATGTCCTGGGAGAAGTTCCAAGAGCTGTTTAACGACAAATACTTTCCCGAGAGTATTCGTCACATGAAGGAGGTGGAGTTCATCAAATTGGAGCAGAATAATATGACCGTGTCGCAGTACGAGGCAAAATTTGCAGAGTTATCCCGGTTTGCGTCCCACCTGGTGGATAATGAAGAAAGAATGACGCGGATGTTTTTAAGAGGTTTGAAGCCGGAGATACGTCAACATCTTGTTTCTCATAAACTGTGTTTGTATTCAGATGTTGTAAATAGGGCTCAGTTGGTGGAGCGCGATAACGAGACAACGCAACCAAAAGAGAGCAGCCGGCAAAATGATAATACCAGTGAGAGCAGTCATCGAAGCGGTGACAACAAGCGTGGAGGGAATCAACAGGCCAGAAATGGTAACCACTTCGGTGGTAATCAGGGCCAAAACAATAAGAATGGACATTTCAAGAAGAGGAGATTCAACAATGATGGAAAGACGTCAGCACCAGCACCTGTCGTTAAGGAAGGAGAACGACCACCTATCATATGTTTCAAATGCGGAGGGGAGGGGCACATCAGTCCAAACTGCGCGATGCCGTCCAAAGCATGTTATAATTGTGGAAGAGAAGGTCATTTAGCCCGATTTTGTCGTTTACCGAAGACAAATTCAGCTAGGATGGAGGCACCAAAAGCCGTCCCAGAAAAGTCAAAACCGGTTGTGCAAGGGAGAGCGTTTGTTGTGAACTCCCAGAGAGCAAGGAACCCGAATGAGGTCATCACGGGTAAGCTTATTATAAACTCTAAAGAAGTTTATACTTTATTTGATACCGGTTCAACCCATTCTTTTATTTCTCCTACTTGCGCTCATCGATTAAATTTGATTCCGGAGAAATTAGACTTTGACTTATCTGTGGAAACTCCGTTGGGAGAAACCTTCATTACCTCCACTGTTTATAAGTCTTGTTTGGTTCAAGTTGGTACCCACACATTACCTATCGATCTGATTTCATTAAAAATACTTGCATTTGACGTGATTCTAGGGATTGATTGGTTAACTACTCATTATGCAAAAATTGATTGTTTTCGTAAGGTTGTTAGTTTTCATATTCCTAATCGACCTATTATGCGAATTCAAGCAACCAAACCATTAAAATCAATCGCTGTCATCTCAAGCCATAAAACTATTCGTTTATTGAAAAACGGATGTCAAGCTTTCTTAGCTCATGTCACAGATCTAAACAAAAATACGTCAGTTTTGAATGATATTTCTATTGTTAATAAATTCCCTGACGTATTCCCTGAAGAACTTCCTGGCCTACCCCCAGAGCGTGAAATTGAATTTTGTATCGATCTTGAACCCGGTACAAAACCCATTTCCAAAGCCCCATATCGAATGGCTCCTATTGAACTTCAGGAGTTAAAGATCCAACTGCAGGAATTGTTAGACATTGGCTTTATTCGTCCTAGTACTTCTCCTTGGGGAGCTCCTGTTCTATTCGTGAAGAAGAAAGATGGAAGTATGCGACTTTGTATTGATTATCGGGAGTTGAATCATGTCACCATCAAAAACAGGTACCCATTGCCACGTATTGATGACCTGTTTGACCAGTTGCAAGGAGCACAATTCTTTTCAAAGATCGATCTTCGTTCTGGATATCATCAGCTGAAGGTTAGAACTGAGGATATTCCAAAGACGGCTTTTAGAACTCGGTACGGGCATTATGAATTCCTAGTCATGTCCTTTGGATTGACTAATGCTCCTGCTGCCTTCATGGATATGATGAACCGGGTATTCAAGGAATATTTGGATCACTTTGTGGTCGTCTTTATTGATGACATCCTTATTTATTCCAAAAGCCGTGAAGATCATGAGCAACACTTGAGGCTGGTACTCCAAAAGCTTCGTGAATACAAGCTTTATGCCAAGTTGAAGAAATGCGAGTTCTGGCTGGAGGAGGTAGCATTCCTTGGGCACGTAGTATCAAGTCGTGGAATATCGGTTGACCCGGCAAAGATTGAAGCTATTCAAAGCTGGGAGCAACCTAAATCAGTGACCGAGGTACGTAGCTTTCTTGGTTTAGCTGGTTATTATCGGAGATTCGTGGAAGGATTTTCTCGAATCGCTACTCCATTAACTCAGCTGACTCGGAAAGATACAAAGTTTGGTTGGAGCGAAGAATGTGAGCAGAGTTTTCAAGAACTCAAGAGGAGACTCATTTCAGCACCTGTTCTAACAATACCATCTGGCTCGGAGGGATTTGTCATCTACAGTGATGCTTCGAGCAAAGGGTTGGGATGCGTTCTCATGCAACATGGAAAAGTCATAGCCTATGCATCAAGACAACTCAAGGAATATGAGAGGAATTATCCTACTCATGATCTAGAGTTGGCAGCTGTTGTCTTTGCACTTAAAATTTGGAGGCATTACTTGTATGGGGAGAAAGTGGAGATCTTTACGGATCATAAAAGCCTCAAATATTTCTTCACTCAAAAGGAACTCAACATGCGACAACGACGTTGGCTTGAACTGTTGAAAGATTATGATCATACCATTCAATACCATCCTGGAAAAGCGAACGTGGTAGCTGACGCATTGAGTAGAAGATCATATGCGGGTACAAGTGCAATATTAACAACGCAAAGGCCCATTTTGTGTGACTTGCAAAGGATGGAGATAGAGTTGAAGACTCCAGGGACCCATGTGATGATGGCGAATATACGAGTAGAACCGACTTTAATCGATAAAGTTAAAGCTGCTCAAGCTACAGACCTGGAGCTGATGCGTATGAGGAAGAAAGTGCAAGAAGGTGTTATGCCGGAAGCAAGAATCGATGAAGAAGGAATACTTCGAGTCAACTCCAGACTTTGTGTTCCTAACAACCCTGATTTAAAGTATGAAATCATGATGGAGGCGCACAACACACCGTTTGCAATCCATCCTGGAAGTACCAAAATGTATCATGATCTTCGTCATACATTTTGGTGGAGCAATATGAAGAGAGAGATAGCGTTGTTTATCTCAAGGTGTCTAACTTGTCAACGAGTCAAAGCGGAGCATCAAGTACCAAAAGGTCCATTGCAACCACTTGAAATTCCAGAATGGAAGTGGGAGCACATTACCATGGATTTCGTTACCGGTCTTCCTAGGGTTTCTCAAGGTATTGATGCGATTTGGGTCATTGTTGATAGATTGACCAAGTCTGCTCATTTCTTACCGATACGAGAAACTTATACACTTGAACGTCTTGCTCGTATGTACATAAACGAGATTGTAAGACTGCATGGTATGCCAGTATCCATAATTTCTGATCGAGACCCAAGATTCACTTCACGATTTTGGGTTAGTTTACAAAAAGCTATGGGCACGGAGTTACGATTTAGTTCAGCATATCATCCTCAGACGGACGGACAATCAGAGAGGACTATTCAAACTCTTGAAGATCTATTAAGACTCTGTGTCTTTGACTTCAAGGGAAGTTGGGACAAGTTCTTACCATTGGTGGAGTTTTCCTACAACAACAGTTATCAAGCAAGTATTGGCATGGCTCCATTCGAAGCATTGTATGGAAGAAAATGTCGTTCTCCAGTATGCTGGGATGAGGTGGGCGAAGCAACGTTGTTGGGACCGGAGTTGGTACGTATGACTACAGAAAAGATTCAAACGATCCGACAACGTATAAAAACCTCACAAGATCGACAAAAGAGTTATGCTGATCTTCATCGAAAGGACGTGGAATTTGATGTAGGAGATCATGTGTTCTTACGTGTTGCTCCATGGAAAGGAGTTACGAGATTTGGAAAGAGAGGAAAGCTAAATCCTCGATTCATCGGTCCATTTTTAATCCTCGATCGAGTAGGAACTGTGGCTTATAGACTCGCTTTACCGCCAAGTATGTCTCGTGTTCATAACGTTTTCCACATATCCATGTTACGCAAATATGTGGAAGACCCGAACCACATTATTGAGTTAGAACCGGACGAAATAGCGGAGGATTTGACGTATGAAGAAGTTCCTGTTCAAATCTTGGATAAGAAGGAACATATTCTACGCTCCAAGGTTATACCTCAAGTCAAAGTTTTGTGGAGAAACCACGATGTTGAGGAAATGACTTGGGAGTTAGAATCAGAAATGAAATCAAGGTATCCTTACCTCTTCGACATACCAGGTACGTACCCTAATTTCGAGGGCGAAATTTCATAAGAAGGGGAGGTTGTAAGACCCCAATTTTTATAAATAAAGATGAATTTTCTATAAATATCATTTTTGAATATTATGGAGTTAATTTGATATAATGTTATAGTTGTGGGTAATATTTATAAATTTTGCAAAGTAAGCAAGTTGTTATAAAATATTCGTTTGGTCGGGGAATATTCTTTTTGTCGGGGAATATTCGTACGACGGCACAATCATTGGTGGACCCCACAACGGAATTATTGTCGGATTGAGAAAACGACAAAATTATCTTTCTATAAAAATAACAGCTGAGGTATTACGTTAAAATCGTTAAAACTGTTGAACTACTTGGTAGTAAAAGTACAGTAATACGCGTGGTTGCATAGTAGCACACGGTATTGATTATTGATGCTTACGTGAGAAGTCACTCAGCTATACTCAATTATTGCTACAGTAATTGCTGCATCATATCTCTTAAATTATTGTCATAGTATCATCTGTATAATATGTTATATTATTAAATCAATAATTGAGACGTTGTGGTAAGTTTGGTTATTTTATGGGGGGCCATATGTCATCATCTAAGAGTCTCTTCGTCAATAGTAATTACCGTCGTCAATAGTAATTACCTTCGTCAATAGTATTTACCTTGGTCAATAGTAATTACCTTCGTCAATAGTATTTACCTTGGTCAATAGTAATTACCTTCGTCAATAGTATTTACCTTGGTCAATAGTAATTACCTTCGTCAATAGTATTTACCTTGGTCAATAGTAATTACTTTCGTCAATAGTAATTGTCCCTTCAATATTACCAAGAGTCATTTGACCCTTCGTTAAGACCAAGAGTCATTTGACCCTTCGTTAAGACCAAGAGCCACCCTCAGTTTTTCTATAAATAGAGGCCTAGGGCTTCATTATTTTTCACGAATTCATTCAAGCTATAGAGAGAGAAAGTATAGAGAGAATAAGAGAGAGAGAATAAAAGTATTCTGCTACATCACTTTTCCAATATCCAGTTCTTTTAAGGTAGGGAATATTATTTCTTTTATATTCATGAAGAGAACTTCTGTTATTCCATTCGTTATTATTCTGTTGGAATAACCAGTATACGCGGTCTACCCTATACTTGGTGACATTCTTCTATTATTCTGTTGGAACATCCTGTCTGTGTGTTTTACACCGGACCTGGTTCCGTTTATTATTCTGTTGGAACATCCTGTCTGTGTGTTTTACACCGGACCTGGTTCCGTTTTATTATTATTCTGTTGGAATATCCTGTCTGTGTGTTTTACGCCGGACCTGGTTCCATTATTTATTATTCTATTGGAATAACCTGTCTGTGCGGTCTATCGCATGCATGGTGATTTCTTTTGTTATTCCATTCTTTATTGTACTCAGTTGGTTAAGTTTTGACTTCTATACTCCATGAAATTTGTGGAATATCCTTGATAGTTGCGTTTCATCCAGTATCTTTTCAAGAAAATATTCTTCTAAGCATTCTTGAATTTTACTCCACAATGCAGTATCATGTTGACAATTTGGACGTTGTTAATTCCTGGATAAATTAATTCTTGAACTTGTTTTATTGAATTCTTATATCATTGTCATCATCCTCATGTTTATAAAATGTTGAAAGTCATCTGTGGCCTGTAGTGCATAGATGGACTTGGTATGATTATGACCAGGGATTATTCGGTATAATCATGACCGTAATGTTACAAATGATGTGGTAAAAGTCCTCATTGGCCCGTAGTGCATTGATGGACAGTTGTTGGCATGATCATGACCATTAATGAATACACGAATATCCTTGGCCGTAGTGCAGGGGTGATTCGATGATGTGGATTATTTTATTAAGCTGAGTCTCAGCGATCACAGTGTTGAAAAACTTTTTAAATCATAAAAGATAGTAGAGTTTATTTTCTACTTGACTCTTTTAATGGATTGCTTGTTCCGCTACAGTTAAACTTGATGTCTATTATATTTTATCAGTTTAACATTGTTGAAGGCTAATGATAATTTATTCTGCATTATCTTAGTCATAATATTTCTTACTGGGCTAGTTGAGCTCACCCTTTCTTTCACTGTTCTCTTCAGGAAATGAGAACGTAGCTGGGACAAGTCGGGGTACGGAGTGATGGTCCGAATGATAGTATTAGTTAGTAGTCCTCACTATTCTATGTAATGGTGTGTTAATAAATGTAATGAGGACTCCTTTTGAGTATGAATACTCTCTAGAAGATAATATTTGTATTCAAACTCACAGTTTATGTTTTGTCGTATTGTACACGACAGATGTATTAATCAGTTGTATTTGTATTCTGTACTATGTATCTGACGACCCAAGATGGGTGATGTATACCTAATTTTGGGGGCGTCACATTTAAGAACACCGATTTGATTTTTTTAATACTTCCAATCCGACAAAATACTGATAACACACCTCAAAATTAAATCCTTCATTTATAACCACATAAAATAAATATTTTTCTACCTATAAAATAAATATTTTCTTATCATATAAATCAATAATTAATTATTCACAAATAATATTACAGAATCACAATAATGACAACCAGACCGTTCTCAGGAAAGAGGGGGCTTTCCAATAAAGATTTCTCCTTAATAGCGCACAATTAGGTGACCAAACCTCTCCTTGACAGAACTTTCTGGACATTGCCAATAATGCTATCTAATAATATTATTCAAATAATATGAATTATTGATCTGATAATGGAAAATACTGTGCAGTGACAATTATTGAAACAACAATAATATAAAATATCAACGTAGCAATTATTGAACCAATAAAATAAAATATTAAACAGTAATTACTGTAATAATTATTGAGTAGTGCATTCTTACGTAAGAATCAATAATTCACAAATACTGTGCAATACTATATGCTACTGTGTAACCCCGCGTATTACTATATTTTAATCACCGGGTATTCTAACAGTTTAACTGTAAAACTTTCACCGTTATTTTGTAAAAAGATATTTTTGTCGTTTTCTCAATCCGACAATAATTCTGTTGTGGGGTCCACCAATAATTGTGCCGTCGTACGAATATTCCCTGCTAAAACAAATATTCTCCGACCAATCGAATATTATATAACAACTTGCGTACTTTGTAAAATTTATAAATATTATCCATAACTATAACATTATATCAAATTTACTGCTTAATATTCAAAAATAATATTTATAGAAAATTCATTTTTATTCATAAAAGTTGGGGTCTTACAACCTCCCCTTCTTATGAAATTTCTCCCTCGAAATTAAGGTACGTACCTGGTATGTCGAAGAGGTAAGGATACCTTGATTTTATTTCAGATTCTAACTCCCAGGTCATTTTCTCAACATCGTGGTTTCTCCACAAAACTTTGACTTGAGGTATAACCTTGGAGCGTAAAATATGCTCCTTCTTAACCAAGATTTTAACAGGAACCTCTTCATACATTAAATCTTCTGCTATTTCGTCCGGTTCTAACTCAATAATGTGGTTCGGGTCTTTCACATATTTACGTAACATAGATATGTGAAAAACGTTATAAACACGAGACATACTTGGCGGTAAGGCGAGTCTATAGGCCACAGTTCCTACTCGTTCGAGGATTAAAAATGGGCCAATGAATCGAGGATTGAGCTTTTCTCTCTTTTCAAATCTCGTAACTCCTTTCCATGGAGCAACACGTAACAACACATGATCTCCAATATCGAATTCCACGTCCTTTCGATGAAGATCAGCATAACTCTTTTGTCGATCTTGTGAGGTTTTTATACGTTATCGGATCGTTTGAATATTTTTTGTAGTCATACGTACCAACTCCGGTCCCAACAACATTGCTTCACCTACCTCATCCCAGCATACTGGAGAACGACACTTTCTTCCATACAACGTCTCGAATTGAGCCATGTCAATACTTGCTTGATAACTGTTGTTGTAGGAAAACTCTACCAATGGTAAGAACTTGTCCCAAATTCCTTTGAAGTCAATGACACAGAGTCTTAATAAATCTTCAAGGGTTTAAATAGTCTTCTCTAGCTGCCCGTCCGTTTGAGGATGATAAGCCGAATTAAATCATAAATTCGTACCCATAGCTTTCTGCAAACTAACCCAAAATCATGAAATGAATCTTGAGTCTCGATCAGAAACTATGGATACTAGCATACCATGCAGTCTTACAATCTCATTTATGTACATACGAGCAAGACGTTCAAGTGTATAAGTTTCTCGTATAGGTAAGAAATGAACTGACTTGGTCAATCTATCAATAATGACCCAAATCGCATTTATGCCTTGAGAAACCTTGGGAAGACCGGTAGCGAAATCTATGGTAATGTGCTCCCATTTCCATTCTAGAATTTCAAGTTGTTGCAATGGACCTTTTGGTATTTGATGATCCACCTTGACTCGTTGACAAGTTAGACACCTTGAGATAAACTCCGCGATCTCTCTCTTCATATTGCTCCACCAAAATGTATGTCGAAGACCATGATACATTTTGGTACTCCCAGGATGGATTGTAAACGATGTGTTGTACGCCTCCATCATGATTTTATACTTTAAATCAGGGTCGTTAGGAACACAAAGTCTGGAGTTGACTCGAAGTATTCCTTCTTCATCGATTCTTGCTTCCGACATAGCACCTTCTTGCACTTTCTTCCTCATACGCATTAGCTTCAGGTCTGTAGCTTGAGTAGCTTTAACTTTATCGATTAAAGTCGGTTCTACTCGTATATTCGCTATCATCACATGGGTCCCTGGAGTCTTTAACTCTATCTCCATCCTTTGTAAGTCATATAAAATGGGCCTTTGCGTTAACAATATCGCACTCGTGCCCGCATATGATCTTCTACTCAATGTGTCAGCTACTACGTTCACTTAACCAGGATGGTATTGAATGGTATGATCATAATCTTTCAACAGTTCAAGCCAATGTCGTTGCCGCATGTTGAGTTCCTTTTGGGTGAAGAAATATTTGAGGCTTTTATGATCCGTAAAGATCTCCACTTTCTCCCCATACAAGTAATGCCTCCAAATTTTAAGTGCGAAGACAACAGCTGTCAACTCTAGATCATGAGTAGGATAATTCCTCTCATATTCTTTGAGTTGTCGAGAGGCATAGGCTATGACTTTCCCATGTTGCATGAGAACACATCATAACCCTTTGCCCGAAGCATCATTGTAGATGACAAATCCCTCTGAGCCAGATGGTATTGTCAAAACAGGTGTTGAAATGAGTCTCCTCTTGAGTACTTGAAAACTCTTCTCACATTCCACGCTTCAATTGAATTTTGTATCTTTCCGAGTCAGCTGAGTTAATGGAGTAGCGATTCGAGAAAATCCTTTTATGAATCTCCGATAATAACCAGCTAAGCCGTGAAAGCTACGTACTTCGGTCACTGATTTAGGTTTCTCCCAGCTTTGAATAGCTTCAATCTTTGCCGGGTCAACAGATATTCCATGACTTGATACTACGTGCCCAAGGAATGCTACTTCCTCAAGCCAGAACTCGCATTTCTTCAACTTAGAATAAAGCTTGTTTTCACGAAGCTTTTGGAGTATCAGCCTCAAGTTTTTCTCATGATCTTCACGGCTTTTGGAATATATGAGGATGTCATCAATAAAGACGACCACAAAGTGATTCAAATATTCCTTGAATACTCGATTCATCATATCCATGAAGGCAGCAGGAGCATTAGTCAATCCAAAATATATGACTAGGAATTCATAATGCTCATACTGAGTTCTGAAAGCCGTCTTTGGAATGTCATCGGTTCTAACCTTTAACTGATAATATCCGGAACGAAGATCGATCTTTAAAAAGAATTTAGCGCCTTGCAACTGGTCAAACAGGTCATTAATACGTGATAATGGGTACCTATTCTTGATGGTGACATGATTCAACTCCAGATAATCAATACAAAGTCGTATACTCCCATCTTTCTTCTTCACAAATAGAACAGTAGCACCCCAAGGAGACATACTAGGACGAATGAAACCGATGTCTAATAATTCCTGTAATTGGGTCTTTAACTCCTGAAGTTCAATAGGAGTAATTCGATATAGGGCTTTGGAAATGGGTTTTGTACCAAGTTCAAGGTCGATACAAAATTCAATTTCTCGCTCTGGGGGTAGGCCAGGAAGTTCTTCAGGGAATACGTCAGGAAATTTATTAATAATAGAAATATCATTCAAAACTGACGTATTTTTGTTTAAATTCGTGACATGAGCTAAGAAAGCTTGACATCCGTTTTTCAATAAACGAATAGCTTTATGGCTTGAGATGACAGTGATTGATTTTAATGGTTTGGTTGTTTGAATTCGCATAATAGGTTGGTTAGGAATATGAAAGCTAACAACCTTACGAAAATAATCAATTTTTACATGATGAGTAGTTAACCAATCAATCCCTAGAATTACGTCAAATACAAGTATTTTCAATGAAATAAGGTCGACAGGTAATGTGAGGGTACCGATTTAAACCAAACAAGACTTATAAATAGTGGACGTAATGAAGGTTTCTCCCAACAGAGTTTCAACAGATAAGTCAAAGTCTAATTTCTCCGGAGTCAAATTTAAACGTTGAGCGCAAGTAGGAGAAATAAAAGAATGGGTAGAACCGGTATCAAATAAGGTATAGACTTCGCTAGAGTTTATGATAAGTTTACTCATGATGACCTCGTTCGGGTTCCTTGCTTTCTGGGAGGTCACGGCAAACGCTCACCCTTGAACTACCGGTTTTGACTTTTCTGGGACGGCCTTTGGTGCCTCCATCCCTGCTGGACTTGTCTTCGGTGCACAACAAAAATGAGCTAGGTGACCTTCTCTTCCACAATTATAACATGTTTTGGACTGCATCGCGCAGTTTGGACTGATGTGTCCCTCCCCTCCGTATTTGAAGCATATGATAGGTGGTCGTTCTCCTTCCTTAACAACGGGTGCTAATGTTGACGTCTTTCCATCATTGTTGAATCTCCTCTTCTTGAAATGTCCATTCTTATTGTCTTGGCCATGATTACCACTGAAGTGGTTACCATTTCTGGCATGTTGATTCCCTCCACGTTTTTGTCACCGCTTCGATGACTGCTACCACTGGTATTATCATTTTGCCGACTGCTCTCTCTTGGTTGGGTTGACTCGTTATCGCGCTCCAATAATTAACCCCTATTTACAACATCTGAATACAAACACAGTTTGTGAGAAATTAAGTATTGGCGCATCTCAGGTTTCAAACCTCTTAGAAACATCTGTGTCATTCTCTCCTCGTTATCAACTAAGTGGGACGCAAACCGGGACAACTCAGCAAACGTGGCTTCGTACTGTGACACGGCCATGTTGTTTTGCTCCAGTTTAATGAACTCTACCTCTTTCATGTGACAAATACTTTCGAGAAAGTACTTGTCGTTGAACAGTTCTTGGAACTTCTCCCAAGACATCTTCAATGCGACAGGTTGAGTACGCTTTACAGATTCCAACCAGTAATCTACCTCTACTCGCAACATGAAGGTGGCAAAAGGAACATTTTGCTCCTCGGAGCATCCCAAGACATCAAATATCTTGTTGATCTGCTTTATCCACGTCTCCGTCTTAAGTGGTTTTGGCTCTCCAAAAAACTCCGGTGGTCCCAGCTCCTTGAACTGTTTAGCAGTGACCGTCCGAGAGTTACCGGTATTTCCACCTATATTTCGGACTAGAGCTGCTCTCGCCTGATGTTGCATGAACTGCATAAAGCCGTTAAACATTCCATCGTTCATCATTTGATCGTTGTTGCTTACTTGAGGATTATTGTCTTCCTGTTGCACATTATCCTGGGTATTTATCTGTGGTGACTCAACGATCTCTTGTGCTCCATTGCTATTCTCAACATTCTCAGATGTCATTTTCAAATACTGTCACAAAATAAGGGTTAATTGACATGTCACATATTATCCATATACTCTGACCGATAAATTAAATACCAAATAAACTTAGGTAGGTCATACTAGCGAAAGAATTTTCCGTTTCTCCCCTCCTAGTTCTTGTCTCATATCTCAGCCAGGAATCATATCCTTAAGCTTTGATACCAACTGTAACGCCCCTAAAATAGGTATATATCACCCATCTTGAGTCGCCAAATACATGGTATAAAATTCAAATACAACTTAATAATACAACTGTCGTATAAAATACGATAACACATAAACTGAGAGTTTTAAAACGAATATTATCTTCTACACAGTATTCAACTCAAATGGTGTTCTCAATACATTTATTATCACATTATTTCATAGAATAGTGAGGACTACTAATGCTATCATCTGGACCGTCACTTCGTTCCCCGACTAGTCCCGGCTACATTCTCATTTCCTGAAGAGAACAATGAAAGCAAAAAGGTGAGCTCAACTAGCCCAGTAAGAAATATTATGACTAAAATAATGCAGAATAATTTATCATTAGCCTTTAACCATGTTAAACTGATAAAATATAACAAACATCAAGTTTAACTGCAGCGGAACAAGCAATCCATTAGAAGAGTCAAGTAGAGAATAAAATCTACTATCTTATATGATTTAAAAGATTTTTTATCACTTTTATCGCTGAGACTCAGCTTAATAAATAATCCACATCATCCCTGCACTACGGCCAAGGATATTCATTAGTATCACAACCACAAATTATCCATGCACTACGGGCAAAGGAAATTCGTGTATTCATCAATGGTCATGATCATGCCAACAACTGTCCATCAATGCACTACAGGCCAATGAGGACTTTTACCACATCATTTGTAACATTACGGTCATGATTATACCGAATAATCCATGGTCATAATCATACCAAGTCCATCTATGCACTACAGGCCACAGATGACTTTCAACATAATATAAACATGAGAATGATGATAATGATATAAGAATTCAATAAAACAAGTTCAAGGATAAATTTTTAAAGATTTATAATTTAATTTATCCAGAAATCAATAACGTCCAAATTGTCAATATGATACTATTTTTTGGAGTAAAATTCAAGAATAATATTGTACTAAAAATAATTTGGACCGAAAATGAATCAATTTTTATCATGAATAGTACCCCAGGTGAATAATACTCGAGTGAATAGTATCCCGTGAATAATACTTCAAGAATAGTAATCCCGTGAATAGTACTCCGGCATGAAAAAGTTAAAACTTATCAAGAATGCTCATAATAATATTTTCATGAAAAGATACTGGATAAAGCGCAAATATCAAGGATATTCTACTAATTTCATGGAGTATAGAAACTAAAATTTTAACAAAACGAGTATAGAATTCGAAATCTAAAACGAAATAATATTACTTGCATACTACAGAATATGAAAGTAAATATTATTTCAAGTGAATATTGAACAAAAATAACTTTCCTTACCTTAAAAAAAGAGTATTCCAACTGGTATAGCGGGGATATTCTTGAAGAAAACTTTCACTGTTTTCTACGCTCAAAGCTTTCTAAAACTCTAAAGAAATACGCTCAAAATTATAGAAAAAGAATTCTCTAATTATGGTGTAATTTTTAATTCTAACCTAAACACCTATTTATAAGAAAATGCTAGAACGTCATAGAAGACTAAATTAATAAAATAATATTTTCTTTTATTTTTTTTCTTACGCATGCCAAGACAATGACTATCAAGGCATGCCATTCTTCAAAAATCTCATCACATGTTTTGACAAAAACAAAAGTGGATCCCACCCATAATTGTAATAAAAATATTTTAATTTTCGAAACTTCAACAATTCATAATAAATAGCCATTTTATCAGAAAAATTCGCATCTCATGTCCTTTCCATAGAAAATTTAATTTCCTACAACTTTGTAGAAAAAAAAATTTCCAAATTCCAAACAGAAAATGCCCGAAATTCACATACGGACGATTTTTAATACCTTCAAAAATTCATAACAAATCATACGTTAATTTTTAACGATTCAAAATTTGTGGATATATACCCAACTTATATATGTATAACATATCCAAAAATCACAACGATCCAACAGTCGGATCAAAATTATAACTCACGCAATAGAGTTTTAAGAACCCCGATTTGATTTTTTTAATACCTCCAATCCGACAAAATACTGATAACACACCTCAAAATTAAATCCTTCATTTATAACCACATAAAATAAATATTTTTCTACCCATAAAATAAATATTTCTTATCATATAAATCAATAATTAATTATTCAGAAATAATATTACAGAACCACAATAATGACAATCAGGCCGTTCCCAGGAAAGAGGGGGCTTTCCAATAAAGATTTATCCTTAATGGCGCGCAATTAGGTGACCAAACATTTCCTTGACAGAACTTTTTAGACATTACCAATAATGATATCTAATAATATTATTCAAATAATATGAATTATTGATCTGATAATGAAAAATATTGTGCAGTGACGATTATTGAAACTACAATAATATAAAATATCAACGCAGTAATTATTGAACCAATAAAATAAAATATTGAACAATAATTACTGTAACAATTATTGAGTAGTGCCTTTTTACGTAAGAATCAATAATTCAAAAATATTGTGCAATACCGTGTGCTACTGTGCAACCCCGCGTATTACTACATTTTAACCACCGGGTATTCTAACAGTTTAACGGTAAAACTTTCGCCGTCATTTTATAAAAAGATATTTTTGTCGTTTTCTCAATCCGACAATAATTCTGTTGTGGGGTCCACCAATGATTGTGCCGTCGTACGAATATTCCCTGTTAAAATGAATATTCCCCGACCAATCGAATATTATATAACAACTTGCGTACTTTGCAAAATTTATAAATATTACCCATAACTATAACATTATATCAAATTTACTCCTTAATATTCAAAAATAATATTTATATAAAATTCATCTTTATTCATAAAAGTTAGGGTCTTACATGTGTGGTCTGCGTACCAAATGTGGTCTTCTTACATTCTTGTTCTTTTCCTCTTTTAAGTTGGAGAATAAATTATATAAGGGTAATGTTATTTTTTGTCTTAAATAATTCTCAAATAATGTGTAATTGAATATTTTAATTTAAAAGGAAATTAGGGTTTGATATTCAGTATAATTAATTAAACAATTTTGTCGTCGAAAATAATTATTGCACAATTCATCACTACAATTATATTCAAATTAGGAAATTGATATTTCCACATAATTTTTTGATATTTTCACATGAAAAGTGTTACTATAGATGTATACCTACGATTTTCATGTGGAAATATTTAAAAATCATATGAAAATATCAGTTTCCTTCAAATTAATATCTTGATTTTTTTTCTAAATTTACCTATATGACATGTTACTAATAAATGGTGTAGAACACTTATTTTACAGGTCATCCTTATATAATTTATTTCCTTTACTTTAATATCGGCACCTTACAAATTGTTACATCATTATCAAAAAAACATATTCGTCCTTCACATTTGTTTGTTAAAGGCACCCTTTTCCTCAAATGCCACTATTTTCATAATTGACATCCCTGTATGAAAATGGTGTTATTTGTTAAAAGGAATCAATAAATCCATTTTTGTTCTAGTGATATTTAAAATTTTAATCGAGACTTATTGCCCTAACAATATCAACTTCCTTTATATTTGTTTAGTTGCACTTCCCTGTAAAACAAAAATCAGCTTTAATTTAACATTATGATAAAGGGCAAATAGTTATAAATGGAGTGTATTTATCATCGCCTTAATTTGTAAAAAAAAAAAAAAGGAAGAAGTCATAATTACTAGTATTCCATTTGTATCAAATAAAGTTCCCAAGCATTATTAGGGTTGAATTGATTGCTTTGTCACGGTGTTGTATACTTGTTTGGACTTAAGTGTAGAGGGACCAAAAGACCTTGCATTATATGATGATATTATGGAGACCACAAATTAAAGTTAGATAATGGGAAATAAAGCTAAAAAGTAGTTATAAAATTCATAGAATCCAGAACTAGATCCCAAATCCGACATTGAGGCATGTATTTGGTTCATTTATCATAGGTTTTTAGAATTATGTATTCAACTTTGAGTCCAACTACGTATTGTAAAAAATTACAGTAAATTATAATTGTGACGTATTTATATTTATGAATATGTAAAAATTAAGAATAATTATATTTTAATTTATTCTATCTTATTAAGTACATACATAAAATATGTAAGAATTAATTAAGAATTACTCCACCATAATTTGTTATATCTTAACATGTATATCATTTCCCTTGAACTTTTTATCTCCTTATTTCCTTCTCTCTCTCTCTCTCTCTCTCTCTCTCTCTCTCTCTCTCTCTCTCTCTCTCCCTTGAATTAGGTTTTTGCTTGTAATCCAAGGTTTTGAGCTTTATTTGGATGTTCAAAACGTGAGGGGAAAGGGTAAAGTAATTCAATAGATTTTAATGGAAAAATTCAGTTTTATATATACAAGTTATAACTATGTAACAACAATTACAATTTGTGAAGTAAACCAAAGCTAATTTATTTGAGAATTGAGATTATCTTAGCCATTTAAATTTATTTTTACTACATGTTAATCATGTATGGAGTGAAATTGAATGGAAGATGTATCGAATATATGGTGTTAGAATATAAGATCAATTAAACAACAATCTCACGTACAAAATAGAGAATAACGGAAAAATAAGAACACATCATACATTCAGAGACGAAGCTACCTTAGAAGGTGTGGCGTCAATTAACTCCATTGGAAAAAAAATTATAATATATGATAAATTTAAAAAAAAAATAAGTGTAATGAATAAATTGACCTCACTGAAATTTTATAAATTTTTTATAACTTTCTCAATTTCATATTACTTCTACTCATGTATGCATCTTCCTCTAATATTTTTAAAATAAATAATAATCTAATTTATATTTTTTATAACATAAGAAATTTAAATATTTATTAACAAATTTATGATTAAAAAGGCGTATTAGAGGTCAATAAAGGGTATATATATATATATATATATATATATATATATATATATATATATATATATATATATATATATATATATATATAATGATATTACTTGTTATATTAACAATATTGTAACAAAATATATATTTTACATATGAAATTGGCCAAAAAAACATAAAATTATCTAAAAAAAATTGGCTCGGGAGCTGTGCGTCCGAACCTCCATCAAATTATTTATAGCATCCCAAAATTTTGACCCTACTGGATAAAAATTATGGCTTCGCCAGTGCATATATCCAAGTTCACCAATTTGACTAATATTGTTTGTCTGATGTATTCATTATATGGCTCACACATTTTACAATAATTAACTCACTAAACAATATTTTTATATAGTAATTAGACTCTCAACTGCCCTGTCGTACTGACTATTAGTAGGATCAGTAGAAGTCACACATGACAAATATATATTACTTTGAAACTGATGGGAAAAGTATGTCAAAAATAATCTGTATCCCAGAAATTATTTTTCTGTCTTTATGCAATTAAATATGAAATCAACAAAACCAATTATGAAAACAAAAATAACAAATAATCATCCACAAGCAAGACACCAAATTTACGTAGAAAACCCTCTAAAATTAAGAGGTAAAAACCACGGGTCAAACTCTGAATCTCCACTATATCACTAATTATGAGCTTACAATAATCCTCTCAAGTTTTATGCCCTAAAACTTGAGGTTACACAATAAATTGAGATGGTACAAATTTACCTTTAATTAAGTTGAAAAACCTAATTAACTTCACCACCCAAAAACACCCTAAGCAATAAAGTCTTCAAGCTTTCAATTGAACAGAGATGATGGCGGATACCCACGAACAACAAACTGTAATTTTCTTAATTTATTATTTTGGTACCTTTTGCTACAAAGCTTCTCTATCTCATGTATAAAATAAGACTCCCTCATAGCCTTATTTATAGTACTCTTCCTAATCCATTCATATTATGGATTAGAAATAATTTATTCTCCTAATCAAATTAGGGATCACATCTCCTTGTCTTGGTCACTAACCAATCTAACAAGTAAATCCTTTTTAATTTCAACTTGTATTCCTTTCATGGAATCTCCAATTCTAATATTGATTCCATTAACCCAATTTCTAATTTGATTAATATCAAGTAAACCCACTTACTTGCTCACAAAGAAAATCAATTTTATTCTATCTTGAATTCTATCTCATGGGTGAGGACCCACACTCAACAATCTCCCCCTCCGAACCCATGAGAGGAGGGATCACCAACCACAACTCCTTACTCGGAGTCAATGCCAACGAAGTCTTGGCTCAACTCAAGCTTCTTGGAATTTTCAAATATCTTCATGTTCGGCTTTGTCTCATCGGCATGGTTCTTCTCAATGGGAGGATTTAACTCAAACTTGACAGATTTTTGCTTGCCAAATTCATTCACAACCGTTTTGTACCCTGACTGTGAGCTATAACTTTCCTTCTTCACTTTTGGTACCCATTTAAAGCGAAGAGCTTTTCTCTTGTGGTTCTCATGCAAGGCACTCTTTTCAATTTTATATTACTTCTACTCATGTATGCATCTTCCTCTAATATTTTTAAAATAAATAATAATCTAATTTATATTTTTTATAACATAAGAAATTTAAATCTTTATTAACAAATTTATGATTTGAAATGTGTATTAGGGGTCAATAAAGGGTATATATATATATATATATATATATATATATATATATATATATATATATATATATATATTATTTGTTATATTAATAATATTGTAACAAAATATATGCTTTACATTTGAAACTGGCCAAAAAACATAAAATTATCTTAAAAAATTGGCTCGGGAGCTGCGCACCCGAAACCCCGCCAAATTATTTATATAGCATCCCAAAATTTTGACCTTACTGGATAAAAATCATGGCTTCGCCAGTGCATATATCCAAGTTCACCAATTTGACTAATACATTTTGTCAGATGTATTCATTAGATATCGCACACGTTTTACAATAATTAACTCACCAAACAATATTTTTATAATAATTAGACTCTCGACTATCATGTCGTAGTGGCTATTAGTAGGATCAGTAGAAGTCACACATGACAAATATATATTACTAATTTGGAACTTTATTAAAAATTTTGAAAAAAGGCAAATTAATTTTATTTCTAAAAAGATCAATAACCCAAAAGGGTGGGATTATGACTACTATAAAGTTTGATTTCTATTTATAAGCATGCTTATTTATTAATAATTTGTATAGAAAAAAGAGAAGTGACTTTTCTTGGTGGCGTTGTTTGGATATTTTATAAGTTCTAAGAAGAAATGATAAGAAAATTGGTAAACTTACTTCACAAAAGAATCTCTCTAAAAGTGAAACTGAAATGATTTTTTTTCCTAGGGAGGAGAAAATTACGCTCCATCGAATAAAAAAAACAGACAAAAAACGAATCGACTATGGCGACTTTTTTTTTGTCGTTATAACATAGACCTGACAAAATCGGCCTAAGCCCGCGGGCCAACTCGGCCCGCCTGCCAAAACGCGGGCTTTGGGCTTCATTTTTTCAGCCCATAAAACCTGGGCCGTTTTGGCCTGGCTATGGCCCGACCCATTTGGGTCTGACTCATAAATATGTCAAATTTTAGTCATAAATCAGTCGAAGCCCGCGGGCCGACTCGGCCTGCCCGTCAAAATACAGGCTTTGGACTTCACTTTTTCAACCCATCAAAATTTAAGCCATTTTGGCTCGGCCCGCCAATGACCTTGTTGACTTAGTCATATTCTAGCCTTATGTTTTGATGATGAAATGTTCAAGTACTAAATTGTTTTATGATGTTTCAGGTATTTGTTGATAAAAGAATGTTGGTGAAATTTTCAAGTGAAGGAAGAAAGTTTTTTTCTAGGAAAACAAATGTAAGATCAATTGCATAATAATTGATTTTTCATTTAAAGGCTCTAGGACATATTATTGCATTATATCTTTTTATATGTCTTAAATGAAAAATGTTTTTAAATATTTTTATGAAAAATGTTTTATTAGTATTACATGTTTAGCATGGAAATTATATTCACACACTTGGAGCACATGCATACACGTGGATACATGTTGATATATGAAAGGGTGAAAGTATTGTTACATGTATGCAAGTTCAGTTTTCTTTTTAAGAAAGATAATGATTATAAGTCTTGGGATTCTTATATGGTATTGGAAAGATAAAGGACACTCCACCTTTATTGCCCCACGTCACTTTTGAATATAGAGACTAAGCCAGAGTTGGAAAGTGGATTATCTTTAGAGGGCTTTCATTATTATCTCTACACTAAAAATGCCGGCAGTTGTTTATCTTGTTGATTTGGTGTCTACGTGTTTCAAGGAAAATGAATTATGGTCTCATTAAATAGCTTGAGTCTTGGAAATGATAAAGCAACTGTTTACTCTCCTATCTTACGCCACCTAATATTTGAGAGATAAAATCAAAGTTGTTTGTGCTGAATTTATATTAACTCTTTACCGTTGCAATTTTTTGTTGAGATATTATCATACCATTTGATTTGATAAACAGAACATATCCTGCTATTAACGGTAATATATTGGCTATATAAATGGTGTTTTCTTATATGGAAAATACATAACTCACGAAATTAATACTTGCACTTATTATTATTATTGAGCAAATTGATTTACTGAGTGCAATTCTTAAGAAGCTAAGCAGTTTAATTTTTGGTATTATTTGAGGTGATATTCGGTAAGAAATTAATTGCTTATATTGTGCTATTTGATCATTGCATATAGTTGAGCCTTTAATTGTTAAATTGATTATTCTTGCATTGATCATAGACCTCTATATTGTATTGAATTTTCTATTTTTTAGACTAAGTGTAGTCTAAAGGTTTTAATTCTGGTGGATTAGAAAAGGAGGTTACAAACAGGTTCAAGGAAGCAAAGGTGCTTGAATGGTGCATAGGTGCACAAGGAGCAAGAGAGCTCAAGGGAAATTAATTGTTAATTAATTTTTGTTAGAATCTGTTTTGTAATCTGTATTTATTTATAAAGAAATAAATAAAGTGAGTCTCCAATACTAGTTGGTATTGGACGTGGACTAGGCTATTATCATAGAGGGTAATAGTTGAACCACGTAAAAATCTTGGTGTTGATTTTATTATTTGCTTTACTTTAAAATCACATAAGTTACTTAATTATCTTAATTTGACTACTTGCACTATATTAAGATAATTCTTTTACATCAAGTATTTTATTTAAAAGGCTATATTAATTCAGCAAGCTGATTTCTATCTTTATAGTAGCCTGAAATTAATAGTTTTTAAAAGTTGGTCATAGATTGCTCCTACACTTATTCAACCCCCCCTTCTAAGTGTGCCTAGTTAAATTTCATTTGGTATCAGAGCTTGGCTCTACTTATCTTAGTCTTAAAAGGTGACTTGTAGGGAAAGATTCTAACATGGCACAGTTCGGAAACAACTATCAAGAAGGTCAATCTACCAATAGACCTCCTTTGCTGTTTGGCACAGAAAATTACAACTTCTGGAAATTCTGAATGAGGATCTATCTTAAAAGAGATCCTTGGGAATGGTGGGTTGTGGAGAACGGACCAGTTGTGTAAGACCCCGAATTTTATGAAATAAAAGTATTCAATTTTTCTTATAATTACTATTCAGTAAATGGTTAAATTGATAAAAGTTTAAAATTATGAGTGAAATATGATTTTTTTTTCAAAATAAGCAAGTGGTTATAAAATAATCATTGTTGTCGGGGAATATTCGTTTGGTCGTGGAATATTCTTTCTGTCGGGGAATATTCGTACGACGGCGCAGCCATTTGTGGGCCCCATAACAGAATAACTGTCGGGTGAAGAAAATGACAAATTTGAGTTTTTACAAATAACGGTGTAGTTGTTACCGTTAACACTGTTGGAATATCCGGTGGTTAAAATACTGTAATACGCGTTATTACACAGTAGCACACAGTATTGCACAGTATTTTTAAAATTATTGATTCTTACGTAAGAAGGCACTACTCAATAATTGTTACAGTAATTACTGTTCAATATTTTATTTTATTGATTCAATAATTACTACGTTAAAATTTTGTATTATTGTTGTTCAATAATTGTTGCTGCACAGTATTTCCCATTATCAGATCAATAATTCATATTATTTGAATAGTATTATTAGATAGCATTATTGGCAATGTCTAGAAAGTTCTGTCTAAAGAGAGGTTTGGTCATCTAATTGCGCGCCAGTAAGGAGAAATCCTTATTGGAAAGCCCCCTCTTTCTTGGGAACGGCCTGGTTGTCATAAATGTGATTCTGTAATATTATTTGTGAATAATTAATTATTGATTCATATGATAAGGAAATATTTATTTTATGTGGATATAAACGAGGGATATATTTTTGTGGTTAAAAATGAAGGAGTTAATGTTGAGATTTTTATCCGTATTTTTGTCGGAATGGAGGTATTAAAAATCAGGGTTTTTGAGATATTTTGCGGGGGTTATAATTTTTAATCCGACCGTTGGATCGTGGTAATTTTTGGATATGTTATACATATATAAGTTGAGTATATGCCCACAAATTTTGAACCGTTAAAAATGAACGTATGATTTATTATGAATTTTACGAAATGACTGGTTCAGAAATTGTTGAATTTTCGGAGTTTATCATTTTGGTGGAAAATTCTAGAATTTGTGGGCCCCACTTGTGGTTGGTGAAGAAATGTGCTGAATTATATTTCAAATGTGGTGGGTGGGAATAGTAGCAGGTAAAGCCATCAGGTTGCAGGTCAAACCTACCAAAATTTTTCTATAAATAGATGGCTAAGTTAGAATTGAAAATCACACCAGAAACATAAGCTTTCTCTCTTTCTCTCTATATTATGAAGCATATTTTGTGAGTTTTTAGATACTTGGTGAGTTGCTATTCATCAGTGCAAGTTTTCTTCAGCATCATATCCAATATCCAGTCAGAAGTACTGCTCTTTTGAGGTAAGGGATAGTAAGGGATAGTAAGGGATTTTAAGGGTTGTTATGATTTTCAGTTTCGTAATTTTTCTGAACTTCAAAAATTTTGGAAAAATTTGAAATGATATTTTGATGAGTTTTATTGATTGTGTCCAAAAATGGTGATTTTTGGATGTATAGATTGAGAGTTATGAATTTTATGAGAAAAGACTATTTTAAAAGTAACCGCTTATAATTCCTTGTGGTTAACTCCAAAATTGATGAAATTTTTATTGGGAGTACATGTATATGATAGAAGTATACTCTGTAAATTTCAGAATTTTTAGACAAAAGTACAATTTTTGATAAATGTCTAAATATTCGGCTATTTTGGCCATATGAAAAATAGTAAATGACTTTTAAAAATTCTGAGAAAAATATATGTTCACTATGGGACTATATTATGCTAAATCCCAGAAAAGAAATATTTTTGGAACTGATTTGGTATTTTTCATAAAAATGGTCTAGTTATGAGTAAATGAATTAAATATGTTTTGTGAAGAAAGAAAATTAAAAAATAGGATTTTATGGCTTGAGAATCCTATATGAGGTATATGCAGATTTTTGATGAGGGTTTTGGTTATTGATGATGAAATTGTAAGAGTTGACATTTTATGATGATTAAATGCATTAATTAGTAAAGTGTAAACAATTAAAATAAATTGTTTATAAATTTAAGTAATGTTATTCTTTCAATATCATTATACCGAAATATTGGTATGGATTTTATTGTGAAATTTTTATCTTTTGTGTCGGGGTTACTATTCATGAGTTACTATTCACGATTTACTATTCATGAATTACGAATATTACTCTTGAGATTAAAACTATATGTTGATCATATTATTTTTATCATCATATATAATATTTTTATAACCCTGATGTTGAAATTCTCTTTCACTGGAGTGTAAAGATGGGTAGATTATTGGTATGATCATGACTAGGATTCTCTTTGGCCTGTAGTGCAAAGTTGAATTGTGACTGGTATGATCATGACCATTGAATTTATAAGTGAATATCTTTAGCTTAAGTGCAAAGGTGAATTGATCAACATGGTTATAATTATTGTTTATATAAATTCTGAAATGATTATATATTTCTTTGAGATATTAATATCTTTGGCCTGTAGTGCAAAGATGAAATATTGATGAATATCTTTGGCCTGTAGTGCAAAGATGAATTGTTGATGAATATCTTTGGCCCGTAGTGCAAAGATGACATGTTGTTGAATATCTTTGGCCAGTAGTGCAAAGATGAACAGATGTTGAGATAAACATGACCAACTGGTGATACAAATGAATATCTTTGGACGTAGTGCAAAGATGAAGTTATTAGTATGATTATGAACAGGAAATGTGATTTGGTGTAACCATGATCTTTGATGTTTCAGGTAAAGATAGGTGATGAAAATTATCATCGTCCTGGATGAGAAGAGGAATTTAGAACTGCAGTTATGATTATGAGTTATTCATATGATTGTGGACCAGAATTGTTGATTGATGTTACAGGGATAAAACATTGTTGGTGGATTTTTAACATGGAGAAGATAATAGACTTTATAGTCTATTTGACTCTTCTAATGGATTGCTCGTTCCGCTGCAACTATGGTTAAAATTTTTATCATTTACCATATGTTCTAAATCTCTGATTTATTGTTGATGAATGCTATTGATAATTGAATTATCTTTAGTCATGACATTCTTTACTGAGCTAGTTGTGCTCACCCTTTTGCTTCACAATTCCTTTCAGGTAATAAGAGTGTAGCTGGGTCGAGCAGGGGTAACAAGGGAATAGAACGGTGGTCATCATTTAGTAGTTATATTTGGTGAAGAAAATAGGGTGAGGCGAACCCAACGTTGGAAGGGTGTTTTGTCACTATCATACAAGATGTCTAATGGCATACAACCTCGTGTCATCATAAGACATGATTGTGCACATCCGCTTGCTGAGTATATCTATGGGCACTACCTATATAATCTTGGTGTTTGTTTGAAGTATAATTCTCAATTAGAGACAGTGGAGATAATGATAAGTCAAGAGAAGACTCACCATTGGGAAGAATATGATAGTAATCTTCTCATTTTTCTTTGGGGTCTATTGGGTCAACCAATGATAATTCTGTGGCCATATGATATCTATCATAATCTAGATGCGTGGCCTCCCATGTACGAAGGTTTCCTTGAGCACTTCCCAAAGATTCTAATTTCTAAAACAGTTTTTGACTATACCTTTATGTAAGGTGTTATTGTGAGGTGATGTCCACGGTTGGAACATGAGTCACATTTGGTATATATTTGTATCCAAACTCACAGCATATGTGTTGTTGTATTTTGCACGACAATTGTTGTAATAAAGTTGTAGTTGTTTTCTGTACCATGTATTTGGCGACTCGGAATAGGTTGGATGGAATGAACCTATTTTGGGGTTGTCACAGGTGGTATCAGAGCTTAGGGATATGATCTCTGGCGGAGATCGGGGAATACAACTAGGAGGGGAGAGATGAGTAAATCCTTCGCTAGTGTGTCCTACCTAAGCTTATTTGTTGGTCAGTCATAATATTGGGATATTATGTGATATGTTAATTTGTTCAATTAACCCTTATTTTGAAGCTGTATTCTAGAATGATATCTGAAATATAGGAGATGAGCAATGGAGATATCATGATGATAGGGAAGATGGAATCTGAAATGAAAGCAAGGTATTCTCAACTCTTTGAAATACCAGGTACGTAAATTTCGGGGACGAAATTTCATAAGGAGGGGAGATTGTAAGACCCCGAATTTTATGAAATAAAAGTATTCAATTTTTCTTATAATTACTATTCAGTAAATGGTTAAATTGATAAAAGTTTAAAATTATGAGTGAAATATGATTTTTTTTTCAAAATAAGCAAGTGGTTATAAAATAATCATTGTTGTCGGGGAATATTCGTTTGGTCGTGGAATATTCTTTCTGTCGGGGAATATTCGTACGACGGCGCAGCCATTTGTGGGCCCCATAACAGAATAACTGTCGGGTGAAGAAAATGACAAATTTGAGTTTTTACAAATAACGGTGTAGTTGTTACCGTTAACACTGTTGGAATATCCGGTGGTTAAAATACTGTAATACGCGTTATTACACAGTAGCACACAGTATTTTTAAAATTATTGATTCTTACGTAAGAAGGCACTACTCAATAATTGTTACAGTAATTACTGTTCAATATTTTATTTTATTGATTCAATAATTACTACGTTAAAATTTTGTATTATTGTTGTTCAATAATTGTTGCTGCACAGTATTTCTCATTATCAGATCAATAATTCATATTATTTGAATAGTATTATTAGATAGCATTATTGGCAATGTCTAGAAAGTTCTGTCTAAGGAGAGGTTTGGTCATCTAATTGCGCGCCAGTAAGGAAAAATCCTTATTGGAAAGCCCCCTCTTTCCTGGGAACGGCCTGGTTGTCATAAATGTGATTCTGTAATATTATTTGTGAATAATTAATTATTGATTCATATGATAAGGAAATATTTATTTTATGTGGATATAAACGAGGGATATATTTTTGTGGTTAAAAATGAAGGAGTTAATGTTGAGATTTTTATCCGTATTTTTGTCGGAATGGAGGTATTAAAAATCAGGATTTTTGAGATATTTTGCGGGGGTTATAATTTTTAATCCGACCGTTGGATCGTGGTAATTTTTGGATATGTTATACATATATAAGTTGAGTATATGCCCACAAATTTTGAACCGTTAAAAATGAACGTATGATTTATTATGAATTTTACGAAATGACTGGTTCAGAAATTGTTGAATTTTCGGAGTTTATCATTTTGGTGGAAAATTCTAGAATTGGTGGGCCCCACTTGTGGTTGGTGAAGAAATGTGCTGAATTATATTTCAAATGTGGTGGGTGGGAATAGTAGCAGGTAAAGCCATCAGGTTGCAGGTCAAACCTACCAAAATTTTTCTATAAATAGAGGGCTAAGTTAGAATTGAAAATCACACCAGAAACATAAGCTTTCTCTCTTTCTCTCTATATTATGAAGCATATTTTGTGAGTTTTTAGATACTTGGTGAGTTGCTATTCATCAGTGCAAGTTTTCTTCAGCATCATATCCGATATCCAGTCAGAAGTACTGCTCTTTTGAGGTAAGGGATAGTAAGGGATAGTAAGGGATAGTAAGGGATTTTAATGGTTGTTATGATTTTCAGTTTCGTAATTTTTCTGAACTTCAAAAATTTTGGAAAAATTTGAAATGATATTTTGATGAGTTTTATTGATTGTGTCCAAAAATGGTGATTTTTGGATGTATAGATTGAGAGTTATGAATTTTATGAGAAAAGACTATTTTAAAAGTAACCGCTTATAATTCCTTGTGGTTAACTCCAAAATTGATGAAATTTTTATTGGGAGTACATGTATATGATAGAAGTATACTCTGTAAATTTCAGAATTTTTAGACAAAAGTACAATTTTTGATAAATGTCTAAATATTCGGCTATTTCGGCCATATGAAAAATAGTAAATGACTTTTAAAAATTCTGAGAAAAATATATGTTCACTATGGGACTATATTATGCTAAATCCCAGAAAAGAAATATTTTTGGAACTGATTTGGTATTTTTCATAAAAATGGTCTAGTTATGAGTAAATGAATTAAATATGTTTTGTGAAGAAAGAAAATTAAAAAATAGGATTTTATGGCTTGAGAATCCTATATGAGGTATATGCAGATTTTTGATGAGGGTTTTGGTTATTGATGATGAAATTGTAAGAGTTGACATTTTATGATGATTAAATGCATTAATTAGTAAAGTGTAAACAATTAAAATAAATTGTTTATAAATTTAAGTAATGTTATTCTTTCAATATCATTATACCGAAATATTGGTATGGATTTTATTGTGAAATTTCTATCTTTTGTGTCGGGGTTACTATTCATGAGTTACTATTCACGATTTACTATTCATGAATTACGAATATTACTCTTGAGATTAAAACTATATGTTGATCATATTATTTTTATCATCATATATAATATTTTTATAACCCTGATGTTGAAATTCTCTTTCACTGGAGTGTAAAGATGGGTAGATTATTGGTATGATCATGACTAGGATTCTCTTTGGCCTGTAGTGCAAAGTTGAATTGTGACTGGTATGATCATGACCATTGAATTTATAAGTGAATATATTTAGCTTAAGTGCAAAGGTGAATTGATCAACATGGTTATAATTATTATTTATATAAATTCTGAAATGATTATATATTTCTTTGAGATATTAATATCTTTGGCCTGTAGTGCAAAGATGAAATATTGATGAATATCTTTGGCCTGTAGTGCAAAGATGAATTGTTGATGAATATCTTTGGCCCGTAGTGCAAAGATGACATGTTGTTGAATATCTTTGGCCAGTAGTGCAAAGATGAATAGATGTTGAGATAAACATGACCAACTGGTGATACAAATGAATATCTTTGGACGTAGTGCAAAGATGAAGTTATTAGTATGATTATGAACAGGAAATGTGATTTGGTGTAACCATGATCTTTGATGTTTCAGGTAAAGATAGGTGATGAAAATTATCATCGTCCTGGATGAGAAGAGGAATTTAGAACTGCAGTTATGATTATGAGTTATTCATATGATTGTGGACCAGAATTGTTGATTGATGTTACAGGGATAAAACATTGTTGGTGGATTTTTAACATGGAGAAGATAATAGACTTTATAGTCTATTTGACTCTTCTAATGGATTGCTCGTTCCGCTGCAACTATGGTTGAAATTTTTATCATTTACCATATGTTCTAAATCTCTGATTTATTGTTGATGAATGCTATTGATAATTGAATTATCTTTAGTCATGACATTCTTTACTGAGCTAGTTGTGCTCACTATTTTGCTTCACAATTCCTTTCAGGTAATAAGAGTGTAGCTGGGTCGAGCAGGGGTAACAAGGGAATAGAACGGTGGTCATCATTTAGTAGTTATATTTGGTGAAGAAAATAGGGTGAGGCGAACCCAACGTTGGAAGGGTGTTTTGTCACTATCATACAAGATGTCTAATGACATACAACCTCGTGTCATCATAAGACATGATTGTGCACATCCGCTTGCTGAGTATATCTATGGGCACTACCTATATAATCTTGGTGTTTGTTTGAAGTATAATTCTCAATTAGAGACAGTGGAGATAATGATAAGTCAAGAGAAGACTCACCATTGGGAAGAATATGATAGTAATCTTCTCATTTTTCTTTGGGGTCTATTGGGTCAACCAAGGATAATTCTGTGGCCATATGATATCTATCATAATCTAGATGCGTGGCCTCCCATGTACGAAGGTTTCCTTGAGCACTTCCCAAAGATTCTAATTTCTAAAACAGTTTTTGACTATACCTTTATGTAAGGTGTTATTGTGAGGTGATGTCCACGGTTGGAACATGAGTCACATTTGGTATATATTTGTATCCAAACTCACAGCATATGTGTTGTTGTATTTTGCACGACAATTGTTGTAATAAAGTTGTAGTTATTTTCTGTACCATGTATTTGGCGACTCGGAATAGGTTGGATGGAATGAACCTATTTTGGGGTTGTCACAAGTTGTTCCACGAAGAGATGACGGGACACCAAAGATTCTGCTAGAAATGGATTCAACCGAAATCTACATGGTCTCATATGATTCAAAGGCTATGAACACACTTCTCAGCGGCATGGTATAATCCGAGATAGATAAAGTCTCCTCATGCAATACTGCCAAAGAGATGTGGGATACGTTAGTGGTAAGTCATGAAGGTACTTCCAAAGTACGAGAAGTCAAGCTAAGCATGCTTATGCACGATTATGAAATGTTCAAGCTTGAAAAAGATGAAACCATCAAGCTAGCTCAAGCAAGATTTCTATTCCTTATAAACTCCTTGAAATTGCTGGACAAGACTATTCCTCAAAGTGAGATCAACCGTAAGTTGCTTCGGGCTATGCCCAAAATGTTTGCTTCTAAAATCACTACTCTTCAAGATTCTGCTACTATTTCTTCCATGGATACTTTAACTTTATTTGGAGAGTTAGAAGAATATGAACATCAGTTAAAGAGATATGATGATGAGGAGGAAACTCCTCGAAGAAAGGTCTTGGCTCTTACTACAGATAATGAGGAGGAGCTTGATGATAACTCCGATGAAGAAATAGCAATGATGTCAAGGAAACTAAAGGGGTTACTACAAAGGAAAAACAAGAGAAGGAACACTTTCAATTCAAATAAATTCAAAGGAAAGCAAACTGAAGAGACGTGTTTCGAATGTGGACGTCCTGGCCACTTCAAGAAAGACTGTTTTCAACTAAAGAATAAAGGGAAGACCAACTACAAAGACAACAAGAAGAACAAAGCCTTTATTACTTGGAGTGATGAAGAATCCGAAGTGGAGATCGATGCTAAAGATGAGATAGCACAAGTATGCTTCGTGGGAATTGAAGGTGAATCTAATCAGGTATCTTTTAATGAACTAAACTCTTTAGAACAAGAAAATAAAAAATTAAGAGAAAAGAATGCAAGCTTAAAAGGATTAGTTAATACACTAATGGATGAAGTAGATTCACTAATAGATGAAAAGAAAGAAATTGAAAAGGAATCTACATGTAAAGAAGAAAAGGTTTTGATTGCAAAAATTGATTATTTAGACAATTATAATAAAATACTTTTCAATAAGGTAAAATTTTTAAATAATGAAGTTCAAAAATTGACTAATGAGTTAAAAATGAGAGATGTGTGTATTGATGCATTTAGTGATAAATCTCCTGTTAAAACATTTCCTAATAATGAACTTCAAAAAGAAATAGACTCACTAAAATCATCCCTTGATAAATTTGTTCAAGGTGAAGAAAATCTAAATGTCATATTAGGTAAACAAAGACCTTGTTTTGAAAGACAAGGAATTGGTTATGATTCTATGCATAAAAAGAGTAATATCAAAATGTTAAAATCAAAGTCACGTTTTAGTTTAAATTATTGCTCACCTTTTACAACTTGTAAACATTGTGGTATTAAAGGTCATTTAGATATAAATTATTTTAAGAAACGAAACAATGTTAAAAAGGTATGGATTAAAAAGAGTGATTTACTTGCTACTAACATAAGTGGACCCAAAAAGATATGGGTACCAAAAAGATGAACTATCTTTTCCTGACAGGTATGTTTAAAAGCAAGAGTTCCATCTCAAAAATGGATTCTTGATAGTGGATGCTCTCGTCACATAACTAGTGATAAATCAAAGTTTATAGAACTAAGTGTCAAGAAAAAGAATGGAACGGTCACTTTTGGAGATAATAAAACCTGCGAAATAATCAAAAAAGGTAAAATCGGCAACGGCAAGGTAAGTATAAATAATGTTCATCTTGTTAACGGTCTAGAATTTAATTTAATTAGTATCAGTCAATTAATGGATAATGGCCATCAAGTTAATTTTGAAAAAGATAAATGCACAATATTTCATGGTACTAACGATACTACTCTAGTTGCACAAAGAGAGGGAAATATATATACTATTAATTTTGAGCAACAAGATGAAGAACTATGTCTTACTTCAGGACAAGATGAAGCTTATCTATGGCATAAAAGGATGGGACATGTTCATATGGACTTAATCAAGAAATTATCCTCAAAGAATCTCCTCAAAGGGTTGCCAAAAATCAGGTTTGAAAAGAAAGGAATATGCATTCCTTGTCAACTGGGAAAACAAGTAAGAAGTTCTTTTACAGCAAAGAATAGGGTATCAACCTCCTCTCCCTTGCAATTACTTCATCTTGATTTATTTGGACCGGAAAGACATTCTAGTATTAATGATAAATTTTATGCATTTGTAATAGTTGATAATTTTTCAAGATACACATGGGTATTATTTTTAAGAACTAAGGATGAAGCATTTAAAGAGTTTGAAAAATTAATAAGGAATCTTGAAACCAAGTATAGTTATAAACTCATTAGAATTAGAAGTGATCATGGTACTGAATTTCAAAAAGATTTTATAACCTTTTGTGATCAAAGAGGTATTAGTCATGAATTCTCAGCACCAAGGACTCCTCAACAAAAAGGAGTGGTGGAAAGGAAGTATCGGACTCTACAAGAGACAACTAGAACACTATTACAAGAAAGTAAGCTTCCAAAGAAATTTTGGGCCGAAGCAGTAAGTACATCATGTTATGTTTTAAATAGAATACTCATTCGTCCTATTATTTTGAAAACACCATATGAGCTTTTGAATAATAAAATTTCAAACATAAGTTATTTCAAAATATTTGGTTCTAAATGTTTTATCTTAAATACAAGTGACAATTTGGGAAAATTTGATGCTAAGTCATATGAAGGAATATTTATTGGTTATTCTCAAAATAGTAAGGCTTATCGCATCTTCAATATTAAAAAGTCTTGTGTTGAAGAATCAGTTCATATCACTTTCAATGAGACTAACAATGATCTTCCAAAAGAAAGTGAAGATGATGCAGGAAATTTGGAGACAGTCACAATTTCAGCAAACCGAAACGAACAAAACAGGAGACCGAATGAACAATTTCAGCAAACTAAAATAGATGAACAGGATGAACGTGAACCTGAAAATTTACAGGATGCTGAAGATGTGTCTAATGATCAAGAAGAAGTTATGCATAATATCCAAATGCCAAGAACAGCTAGATACATCAAGAATCATCCTCCAGAAAATATCATTGGAGATATCAATAAAGGTATAACCACACGAAGAGGTTTACAAAATCACTGTGCATTCTCTGCATTTTTATCACAGGTTGAGCAAAAGAATGCAAAGGATGCTATACTTGATGAGAATTGGCTATTGGCAATGCAAGAAGAACTTCAACAATTTGAGAGATGTCAAGTGTGGTAACTCATATCTCCTCCAAAAGATGTTTCCATCATTGGTACTAAATGGGTGTTCAAGAACAAGCTTGATGAGCACGGAACAATCATTCGTAACAAAGCAAGGCTAGTAGCTCAAGGATATAACCAACAAGAGGGGATCGACTATGAAGAAACCTATGCACCAGTGGTAAGGTTGGAATCAATCCGAATTCTGTTAGCTTTTGCATGCTACAAGAAGTTTACACTCTACCAAATGGATGTAAAGAGCGCCTTTCTAAATGGATACATCAATGAAGAGGTATATGTCAAACAGCCTCCTGGATTCGAGCATGAAAAGTATCCTAATCATGTGTACAAGTTAAAGAAAGCTCTTTATAGCTTGAAACAAGCTCCAAGAGCTTGGTACAAAAGATTGAGTAAGTATCTCTTATCAAATGGGTTTGTTAGAGGTAAGATAGATTCTACATTGTTTATTAAGCATAAAAATATCGATATTATTATTGTTCAAATATATGTAGATGATATAATATTTGGTGCTACTAATGATTTCCTTTGTGAGTGGTTTCCAAGTGCATGCATAAAGAATTTGACATGAGCTTAATTACTTCTTGGGACTACAAATCAAGCAAACAAAGGAAGGAATTTATATCCATCAAACTAAATACACAAAAGAACTTCTCAAGAGATTTGGCTTTGAAGGATCTAACTCAAAAGGAACACCAATGAGCACGTCAATAAAGCTCACCACTGATGAGAAAGGTATTGATGTTGATATAACAAAATATCGAGATATGATTGGATGCTTGCTATATTTAACTACCTCTAGACCCGATATAATGAATAGTGTTTGTTTGTGTGCTAGATTTCAAGCTAAACCCAAAGAGTCACATTTGAATGCTGTTAAAAGGATTTTGAAATATTTAAGTGGTACAATAAATTTAGGGTTATTTTATCCAATTTCCAATCATTGTGAGCTAATAGGTTATTCAGATGCTGACTATGCAGGGTGTCAAATTGATAGAAAAAGTACAAGTGGTGCTTGTACTTTCTTGGGACAAAGTCTCGTTTCATGGCATAGTAAAAAGCAAACTTCAGTAGCTCTTTCAACTACTGAGGGTGAATACCTAGCTGCAGGAAGTTGCTGTTCTTAGATATTATGGATGCGTCAAACTCTTTGTGATTTTGATATATTATGTGATTGTGTGCCTATATATTGTGATAATTCAAGTGTTATAGATATATCTAAAAATCATGTGTTACATTCACGTACAAAGCATATAGAAGTTAGACATCATTTTTTACGTGATAATGTGTCAAAAGGTTTTATAAAATTAATCTTTATTCCTACTGAAAATCAAATTGCAGATATTTTTACTAAACCATTGAGTGAAGATAGATTTTGCATGTTACGTAGAGAACTTGGGATGTGTACTGTATGATTTCTTTTGTTATCCTAGAAATGCATGTATATCGTATTAACTGTTATTTATTAGGATAATTATATTTTCGGCTGGTTACTTAATTCACTTACGCGAGAATCAAGGAGAATATCATAATTAGTTTTGACATCCGAAAAGACCGGACGGCTGAAGGGGTTATTAGGAGACGTACGAATACCACATAATGGTTTTTGACAATTGAAAATACAAGTCAGATGGGGAGTCTTGGGAGACGTAAAGCCTTGGGAGACGTAAAGACTAAGAGACATAAAGATACATATATGCATTCATTTTTTTTATATATCCTATATCTTTCCATTCTCCTTATATCCTCTGATTCTCTCTGTCTCTCGTATCTTGTTTCGTATCTTCAATCACCATGAGAACCCGTACGAGCAAGCGAGCAATTATCGATTCCGACGATGATCAGACGACGGTTCCACCGCACTCTACTACCGGACCATCTAGACAGAAAAAGAAAATGAAGAGGGTTGTGTCATCTGAGGAAGAGTATTTGGACTCTTCGGCGTCTAAAGCGTCCACATTCAGTCCTTCACTGCCCAAGTCTATCGGACCCTCACGGCATCGACAAACTCAGTCTTCTAAGCCGGAAGTTTCACCTCCACCGGTCTCGGTAACCCCTACTCGTTTTTCTGATCTGCTTGAAAATTATTTTCGTAGTAATGCATACGAGGTACGCTTCAAAACAGTTATATTTCCAAAACAATTTGTCTACGAAAAATCTGTTGATCAGATCTGTTTTCAGCGATCCCCTCTCAAACTGTTATTTGAATCTTGTGGTATATCATCTATGCTTTTTCCTCCCTCTGTGGCATATCCTAGTCTTGTTCAACAATTTTATACGAATCTAGAATGCCATGGTGATTCTTATACAACGTTTGTCAAAGGCAAATCTCTTTATTTTTCTATTATGGATTTTGGTAGCATTTTAAATGTCTCTTTTTCTGGTGTATGTCCTTTCACAAAGAAAGGAGCTGTTCATTTTCCATTTACTCCATTGGAATAACTTCAAATTGTGATGAACAATAATCGGTTAACTGATGTTTGCACTCCTAAAACTGTGGATGTTTCTCCAATTTCATGTGTCCTTCATCATATTGTTAGGTATAATATGTTGCCTCGGTTAGGTGGAGGAGCAGATTTTACTTATCAGGATCTGATTATTGTTGCTCTAATTTTACGTGGTGTGTCTTTCAATTTATCTCAACTCATGCTTCATCACATGACTGCTTGTTTGCGAAAGTCAAAGACTTGTTTGCCTTATAGTGCTACCCTCACTACTCTATTTAAACATTTTAAAATTTCTTTTGACAATGAAAATTTTGTTTCAGTTACTGATGTTATTAGTGTCAGTTCCCTGAAAATGTCACATATCAATTTACTTGATGGATTATTTGTTAGAATCCCTTCTGAAACTCCTGCTCCTCCAGTCTCTATTCCATCTTCTCCTGTTCAGCCCATTGCTCAATCCTCTCCTGAAATCATGGAAATGTTGAAAGTAATTCTTGGTAATCAAGAAAAAATGCAACTTAAAATGACTGCCCTTCATAATAGAATGTCTGTGTTGGAAAAAGGTAAGTTGCCTTTGGGAGCACCTGAAATCAATAAACTCTATCATAACATTGAAGATGAGTTTATTGATTTGCAAGCTGGTTTTGAGGTGCAAACAACTGCCTTGGCTGAGTTAATGCAACGACGTCTTAATCGCAATTCGTGTCAGCTGAGTCAAGAAATGAAGTTTATTAGTAATCAAATAGGGGAGCTGGCCGAGTTTATTTCTGTTCGTTTCAATGATGTGGGATCTAAATTGCATATGCAGCGTAAACATTCGACTGTCCCGGAGTGGGTGCATTGTAATTGGCTGGCTGAGTATCAAGGAGAATTTTTAGATGTCCCTCTTCCCCCTGCCACTGTCATTCCCAGACCTCCACAGTTTGCTACGGATTTTAGTATCGATGAAAAGGTTCATCGTGCCAATCACAAACCTTATTTCACAAAAAGGGCAGCTCAGCGTGCGGCAGTGGTAGAGCTTGATGAATAAATGGTTTCCTTTTTTGTTTGATGACAAAGGGGGAGAGTTTATGATAATTTTTAATTGTGTGGACGAATTTTTTAAAAAACTGTTGGTTTTGGGTTTGGTGTGTTTCACCAAAAGACATATGTTTAAATTGGGTTTTTTAAATATTTGATTTATATGCAGTAAATATTTTTATATATGATGCACTAACAAAAACTGCAGGTAACAGGTTTGTTTTGAAATGTTTTTAAATCGAATTTCAGTATCCTGAAATAAAATTATTGCATGGATTTAGGGGGAGCTAATTATGTTATGCATATATTCAGGGGGAGTTTATGAGAGTTAAACAATTTTGGGTTGTCATCATCAAAAAGGGGGAGAATGTTGACTTAGTCATATTATAGCCTTATGTTTTGATGATGAAATGTTCAAGTACTAAATTGTTTTATGATGTTTCAGGTATTTGTTGATAAAAGAATGTTGGTGAAATTTTCAAGTGAAGGAAGAAAGTTTTTTTCTAGGAAAACAAATGTAAGATCAATTGCATAATAATTGATTTTTCATTTAAAGGCTCTAGGACATATTATTGCATTATATCTTTTTATATGTCTTAAATGAAAAATGCTTTTAAATATTTTTATGAAAAATGTTTTATTAGTATTACATGTTTAGCATGGAAATTATATTCACACACTTGGAGCACATGCATACACGTGGATACATGTTGATATATGAAAGGGTGAAAGTATTGTTACATGTATGCAAGTTTGGTTTTCTTTTTAAGAAAGATAATGCTTATAAGTCTTGGGATTCTTATATGGTATTGGAAAGATAAAGGACACTCCACCTTTATTGCCCCACGTCACTTTTGAATATAGAGACTAAGCCAGAGTTGGAAAGTGGATTATCTTTAGAGGGCTTTCTGTGACAACCCCAAAATAGGTCCATTCCATCCAACCCATTCTGAGTCGTCAAATACATGGTACAGAAAACAACTACAACTTTATTACAACAATTGTCGTGCAAAATACAACACATATGCTGTGAGTTTGGATACAAATATATACCAAATGTGACTCATGTTCCAACCGTGGACATCACCTCACAATAACACCTTACATAAAGGTATAGTCAAAAACTGTTTTAGAAATTAGAATCTTTGGGAAGTGCTCAAGGAAACCTTCGTACATGGGAGGCCACGCGTCTAGGTTATGATAGATATCATATGGCCACAGAATTATCCTTGGTTGACCCAATAGACCCCAAAGAAAAACGAGAAGATTACTATCATATTCTTCCCAATGGTGAGTCTTCTCTTGACTTATCATTATCTCCACTGTCTCTAATTGAGAATTATACTTCAAACAAATACCAAGATTATATAGGTAGTGCCCATAGATATACTCAGCAAGTGGATGAACACATCTCTGTCTTATGATGACACGAGGTTGTATGTCGTTAGACATCTTGTATGATAGTGGCAAACCACCCTTCCAACGTTGGGTACACCTTACCCTATTGGATTCACCAAATATAACTACTAAATGAACTTTTCTATACTACTTCGGGAGAACATCCACAGCTAGAGACCACAGTTCTATTTCCCCGTTACCCTCGCTCGACCCAGCTACACTCTTATTACCTGAAAAGAATTGTGAAGCAAAAGGGTGAGCACAACTAGCTCAGTAAAGAATATCATGACTAAAGATAATTCAATTATCAATAGCCTTCATCAACAATAAATCAGAGATTTAGAACATATGGTAAATGATAAAAATTTCAACCATAGTTGCAGCGGAACGAGCAATCCATTAGAAGAGTCAAATAGACTATAAAGTCTATTATCTTCTCCATATTAAAAATTCACCAACAATATTTTATCCATGTAACATCAATCAACAGTTCTGGTCCACAATCATATAAATAACTCATAATCATAATT
Source organism: Panax notoginseng (assembly GCA_016801055.1). Taxonomy (NCBI): domain Eukaryota; kingdom Viridiplantae; phylum Streptophyta; class Magnoliopsida; order Apiales; family Araliaceae; genus Panax; species Panax notoginseng. The sequence goes on from CM029020.1 coordinate 187,824,821, forward strand.
ATGATTCTAAATTCCTCTTCACATCCAGAATGAAGATAATTTTCATCATCTGTCTTTACCTGAAACATCAAAGATCATGGTTATACCAAATCACAGTTCCTGTTCATAATCATGCTAATAAATCCATCTTCGCACTCATCAATAATTCATCTTTGCACTACAGGCCAAAGATATTCATCAACAGTTCATCTTTGCACTACAGGCCAAAGATATTCCTCAACAGTTCATATTTGCACTACAGGTCAAATATATTCATCAACAGTTCATATTTGCACTACAGGCCAAATATATTAATATCTCAAAGAAATATATAATCATTTCAGAATTTATATAAACAATAATTATAACCATGTTGATCAATTCACCTTTGCACTTAAGCTTAAGATATTCAATTATAAATTCAATGGTCATGATCATACCAGTCACAATTCAACTTTGCACTACAGGCCAAAGAGAACCCTAGTCATGATCATACCAATAATCTACCCATCTTTACACTCCAGTGAAAGAGAATTTCAACATCAGAGTTACAAAAATGTTATATATGATGATAAAAATAATATGATCAACATATAGTTTTAATCTCAAGAGTAATATTCGTAACTCATGAATAGTAAATCGTGAATAGTAACTTATGAATAGTAACCCCGACACAACAGATAGAAATTCCACAATAAAATACATACCAATATTTCGGTATAATGATATTGAAAGAATAACATTTCATAAATTTATAAACAATTTATTTTAATTGTTTACACTTTACTAATTAATGCATTTAATCATCATAAAATGCCAACTCTTACAATTTCATCATCAATAATCAAAACCCTCATAAAAAATCTGCATATACCTCATATAGGATTCTCAAGTCATAAAATCCTATTTTCTAATTTTCTTACTTCACAAAACATATTTAATTCATTTACTCATAACTAGACCATTTTCATGAAAAATACCAAATCAGTCCCAAAAATATTTCTTTTCTGAGATTTAGCATAATATAGTCCCATAGTGAACATATATTTTTCTCAGAATTTTTAAAAGTCATTTACTATTTTTCATATGGCCAAAACAACTGAATATTTAGACATTTATCAAAAATTGTACTTTTGTCTAAAAATTCTGAAATTCACAGAGTATACTCCTATCATATACATGTACTCTCAATAAAAATTTCATCAATTTTAGAGTTAACCACAAGGAATTATAAGCGATTACTTTTAAAATAGTCTTTTCCCGTAAAATTCATAACTCTTAATATATACATCCAAAAATCACCATTTTTGGACACAATCAATAAAACTCATCAAAATATCATTTCAAATTTTTCCAGAATTTTTGAAGATCAGAAAAATTACGAAACTGAAAATCATAACAACCCTTAAAATCCCTTAATATCCCTTACTATCCCTTACAATCCCTTACAATCCCTTACCTCAAAAGAGCAGTACTTCTGACTGGATATCAGATATGATGCTGAAGGAAACTTGCACTGATGACTAGCAACTCACCAAGTATCTAAAAACTCACAAAATATGCTTCATAATCTAGAGAGAGAAAGAGAGAAAGCTTATGTTTCTGGTGTGATTTTCAATTCTAACTTAGCCCTCTATTTATAGGAAAATTTTGGTAGGTTTGACCTGCAACCTGATGGCTTTACCTGCTACTATTTCCACCCACCACATTTGAAATATAATTCAGCACATTTCTTCACCAACCACAAGTGGGGCCCACCAATTCTAGAATTTTCCACCAAAATGATAAACTCCGAAAATTCAACAATTTCTGAACCAGTCATCTCGTAAAATTCATAATAAATCATACGTTCATTTTTAACGGTTCAAAATTTGTGGACATATACTCAACTTATATATGTATAACATATCCAAATATTACCACGATCCAACGGTCGGATTAAAAATTATAACACCCGCAATATTTCTCAAAAAACCCTGATTTTTAATACCTCCATTCCGACAAAAATACGGATAAAAATCTCAACATTAACTCCTTCATTTTTTAACCACAAAAATATATCCCTCATTTATATCCACATAAAATAAATATTTCCTTATCATATGAATCAATAATTAATTATTCACAAATAATATTACAGAATCACATTTATGACAACCAGACCATTCTCAGGAAAGAGGGGGCTTTCCAATAAGGATTTCTCCTTACTGGCGCGCAATTAGATGACCAAACCTCTCCTTAGACAGAACTTTCTAGACATTGCCAATAATGCTATCTAATAATACTATTCAAATAATATGAATTATTGATCTGATAATAGGAAATACTGTGCAGCAACAATTATTGAACAACAATAATACAAAATTTCAACGTAGCAATTATTGAATCAATAAAATAAAATATTGAACAGTAATTACTGTAACAATTATTGAGTAGTGCCTTCTTACGTAAGAATCAATAATTTCAAAAATACTGTACAATACCGTGTGCTACTGTGCAATAACGCGTATTACTGTATTTTAAAAACCGGGTATTCCAACATTGTTAACGGTAACAACTACGCCGTTATTTGTAAAAACTCAAATTTGTCGTTTTCCTTCACCCGACAGTTATTCGTTATGGGGCTCACAAATAGCTGCGCCGTCGTACGAATATTCTCCGACAGAAAGAATATTTCACGACTAAACGAATATTCCCCGACAATAATGATTATTTTATAACCACTTGCTTATTTTGAAAAAAAAAATTTATATTTCACCCATAACTTTAAACTTTTATCAATTTAACCATTTACTGAATAGTAATTATAAGAAAATTGAATACTTTTATTTCATAAAATTCGGGGTCTTACAATCTCCCCTCCTTATGAAATTTCGTCCCCGAAATTTACGTACCTGGTATTTCAAAGAGTTGAGAATACCTTCCTTTCATTTCAAATTCCATCTTCTCTGTCATCATAATTTCTCCATTGCTCATCTCCTGTATTTCAAATAACATTCTAGAATACAGCTTCAAAACAAGTGTTAATTTAACAAATTAACATATCACATAATATCCCGATATTATGACTGACCAACAAATAAGCTTAGGTAGGAAACACTAGCGAAGGATTTACTCATCTCTCCCCTCCTAGTTGTATTCCCCGATCTCCGCCAGAGATCATATCCCCAAGCTCTGATACCACCTGTGACAACCCCAAAATAGGTCCATTCCATCCAACCCATTCTGAGTCGTCAAATACATGGTACAGAAAACAACTACAACTTTATTACAACAATTGTCGTGCAAAATACAACAACACATATGCTGTGAGTTTGGATACAAATATATACCAAATGTGACTCATGTTCCAACCGTGGACATCACCTCACAATAACACCTTACATAAAGGTATAGTCAAAAACTGTTTTAGAAATTAGAATCTTTGGGAAGTGCTCAAGGAAACCTTCGTACATGGGAGGCCACGCGTCTAGGTTATGATAGATATCATATAGCCACAGAATTATCCTTGGTTGACCCAATAGACCCCAAAGAAAAACGAGAAGATTACTATCATATTCTTCCCAATGGTGAGTCTTCTCTTGACTTATCATTATCTCCACTGTCTCTAATTGAGAATTATACTTCAAACAAATACCAAGATTATATAGGTAGTGCCCATAGATATACTCAGCAAGTGGATGAACACATCTCTGTCTTATGATGACACGAGGTTGTATGTCGTTAGACATCTTGTATGATAGTGGCAAACCACCCTTCCAACGTTGGGTACACCTTACCCTATTGGATTCACCAAATATAACTACTAAATGAACTTTTCTATACTACTTCGGGAGAACATCCACAGCTAGAGACCACAGTTCTATTTCCCCGTTACCCTCGCTCGACCCAGCTACACTCTTATTACCTGAAAGGAATTGTGAAGCAAAAGGGTGAGCACAACTAGCTCAGTAAAGAATATCATGACTAAAGATAATTCAATTATCAATAGCCTTCATCAACAATAAATCAGAGATTTAGAACATATGGTAAATGATAAAAATTTCAACCATAGTTGCAGCGGAACGAGCAATCCATTAGAAGAGTCAAATAGACTATAAAGTCTATTATCTTCTCCATATTAAAAATCCACCAACAATATTTTATCCATGTAACATCAATCAACAGTTCTGGTCCACAATCATATAAATAACTCATAATCATAATTATGATTCTAAATTCCTCTTCACATCCAGAATGAAGATAATTTTCATCATCTGTCTTTACCTGAAACATCAAAGATCATGGTTATACCAAATCACAGTTCCTGTTCATAATCATGCTAATAAATCCATCTTCGCACTCATCAATAATTCATCTTTGCACTACAGGCCAAAGATATTCATCAACAGTTCATCTTTGCACTACAGGCCAAAGATATTCCTCAACAGTTCATATTTGCACTACAGGTCAAATATATTCATCAACAGTTCATATTTGCACTACAGGCCAAATATATTAATATCTCAAAGAAATATATAATCATTTCAGAATTTATATAAACAATAATTATAACCATGTTGATCAATTCACCTTTGCACTTAAGCTTAAGATATTCAATTATAAATTCAATGGTCATGATCATACCAGTCACAATTCAACTTTGCACTACAGGCCAAAGAGAACCCTAGTCATGATCATACCAATAATCTACCCATCTTTACACTCCAGTGAAAGAGAATTTCAACATCAGGGTTACAAAAATGTTATATATGATGATAAAAATAATATGATCAACATATAGTTTTAATCTCAAGAGTAATATTCGTAACTCATGAATAGTAAATCGTGAATAGTAACTTATGAATAGTAACCCCGACACAACAGATAGAAATTCCACAATAAAATACATACCAATATTTCGGTATAATGATATTGAAAGAATAACATTTCATAAATTTATAAACAATTTATTTTAATTGTTTACACTTTACTAATTAATGCATTTAATCATCATAAAATGCCAACTCTTACAATTTCATCATCAATAATCAAAACCCTCATAAAAAATCTGCATATACCTCATATAGGATTCTCAAGTCATAAAATCCTATTTTCTAATTTTCTTACTTCACAAAACATATTTAATTCATTTACTCATAACTAGACCATTTTCATGAAAAATACCAAATCAGTCCCAAAAATATTTCTTTTCTGAGATTTAGCATAATATAGTCCCATAGTGAACATATATTTTTTTCAGAATTTTTAAAAGTCATTTACTATTTTTCATATGGCCAAAACAACTGAATATTTAGACATTTATCAAAAATTGTACTTTTGTCTAAAAATTCTGAAATTCACAGAGTATACTCCTATCATATACATGTACTCCCAATAAAAATTTCATCAATTTTAGAGTTAACCACAAGGAATTATAAGCGATTACTTTTAAAATAGTCTTTTCCCGTAAAATTCATAACTCTTAATATATACATCCAAAAATCACCATTTTTGGACACAATCAATAAAACTCATCAAAATATCATTTCAAATTTTTCCAGAATTTTTGAAGATCAGAAAAATTACGAAACTGAAAATCATAACAACCCTTAAAATCCCTTAATATCCCTTACTATCCCTTACAATCCCTTACAATCCCTTACCTCAAAAGAGCAGTACTTCTGACTGGATATCAGATATGATGCTGAAGGAAACTTGCACTGATGACTAGCAACTCACCAAGTATCTAAAAATTCACAAAATATGCTTCATAATCTAGAGAGAGAAAGAGAGAAAGCTTATGTTTCTGGTGTGATTTTCAATTCTAACTTAGCCCTCTATTTATAGGAAAATTTTGGTAGGTTTGACCTGCAACCTGATGGCTTTACCTGCTACTATTCCCACCCACCACATTTGAAATATAATTCAGCACATTTCTTCACCAACCACAAGTGGGGCCCACCAATTCTAGAATTTTCCACCAAAATGATAAACTCCGAAAATTCAACAATTTCTGAACCAGTCATCTCGTAAAATTCATAATAAATCATACGTTCATTTTTAACGGTTCAAAATTTGTGGACATATACTCAACTTATATATGTATAACATATCCAAATATTACCACGATCCAACGGTCGGATTAAAAATTATAACACCCGCAATATTTCTCAAAAAACCCTGATTTTTAATACCTCCATTCCGACAAAAATACGGATAAAAATCTCAACATTAACTCCTTCATTTTTTAACCACAAAAATATATCCCTCATTTATATCCACATAAAATAAATATTTCCTTATCATATGAATCAATAATTAATTATTCACAAATAATATTACAGAATCACATTTATGACAATCAGGCCATTCCCAGGAAAGAGGGGGCTTTCCAATAAGGATTTCTCCTTACTGGCGCGCAATTAGATGACCAAACCTCTCCTTAGACAGAACTTTCTAGACATTGCCAATAATGCTATCTAATAATACTATTCAAATAATATGAATTATTGATCTGATAATAGGAAATACTGTGCAGCAATAATTATTGAACAACAATAATACAAAATTTCAACGTAGCAATTATTGAATCAATAAAATAAAATATTGAACAGTAATTACTGTAACAATTATTGAGTAGTGCCTTCTTACGTAAGAATCAATAATTTCAAAAATACTGTGCAATACCGTGTGCTACTGTGCAATAACGCGTATTACTGTATTTTAAAAACCGGGTATTCCAACATTGTTAACGGTAACAACTACGCCGTTATTTGTAAAAACTCAAATTTGTCGTTTTCCTTCACCCGACAGTTATTCGTTATGGGGCTCACAAATAGCTGCGCCGTCGTACGAATATTCTCCGACAGAAAGAATATTTCACGACTAAACGAATATTCCCCGACAATAATGATTATTTTATAACCACTTGCTTATTTTGAAAAAAAAAATTTATATTTCACCCATAACTTTAAACTTTTATCAATTTAACCATTTACTGAATAGTAATTATAAGAAAATTGAATACTTTTATTTCATAAAATTCGGGGTCTTACACTTTCATTATTATCTCTACACTAAAAATGCCGGCAGTTGTATATCTTGTTGATTTGATGTCTACGTGTTTCAAGGAAAATGAATTATGGTCTCATTAAATAGCTTAAGTCTTGGAAATGATAAAGCAACTGTTTACTTTCCTATCTTACGCCACCTAATATTTGAGAGATAAAATCAAAGTTGTTTGTGTTGAATTTATATTGACTCTTTACCGTTGCAATTTTTTGTTGAGTTATTATCATACCATTTGATTTGATAAACAGAACATATCCTGCTATTAACGGTAATATATTGGCTATATAAATGGTGTTTTCTTATACGGAAAATACATAACTCACGAAATTAATACTTGCACTTATTATTATTATTGAGCAAATTAATTTACTGAGTGCAATTCTTAAGAAGCTAAGCAGTTTAATTTTTGGTATTATTTGAGGTGATATTCGGTAAGAAATTAATTGCTTATATTGTGCTATTTGATCATTGCATATAGTTGAGCCTTTAATTGTTAAATTGATTATTCTTGCATTGATCATAGACCTCTATATTGTATTGAATTTTCTATTTTTTAGACTAAGTGTAGTCTAAAGGTTTTAATCCTGGTGGATTAGAAAAGGAGGTTACAAACAGGTTCAAGGAAGCAAAGATGCTTGAAGGGTGCATAGGTGCACAAGGAGCAAGAGAGCTCAAGGGAAATTAATTGTTAATTAATTTTTGTTAGAATCTGTTTTGTAATCTGTATTTATTTATAAAGAAATAAATAAAGTGAGTCTCCAATACTAGTTTGTATTGGACGTGAACTAGGTAATTATTATAGAGGGTAATAGTTGAACCACGTAAAAATCTTGGTGTTGATTTTATTATTTGCTTTACTTTAAAATCATATAAGTTACTTAATTATCTTAATTTGACTACTTGCACTATATTAAGATAATTCTTTTACATCAAGTATTTTATTTAAAAGACTATATTAATTCAGCAAGCTGATTTCTATCTTTATAGTAGTCTGAAATTAATAGTTTTTAAAAGTTGGTCATAGATTGCTCATACATTTATTCAACCCCCTTCTAAGTGTGCCTAGTTAAATTTCAGACCCGGCCCGTTTTTCAGGTCTATTATAGCATAAAAAACCCGACTATATTTAAGGCGACGATTTGAACCGTCACTATAACCCAGAAAATCGTCGTTATATTTTAGTTTGTTTTTTTTATTTATTGTAGAATTGTGTGTGTGTGAGAGAGAGAGAGATGAAAGAAAAAAAAATAGGAAGGGATTAGACGTCCCACAAAATTTCCCTCTTACATGAGTGAGAGATATATTTTCTTATAAAAATACCATTTTTCAAGAAAATAATATTTTACTAAACATAGAATTACCTCTTAGAGATGAAACAAACAAGGACACGTACTTCTTTTTTTTAATGTAACAAGGACACGTACTTAAATCAAGTAAGACGCGTGATTTTTTACAAAAATAAGTGATCCCATGAATGGCGAAAAAAATAGTTATTTGTGCTTCATAACGATAGAGCTCCTCGATGTGGATAAAAAAATTAGATAAAAATTTGGATACGAATGTATTTAAATTTTAATTATTTGTGTTTTAAATTTTAATTATTTATGTTTTAACCCTTAATAAAGTTAAAATTTAAATACGCTTATATTTAATTTTTTTGTCTATGGAGTTTTCGATAAACATAATGACACTAATTGTACTTGATTTTTGTATCATTTTCTCTTTTATACTCACTCCGTCCTTTAATCTAAATTGTTTTAGAAAAATATTTTTGTCTCTTAATATTTGTCGTTTGAGAATTTCAAGTAAATATTACTCCCTCCGTCCCAAATTAATTGCTCAGTTTTGATTATTTAAAGTCAAATTGACCATTTTTAAAACTAATCTTTTTACTATTTTGGCTAAAATATAGGTGAAGAGATTATAACCAAAAGAAAGTATATACAATTTATTACTAATCCCAATTTTTATAATTTTAGAAATATATTTATATATGTTTAATTATTAATTCTAAAAAAAGTCAACTTGACTTAAAAAAGTCAAAACTGAGCAATTAATTTAGAACGGGGGGAGTAATTACTTAGTTTCTAATATTACCCAAAGTATTAAATATAACTTTGATTCTATCATAATTTTTTATCCAATAAATAGTACTATTTTTTTTAATATAAAGACAATATAGACGATAGCAACCTTGCCTAACACTTTCAAAATCATGTGAATGGTCCCTTTTCTATTTCTAGCGGAAAGAAGATGTTGGTCTATATTTTGAATATTTGACAATTCCTTATAGCATGGTCCAATTTAAGTCGAAAGGTAAATGCAAACCAATAATTTGATTGGATCAAGAGTTCTGAGGTTTAAATTTTAGTGTTTCAAAAGAAAGTATTTGATACTCTTTCCATTCTAACATGTAGAATTAATATGGACATTTTAAATCGATTTGAAATATTTTTAAATTTATTGATATAAATTTATTTGACTTTAATTAGATGTTATAATTATAAAATGGTAAAAAAAAACATAACATAATTTATATATGGTCCTTCAAATAAAATGGATTTTGATCTTCAATTAATAATCTAATCGTACAAATACAAAAAGCGTATAGAAATATGGGAAAATGTCAATTTTCATATAATTTAGTGATAAATGTCAAATGTTTTATAATAATTAAAAATCATCAAATATCGTTAAAAATATCATTACTTAACGTAATCATAATAATGGTGGTCTACAATCCTAAATTATATAAAACTTGGCTTTATACTTAGATACTTGTCAAGTCATGAGAAACTCCTTACCTTTTCTTGCTAAAAATTTAAAGCACGAACGTAACTTGTTCCTTTTGCCATTAAACTACAAAGTAATAGTAGTAACTGCAAAGTACTAGTAATAGTAGTAAATTTTATGTAGGAAGAAATTATGTTAAAATATTAAAAATATATATAAAAATATAAAAAATATATGTGAAAATATTAATTTTCATGATGTTACCTTTTGCTAGTGATAATGTCAGAGCAATAATTATATTGTCAGAGCAAATATCATTTAACGATATTTTTTATACTAGTTTTAATACTCCCTTCATTCTAGGATAAAAATCTTTATTACTATTTTAGGTAGTTTCAAGTTAAATGTCTACTTACCTTAAATGATCTGTTTTTTATAATAATTTGCCTATAATACCCTTATTAGTAATTGTTATATTTCTTTTCTCTATACATATTTATGAAGCATCACTAGTAATGTGCCAAAAACTATGCAATTAAATGAGAATTTAAATATGAATAATTTTGTCATTTTATCATCTTTCTTAATATGCACAAAAAGTCAACCAAGACTTTTTATCCTGGGACGGAGGTAATAATATTTTAAATCTTTAGCGAAATTTATTAATATGACAATATAAACATTGCTCTGACTTTATCAACAGCCTTATCTTTTGTTTGGATCTTATAAGATTATTATTGTCTTTTGAAAGATAATTTAAAATATTTTCAAATTTAAAATTAAGGTGATTAGTTAAAAATTATAAAATAATAAGTCTTGTAATAAGTAATATTTTAATGTAGTTTAGAATATTCACTCTTATATTAATTAAAATTAAAAGAGTTTAAGTTTGAAAATATTTTAAATTAATTTTAAAAAATTAATAATTATCTTATATTTTAATTTAAGACGGAGAGAGTATCATATATCTTGCGAAATTTTCCAAAAAAAATGTAGCCAATCCTCCTTACTCGCAATATTGATTGAAAAAATAATCACAAAACTATCTCAAGATAAAATACATTTATTTAATGTTACATTTCGGATAAATATATCATTTTTAATGTAATGTATAACACCTGATCTGATGCACAGAATATAACTTGCATGCGTAGGGCATAAAATGAAACTCATAATTATAGGATGGATATAGTACATAACTTTAACCATGAAAAGCAAATGTCAGGCTACTTCATAGAACATCACATCTTCAAGCATCCAAAACAAAATAAAAATAATTTATCTCCATTAATTTTATGATAAATATAGATTTCGACTAACATAAACGGCAAATGAGAAAAATAAAATAATAAATATAAATTCTTTATTTATATTTTTTATTTTATGTATTTATATACATCAGAATTTAATATCGACGATATATATATATATATATATATATATATATATATATATATATATATATATATATATATATATATATATATATAGCAACATCAAATAAAAATTCAAGAATAATAGAAGGAAAATTTATACAAGTTTGGTAAAGACTCGAGCAAAAAAAAAATGGTTAGCATAAATTTAATTTTGGTTAATTGATTAATATAGTGTCGATACGTAAGTCGGGAAGTGATCTCTATCTATGCGTATTAGTATTATATTAATCAATTAACCAACTTATCACGAAATTAACTTCTTGATAATCGAATCCCGAAAAAATAAGCAAGAAAAAGATGGTCAAGCATGCAGAAAAAACCAGGCCCCACTCCACTCAAAGAGGAGCAATCTTACACCAATGCTAAGAAAAGAGTAAGCCAGAGTAGGTAGGGGTCCCTCAGAGTGTGATCACATACATGTTCCACGAGTCTTGTTCTTTATTTCTGCACTTGGATTTTTGATATGACACTTTTCTCAAGTGTTTTCATCTAATTACCCTCTCCCTTTTTTCCGTATATTTTTATCTTTTTCTTTGATAACCCCCTTCAAAAATGGCCTATAAATTGCACTGCCAACCCTACACAAATCAATATAAACTCAAGAGAGAAGGGAGAGAGAGAGGGAAAAAAGAAGAGAGAGAAATGGAAACTTTCCCAATCATCAACATGGAGAAGCTTAATGGTGAAGAGAGGGCTGCAACAATGGAGATGATAAAAGATGCTTGTGATAATTGGGGCTTTTTTGAGGTAAAACTTGGTATATAGTATGTATGTGTATATATGTATATATATAGACATATATATTAATAAAATGCGTATATATAGATATTTATGAATAAAATGCCTCTTTCATATCATTTTGTGTCAGTGTAATGTTTTCATTCTTAAATTTGACCAGTTAGCAAATTCATCTCACAGAGTGCAATTATTAGTATAAAATCGTACCTTTTAAGATATAATTAGAAGTACAAAACTGACCCAAAAAGTTAATTTTGAACTACTAATTATACCACGAGATATAATTACCATGTTATCTTATACAGTCAAATACCATGTTACAATTTTGTATTTTTAGTCTATATATAGGTATAGGTATAGGTATAGGTATAGGTATTTATGTGTATAAAATTTATGTTTTATATATATATATATTGAGTTAGTTTTGTTTTGTGTTTGTGAAATTGTAAGTTGGTGAACCATGGGATATGTATTGAGCTAATGGACACTGTGGAGAGGCTGACAAAAGAGCACTACAAGAAGAGTATGGAGCAGAGGTTCAAGGAAATGGTGGCAAGCAAAGGTTTAGAGGCTGTTCAGAATGAGATGCATGACTTGGACTGGGAAAGCACTTTTTTTCTCAGCCATCTTCCTCATTCCAACATCTCAGACATTCCTGATCTTCAGGACGATTACAAGTAATATCGACTTGACTTGTTCATCCTTCCTACCTAATATTACATACATATATAAATATATATATATGGAGAGGATCCGTTGACGGACTTGCTACGGCGACGGGTTTTTGAGCTATTACAACGGTATGAATGCCGACGGTTCATACCGTCGTCATAGCTCAAAAAATCGTCGTTATAACCAATCCGTCAATGGATCAATCCGTTGGAGAACCGGCCTCTCTCTCTCTCTCTCTCTCTCTCTCTCTCTCTCTCTCTATATATATATATATATATATATATATATATATATATATATATATTTTCTTACAAGTTACATACATGGATTCGGGATCCTAGCTAGAAGTGTCCGACATTGAAGAACTCTCCTATGTTTAGAACATTTTTCTCATTACAATGTTTTGTTTTGTGAATGAAACAGGAAGGCAATGAAGGAGTTTGCAGCAGCAATAGAAAAACTAGCAGAGGAGCTTTTGGAGTTGCTATGTGAGAATCTGGGGCTAGAGAAATGTTATCTCAAGAAGGCTTTCTATGGCTCCAAGGGTCCTACCTTTGGCACCAAGGTGAGCAACTATCCTCCATGTCCCAAACCAGACCTCATCAAGGGCCTCCGTGCCCACACCGACGCAGGTGGGATCATCCTGCTCTTCCAAGATGACCAGGTCAGTGGCCTCCAGCTCCTCAAGGATGACAAATGGATCGACGTTCCACCAATGCGCCACTCCATTGTCATCAACATAGGTGACCAACTCGAGGTAATAATCTAATTATTATTAAAAGAAAAAAAAAACACTACATAAAACTGATTCTAAAACATGAAAATCTACTTGGAAATACATACATATATACAGGTGATCACAAATGGGAAATACAAGAGTGTGATGCATCGGGTGATTGCACAAACAGACGGGAACAGAATGTCATTAGCATCATTCTACAATCCAGGTGGCGATGCTGTAATCTATCCAGCACCAGCATTGGTCGAGAAAGACCAAGAAAAAGCTCAGGTTTACCCCAAATTTGTGTTCCAGGACTACATGAAACTTTACGCTGGTCTCAAGTTTCAGGCCAAGGAGCCTAGGTTTGAAGCCATGAAAATCGCAACAGTTTGAATGAGAACCTAAACAGAACAGTTTCGTCTATGTTTTTAGGATTAGTATATGTACGTCTTTTACATGTTAAGGTTTTATTATTAATCTTCGCCTGTTTAAAGGAATTTAGCGGGTTTAAAGTCCCAAGGATGTTATCGGAGTCTTTGTGATGTTAAGTTTATGATAATTATAGTATCCTTTTATATAAACTACTGAACTTACCTCTTTGATAATAAATATCATAATCAGATCTGGTAGGTAGAATCTATGTTAATTTATGTCATTCTTATGCCCCTTTTCAGCTAATCTTAGCTTTGTATAATGTTTTTTATGATATTCAAAGCACAAAGAAAGACTGACCAATAAACAAATCGTACCAAGTAAGATCATATATGAGCTCAAATATGAACTGCTCTGTTTCTCGAAACAACATTTATACAGTACATAATAGAAGGATAAGGCTTTTTCCTTCTTGCTAAATCTATTTTACTCACACCTCAAAAGAACCTGGGTTATCTTCTGCTGGTAGTTTGTTTCTTTTTTTCCCTTTTATTGGTAATTTATGCTATATGATTTGGACACCCCACCAGCACGGCAGCACCCCACCCCCTCCCCCCCCCCCCCAAAAAAAAAATAAAAAATCTAGTCACTCCGGATGATGTCTCCAAGTCAGTTGTGAGAAGTCAAAAATCTTCTACAAGTGAGCGAGCAAAATATAATCCCTCCATATATTAAATGGTACGGGGACAGCGGAGACTACTAGGGTATAAAGTCAAGCTCTCTTCGCTATTTTCTTTGGTGCTGGTCCTTTCATTTCATTACATTCTTTCTTGTTGGCCCCATAGATAGGAAAAATGCAAGAGATTCTTCCTTCGACATGCTATTCTCCAGCCTAACTCGATAAAGAAAAAAACAAAGGATGAAAAGTTGGAGAAATGGCAGAACCATTGAGGAATAACGCCAAGGTCGCTAGTTCCAAGGCCAAAATTATCAATCAGGAAGGGCGTTTGCCAAAATTATCAATCAAGAAGGTGGGGAAAAGAAAAACGAAGCTTCTCCCCCTCTCATCTTGAGAAAGCAAAAATACTATACAAGTCCCCTCTAATAATGTAGTCTTTCTTTCAAGTTGGCATTTTTCCTTTGCAAGTCAAATATTAAGACATTTCCACCAAAAAAAACAAAAATAGTCCTTAACATACCTTGATTCAAGAATTTATCAGAATAAGACACTTTCTAGCACGTAATATTCGCCAATTTCGAGTTCATTATAACTAGGCCAAATTTCTGTTGGTCAAGGGTTCAAGTATCTGGAGTGTAGTATGTGCAGCGGGAATTTTCGGTGGAGTGGTGAAATGCGTAGAGATCGGAAAGAACACCAATAACGAAAGAACTATGCTAGACCGACACTGACACTGAGAGATGAAAGCTGAAAGAGCTAATGGGATTAGATACCTTAGTAGAATACCCCAGTAGAGTTGTCCATTGGGGCTTGGTTATTAATTGTTATGTGCTATTAAAGAGTTATGAACCAACAGCGAGAACCTAATTACAAGGTAATCTGTAGGCATCTCTGCCTAGTCCACACCCCCTATATTTCTTTTTAAAAAACATTGCTACTTTCTTGCTAACAACTACCCAACACATCACTTGTAGCCTATTATGTAAACATTCCGATTAAGACCCAAGTAAATGAATATTACAAAGAAACACCTGAAGTAGCCAAGACATTTAAAACTTTTAGACTAGTAAAAGAATGAAGAAAAACACTTCAAATAAATGATTACTAAAGGAAACTCGAAATAAGATAAGTTTATCCATGCATAGCTCAAGAATTTGCCTCGCATAAGAGTAACTACGTAAGTTCAAGGTCAAATATTGAAAATCGTCTGCCAATTAACAAATAGAATTTCTGAAAATTATCAGTAACACCTACTAAAATTGCAACGAGACACAAGCAATCAAAACAATCTTACTGATCTAGCTTTTCATTAACAGCCATGGGAGATTTTTATTTATTTATTTATCGATAAAAGAAGAAATTTTATTAAAAGAAAAGAAATGATACAATAAAAAGAGAACAAGAATCCACTCTCAACAGACTAAAAAGCAAAAATAAAAAAAACATTAAAAAAAGTGCAACCCTCCAATCTCTACACAAATCAGACACACAGATACCTCTAAAAGCCCTCATAGAAGAAGCCCATAGAAAAAATAAGGAAAATAATCCTATCATTCAACAGCTTAAAAGAAGAGCAACTTCCTATAAACAGTCTAGCATTTCGTTCATTCAAAATTTACCTTAAAATGGAAAAAAAAACACTTCCATAAAATTTTGGCATCTCTCTTGTTTCCAAATTCTCAAAAATGAACCAACAACATATCTTTCACTGAACCAGAACACACTCACTCCTCTCACAACACTCCAAAGAGAGAGCTCTACAAGCCCCAAGCAACATGACAATGCAAAAATAAATGAGCATGAGTCTCGTTACTCTGTTTGTACATAAAACTAATGCATGAAGATAGAACTTGGTAAGGCCTGCGATTTTGATAGAGACCACACAAACCTTGACTTTCGAAGGGGAAGATGATAAATGAACCGAATCAAGCAAGATAAGCAAAATTTCCATTTCAATGGTCTCCAAATTAGTGAGATTCCTGAAAAATATGAAAATCTCAAGAAAAAAAATTCCCTCCACACTATGAAATTAGAAATGGGAGCATCATGCAATGAAGAAATACGATACAACCGATTAAAAGCAAGAGAAGTGATTATCTCCCGACCAATAATCCTCCCAGCCATGGGAGATATTAAGCCTGATCTTTACCACCAATATACTCCCAGGAGACTATTTATATGGTAATACAACTATTGAACAGATTCTTTCTCCGTAAAACTCAATTTTACTTGATATTGCATGTGTAGAAAGTAGAGAACCGTCAATATCTAAATCACTCGACTTCCAAGATATATGCATCACATGCTTGATATGAAAATCTCTGATAATCAACATATAATATCCACTTTCAATAGTAAAAATCAGAAAACCTCCTTTGATTTTCTCAATAATAAGGGCTTTGACCTTTATACTCGTTTGCCAAAAATCTTGAACAAAAAAATTTCCGACTTCTCCATACAGTCATAAAAAGTCTATGCAAAGAATGGGCAAACTCATTATTTGAAGTTCCTTCATGTTTTATTTGTAATTGTTATATATGAAGATTCTTCAGTTGTTTTCCAAGCATACTGAAGTCAGCTTATTATCACCAAACATGAAAGTATCTTACAAAATAAGTGGATTCCTATAAGTTTTAGGAGTAAGAAATTAGGTTATGATATAAAACATGGAAAAACTTTCAGTTCTATAATATGAATCATCCAACCATCTAAACAACAGCATACATAGCCTTGATGAAGCAAAAATGCAAAAAAATTTCATAGAGAAATCATCAATATTGCAAAAATTAGCAGGACCTTTAAATTACAGGGTCAAGCTAAAGACCCGTAACAATATGAGTAACCATGACAGTGAAAAGCTGGTAACCTATTCTTCGTAAGATAGAAAGCAGAATTAGAAACTCACCATTCTGCCAAGAAAAAAGCTGCTTCATTCCCCAACTTAAACTCTAGAATGAGGTAAAATTACTGATTGGAGCCTAGATGCGAGTCTCACAAATCACTCCCCTGAAATTTGATTGTTGCCATTATCACTATCTGCTTTAATAACAGAATTTGCGCTTGGATTTTCAACCTTCTTCTCATTACCTTCTGCAGCATCCCCATTAGAGCAGTGATTCTTTAGAACTGTTGAAATGTCAACCTCAGAAGCTCCAGCAAGCTTAAACCGCTCGACAGCAGTATCCAGGTTCTTCTTCCAACCTGTCAACCCCAATTTGCACTCAACTTGAGATCGCTCGAAAAGCATGTTACCCCAAAACAGATGAATCTGTGATTGCATAACTGCTGCTTGTTCTGCTGCTTCATCAGATGAAATTTTCACTTGATTGGGTGCACCTTCATCACCACTTGCCTGTTTTTTTTTTCTTTTTAAGACCTCCTCCCTCTTACTTGAACTAGGATCCTTCAACTCCTTGGCTCTCTGTTCCTCCAGCTTCTCCCACATCTCAGTGGCAGAACGCATTTTCTCCTCTGCACTGTCAAAAAGTTTAATTGTTTCTGCAGGATCCCATTTAGAGATATTTTCTTTCTTAGCAAGAACATAGGACCAATGAAGCTTTGCCATTTCAAATTGTTGCTGCCCTAGTGCCAGCAATCCTTCGTAAAAGTCTGGTTTAATCAAAAGTGCTTCCTCATACTTCTCTTTGGCTAAAGAATATTTTTCCTTTACCCAGTCGTAAGCTGCTTGAAGTTGTGATGCCACCAAATCCTTTGCAGCAGAATCATCTATTGGGATTCGTTTCCTTGCTGCACACATATGGACATTGCCCCAATTGAAATAAGCTAAAGCAGCAACCTCTTGGAACTTTAAAGCAGCTTTGTCAAAAAGGCTTTGAGCTTCCTCACTTGTCACCGTCTCCTCAAGGGCCTCGGAACATAGCTCCATCCCAAGCTCATGCAGGTCAATGTGAGCATCTGGGTCAATGCCAACATGAGTCCGGAACAGCTGAGCAAACTCAAACAACCAATCATCCATTTCCACTTCCTTGCATTCCAGATCTTCTGATGCTGCTGGTTTCTCCACCAGAGCTGCCTTTTCTGTCTTGCTATCAACCTCAGTTTCCACAGTTTCAGCAACAGAATCACCCAATGAAGAATGTGATCCACTCTCATCTCCTCCTTTGATCCCTTCATTCTCAAGAGACTTCTCCTCCTCCTCCTCCTCCTCCTCCTCCTCCTCCTCCTCCAATATAGGTGGCTCCTGCTCCAGACTAACCTCAACAATATGCAATCTCAACAACCCAATCAAATCACTTTTATCTGTTTCAGGTTCTTTTGGCACCAGGCTGTCAACAGAGGACTCCGCCAATCTGAGTTCACTTGTACATGTTATTGTCACCAAGTCTCCATCACTATCCTTATACTTGATCAAAACCGACTTTGATGGTGGAAAGCATTTTCCCACAATCTCCCTCAATACATTGAAACTGCAACTCACAGGCATCTGTACAAGCCTTATGTCATGACCATACACGAGTTTTAATGATCTCCATCGTATTACAGCTTCAGAAGATTTCCCATGAGACAGTTGTGACGAAGATGAAAAGGATGTATGTTTTTTTTGGTTATCCTTGACCAGATTGGCATTGGGTTTCGAAGAACCATTTGAAGGCTTCAACACAAGTTTTGACATTTGGGACTTTACTTCAGGACCATTCTGAAGTCCATTTTCAGTAGGTAGCAATGGATAGGTTTTATCTGGCTTATTAACAGACCCAGCCACCAGAGCTGCTGCCTTTTTTGGCACTGGACGAGCTGGCAAACAGGGGCCAAGACCCGCAATTGGGGCTCCTCGGACTGCAGAAGCACCAAGGGCTGCCGGTGATGGGCGACTCTGAAGGTCCTGTTGACCCTCTTGGCGCGTCCCGAGTGCTAACCTCAACCGATGAGAAATTTCCAAAGCATCCTGGTGATTTGGATCAGCACCCAATAGCGCTTGCACATCCTGCATTGCCATTTCATTCTTTCCTATTGCCTCGAATGCACGAGCCCTCCTTAAAAGGGCTCGAACAAACCGAGGCTGGACCTGAAGTGCCATAGAACACTCAGCAATTACAGTTTCATAATCAATGGGCTTCATTTGCATCAAACAAGCAGCTCTATTGCTATGAAAAACAGCTCGGTCCGGGTGTATTTTGGGGATAAGTTTAAGGGCATTATCATATTGTTCAAGAGCACCCACAAAATCTTTGGCTTGAAATCTTCTGTTTCCTTCCTCTTTAAGCTCATGTGCTCTTTTCAAATAAATTGGTGAGTCCAAATCAATCCCACAATTAGAAACTGGCAAAGGATTATTATCTAATGAAACTTGGTTCGGGTTTTGGTTAACACCACCCTTCTTCTTTCTACCTCCAGATTTCCCCATATAATTCCCTCAAGCTTTAATTCAAGGAAATGATAAATAGCAATTTTGCAGTATGTTCAAGTACAGTTTGTTCCAATGAAATAAACAAGAGAGAAATAGAGACTTACAAATGCCCAAAAAAATAAAATCAAAGATTTCTGTGCAGACTCTGATGCTGTATGATCCAATTGTGAAGACCCAGAAACTGATTGAAAATATAATCAGATTAGATGGAATGGGTCTCTCTGATTGAAATGCTCTGAAAGCATGGTTTTATTGAAAGAGATGGAGGAGAGATGAAGATGGGGTTTTGGGAAAAAGATGGTTTATTTTGAAACCCTAGATAGAAGGTTCAGTTTATTTAGATTTAAAATTTATTTCCTTAGTGGAGCTCACTTGATCATGCTGGACTGTTCGGGAACTCCTAATTGTAAATGAATTATAAATTATAAATTATAAGTTAAAATATAAATTGACTTATAAGTTGATTTAAGTTGTGATTTATATGTTTTTTCAAGTTGTGACTTATAAGTAAAATTATTCGGCATCAATTTGATTTATAAGTCAAAATTAAGTTAAAACAATTTATGAAGGTATTCGGTTTATAATGACTTTTAAGTTAAAATAATATAAAGATTATTAAAAAAGATATTAATAAAAAGAGTGACAAAATAGATATTATATTTGATCAAACTAACTTATTTTAAAATGACTTATAAGTCAGTTTAAAATAAATCACAAATATTTACTTCTTTTTTATTTAAAAACTAACTTATAAATTAAAAAATAAGTAATTCTCACTCAAATAATAGTAAATGACTTGTAAATTTATTTAATCAACTTATAAGTCACTCTCCAACACCCACATACACGTCTAATATGCATAAAATTATTATGATGACTAAAATTATCCAATCAAGGAAAATGATATAAAATGATATGATATATTTGTCAGTATAAGTTTATTTGTTGGAATTTTTTGTTGCCTAGATAATTATCGATAATAATCTATAATATAAAACAGAGCGGCTCAAATCTCAAGGCTTCAATATCCAACGGTTTCAAATCAATTTAGTCTTCAACATCCAACGATCTAAAATCATTTAGGACTTCAACATCCGATGATCAAGAATTTATCTCTCAAAAATTCAAACCCACATCAATCATCTCACTCTCTCACTCTCAGTTCTTGTAATAACCAAAAATTTTAAGTCACACGGTAATTAAATATATTAATTAAATATTAATGATATTGAAAACTTTGTGACATATAGAGAATGAATATGTTATTATTTATGTGGAAAATGTTTATGGTTAAATATATATATATATATATATATATATATATATATATATATATATATATATATATATATATATATTCTATATGTATGTATGTATGAATTATATAAAGAGAATTAAACAAAAAAGTTACGTAACCTAATTATACATTGGTATGAAAATTAAATAACTTAAGGGTTATGGTATTAAAGAATAATGATATTTAAATTATACTAACCTAAGAGATTAATTTTATTATCTCAATTTAATATTTAATTTAAACCTAATTAAAGTAAGTCTAATTAGGTTATAAAATTAAATGTACATAAATAATTATTTAAATTCCAAAATGAGTGGAATGAAAATCCTAATTAAATAATTAGGATAAGATAAAATTTATCTATTGGATCATGCTATTTTTACATAGTCCAAACAATTTAATTAGAGAGCCCAAACAATAAATCTTATGGCCCAAGTTATGGCCCAATTTTTATGGACCTTCTAGATGGTTAATTAACAAATAAATCAATAAATAAATTGGCCAAGATGGGGGCATGAATCCGGCAATCTAAGAAGTAGAGCAAGCACATGATTCATTTCATTAGTTTCCATTTTTGGTTGGTCAAGGGTTGTTTACCAACCCACCTAAATAGCCCACTAGCCTTTTTTTAGTTTAATAATATATTGTCCTCCAAGGCAAGCAAGATATTGGAAGATTAATAGATATATACAAGTTATATTTATATATACTAATTGCCTATAAATACTCCCACATATTTTTATAAAGAAACTTTTCACTTATTCTTATAAATTATCTAGCAAAAAGCAAAAAGCAAAGCAAAAGAAAGAAATAGAGAGTGAGAAAACGTGGGAAGCTTTGAAGGAGGGAGAAAGAAATTTCCTTGATGCCACCTAGAGTTATCACATACTTTGGAAAAACAAGAAAAGTAGCATTAAGATCAAGGTAAAAATATTAAATCTCAAGCTTTAATTTCATGTATTTTGTTGGTTTTACAAAAATAAAGAACCTATGCTAATGAACTTTCAAAACTTTTGATTTACTTCTTTTTAGTGCATCATGTTTGGATCTTATATTTTTGGGTGTTTAAAAGTTGATCAAAAAGGAAAGAAAAGAAACTATGTGCAAATGTTTAACAAAAATCCTAATCTTGTATGCTTAATGTATTTTTATGTTAGATACATGGAGTTCAAGCTTTAAATGGTTAGAAGCATGCTAGAATGATAGATATAGAGTTTAATGGATTTAACTTGTGTATTGGTATGTGTTTGTATAGAAAAGTTTGATAAAATGCATGAAAATGAGTTTTACCGAAAAACTTAATCGAAAGGTGTGATTAAAGATTTTTCATTTTGAAACTTACTAATAGTTTTTATAATTTTCTTTCTTGTTATGTTAGATATGTAAGTTAAGAACAAAATCCCTTTTGAAGCATGCAAAAATGTTTTGAAATGAGCAAGATATGAATTTTTTTCTAAAAACACCTCACTGTTGAAGGACTGTGCAAAACAGTCCGGTTTCTGGCCATTTTCAGTAACCAAAACATATCCAAATTTGATGTTTGATAAATGAAAATTGTAATTCATGAAGATACGAATCCAACGAAACCGACTGGACCTAAATCGGAGTTGTAGATTTTATTTTATTCAAGTTTTAGTAAAGGACCCCAAATTTGGAAAATCAGAGAAATATATATATATATATATATATATATATATATATATATATATATATATATATATATATATTAACTCCCGGTTCAGTTTCCGGCGAACCGGATGAACTTTCCGGCAACCGGTTCACCCAGTTTCCGGTCAGTTCTGGTGGTGGGTTTGGGACCAAATTTTTTCTAAAATTGTGAAGAATATTAAAATATTTAATTCCGAATTTTTTTGGACAGTTATGTAATTATTAAGTAATTAATGGTTTAAACTCATTTAAATCATTTAAAACTTATTAATTAATAATTATTAATACCACTAAGTGATTATTAAACTATTTACATATAATTTAAATGTAATTAACTATTTAATTATTATTTAAGTGATATTTAAGTAGAGTTTGTGGTAATAAACTAACTATTGATTATTTAATTAAGATTAAATAATAAATAGAGTTAAACCATTGATTAATTATTATTTAATTAATATCAAATAATGATTAAAGAACATTTAAGTAAGATTATGTAATAATAATGTAGTTACTTACTTACATTGACATAAATTTTATAAAATAATTTATTATTATTTAATTAATATTAAATAATAAATAAGAACAAGTGATAATTAATTATTATTTAATTGATATTAAATAATAAGTAGATGTAATTAGCTATTATTTATTATTAAATAATAACTAAAGATAACTAATTAATTATTATTTAACTAATATTAAATGGTAATTTAATGAAGATAGAGTTAATAAATGAAGAGAATTTAAATAACTCATTAATTAAACAATTATAGTAAATTGTTTAAAGATCTAATAAGTGTTTATTACTTAAGAAAAACCTTATAAAATAATTAAATCATTAACCTAAGATTTATTAAATATCTTATAGGATTAATGATATTATATTATATGTACATTGTGATTGAATTATTTGCTATATAATGGCATAAGTAAGCGTATAGACATACAATTATATGCAGTACTAATTAATAGACCAACATTGTCAATGATAGGTCGTTCAAAGAGTTTTAATTTAAGCTAGTTAGCTGTAGCTCATCGAACAGGCAAGTTCTCTAACTCAAACTTAAGTTATTATTTTCAAAGCATGTTAGTGGATAATTATTGTTGATTAATCCACATCCTTAACGATTATTGTGAATCGCATTTTGTGCAATCGAATTCCTGTTCAATTATTATTGAATTGTGAATTAATTAAAGTTCTTTCATTTCTTGAACTGTTTATGAGATAGATTTATGCTAGTTGTATCAGCTAGATCGGATATGTTTAAATTTGTTAAATCAAATATGTTGTAAAAGTTGTTCTTAACCAATTGATTTGGTAAGAACTCGAGACAGAGAAAAAAGAACAATTTTATTAAAGCATTATATTGTAAAACAATTGTTGCTTGACTATTAAGTGTTTATGCATAATACATCGGGTATGAAAGGATGATCCCCTTGATTACCAAAACTTATTAAAAGGACCAGTTTAACTACTGACAACCTTAGTATATGTTCATGGTTATTTCAAACCACTCAACATCTATTATTCAATTATTCGAATATTCAATTATTGAAACTTAATTCATGTTCTTTCACAATCGATTCTATTGTTGAACATTGAAAGATAAATTCCTTTCTAATCATGATATACCTTTCTTGTATTTAAACTTGCTAAGTAAACTAGTTGCTTACCCTTGCTATATCATGGCATTTATTTTAGCTATGCCCGAATGATCGAATAAGAAAGACAAAGGCAAGGGCAAGATCCAAGACTAGTTTAATATGAATGTTAAATTTTATATTATCTGATGGAATTATTTATGTAAACCTTTTGTAATATTAAAGGTGTGTTTAAGTTAAGATAAAGAAGACCTTGGGATTATGTTATGAAACTTTATTATAATGAACAATGTATGCTTATTATTCCGCAATAGTTTATAGAATGCTTATGATAATGATAGATCATGAGCACTGAATCTGAGGTTAGAGAACCTGGATTTGGGGGCATCACAGGTTGGTATCAAAGCTGTAGGTTATAAACATTAGGATGCGAAACCTAGGTAATAACCTTAGAAGAAAACTCTTATAGAGTATGTTAGGAGATGAATTAAGGAAATTCATCGAATTTTGGTTGTACTTAATAAAATATCATTTCATTTTATCAATGAATATATTTTATTATGGTACTGATGTTGTTATTGTTTGTGGTTATAGGATGTCTGAGGAGAAGCAAGATAGTCATACTGTGGAGCAGAAGCAGAGGAATCCTATTGAGGAGCACATCGAGAATGAGGACTATGTTAGAGTTTATGCCCTAGAGGCCAATTATTTGATATAATTGCTTAACGTTTTGATATTATGTTTGATTGAATAAATGAATGATTTTATTATGATTTTATTTACTGTGTTATATAAATGTTAACATAATAAAAAAATCCTTAGAATAATGATACAAATTATATAGCTTCAAGTATGTGACTTGAACATGAGATTATATAATTATAATTAGTATCATTGTTCTTAAATGTCCCTAGTCGAGTATCATTGTTGATGGGACAACAATGATGCATTAAGACTAGTATGTGGATTGACTGATGACCAAATCTCATTGGTCATAAATATATGAGTTATTAAGTCAATGCATAGGTACATGTTAGAGAACGATGTACTGGACAGACCCACCATGAGAATTCTATATGGAGCATTGTGCGAAGTGTCATTAGCAATTCTCATAGTGACAATGATGTAATGGTCCTCCGACCTGAAATCGCTATATTACTACACGATAATTTATGTACTTTGATATCATCAAATGTCACCTTTAATAGGGTGGACTATAAAGGTGATTATTGGGTTCATCATGAATCGTGTGAGAAATATGAGTGATCTAGATGGAATTTAACCATCCTATATATTATGGGTGATATCCATATGCCTCTTGATTGAGTAGGACTATGAAATGTATGGCCATGCTCAAATAGTGATTTATTTCATATAGTCTACTCATTGATCAAGAAAACTCAGATTAAATTATGTAGAGTATGACACATTCCATGACTCGAGTTTAATCTAGGATATTAAGGTTAAAAGGATTAAATTACATTAAAACATTGGTCACGAAAAGGTTGCATCGAATCATTGATCTTATTATTACTTGGGTAGCAGTGATGCATTACTAGATGCCGCTCACTGTTTATAATTTTATAATATGATTTTAAAATTATTGCCAACGTAATAATAACCTATAGGGTCACACACAAAGAACGTTATTAAAAGGGAATTAATTTAAATTGTAAGGATTTAAATATATCAATATGATTGATAATATTTAAATCACGAATTTAAATTAAAAGGATGCTTTGTATATGTATATATATTAATTAAGTAAGACTTAATTAAGATATAATATATATATAAATTCAAATTTTATTTTAATTAGATTAGGGTTTTGATTAATTCTGATTTATTGCTATATATATATATATATATATATATATATATATATATATATATGATATATCAACGTCTTTGGAAAGTTAATCAAAACAAAAAACCCTAGCCGTTCTTAGAGAGAGACTAGAGAAAACAGTTTCAAAAATCCTCATCCTTGGTGGCTAGTACCGCGATTCCTTCTTCTGCCGATCGTAGGACGATTCGTGGAGCGTTCGTGTGGATACCGTAGAGACGCAGTTCGTTTGAATTACGTTGGAGATTCGATCGCATCATTTAATCGCTTTCTTAATCGGTGTAATTTTTAACCACTGAATTAACTGTTTTTCGCATGGATCTTGTTTAGGGCTTCGAATTTGGTTTAAATTATTCTATTTTCGCTGTGCGTTTCTGTATCGAAACCTTACAGACTATGATGAGGATATGATGGTGGTGGATTTATTTGAGGAGAATGTAGCATTGGGAACCAGAATTGCTCAACTGGAAGAAGAAAATTCGACCCATCAATTTAATGAGATGCAATATAAAGAGTTAGCATATCAGGCTCAGCAAGAGCTAGCAGTGATTAAAGTCAGACTAAAACAAGAGGAAAGTAAGTTTGCAGTATTGAGTATTGAGCATCATGCATTGCACCTGAGGTTTGACTTAGAGATAGCTGACAGGATCCGAGTTGAGGATACATAGGTCAGAGCAGCGAGAAGAGTGGATCAGTTAGAGATTGAGGCGAAGGCCGGATGAGTTAGGATGGAGTCCTTGGGACGGGCTTTAGATGCAGCATATGCGAGTCCCCAAGTAGGAGAAATGAGGTTGTACTTCGAGATTGGCGAGTCTAGCCGCTCCGTTCGACATTGCGTGAATGGAGTTACACCTCGTGAGCATAATCAGACTGAGGAGGCTCAGTCGGACAGTCAGTGATATGTCAGTTTGGAGGTTGTGTAAATAGATGCAGTAGTATCCCTTTTGTTTATTAGGGTTATATGTTTGATGTAAACCTCAGTAGGTATGAGGTAGTAGGTAAATATAATGTATCCCCATTTATGTGTATAGGGGAGTATATTTTTGGTAGATCCCACCTTTTAAGGTTTAAAATGGGATAGTTAGCGTTTATAAAAATATTCCAAACATGTAAGTGAATGATGCTAAAATTTGGTATATAAATATAAACGCAGTATTATAATCATATGATTGATTAAGTGTTGAGAATTAATTCAGTAAGCTAAATTGCAATCCAACATTTTGATTATATTATTGTTCGATTTAAAATTATGTGTTATAATTTAAATACTAATAAGTTATGGCATATAATGAAACTCAAAGTATAATTTAAGGTTTTGTCTAAACAGAAAATGCCACCAAGATGGAGAGGAAGGGGAATACCAAGAACACAGAGAAATGTAATTGATGAAACAGAAACAGAAAATGAAAATAATGAAGGAGGTCAAGCAGACCCAATGCAAAACTTTGTAGACATGTTAGCTCAAGCTATGCAAAATAGAGCACTAGCAGCTAGAAATCAGCCAGATAATAGATTGGCGAATTTCAAAGACTTTAAAGCAGTCGGACCGCCAGAATTTAAGGGAACCACAGACCCTATAGAAGTTCAGAAGCGGATTAAGGAGATGGAAAAAGCTTTTGTTATCGCCAGGGTAGCAGAGGAGCAAAAGACAACTTTTACTACTTTCTTGATGAAAGGTGAAGCTAATTATTGGTGGGAGTCGAGCCAGGCTAGAGCCAGAACAGTAGTAGTAACTTGGAAAAGGTTTAAGGAGTTGTTCTTTGAGAACTATTTCTCGACGAGCATGCAAGCCAGGATGTAAGTGAAATTTCTTGAATTGAAGCAAGAAAACATGACAGTTTCAGAGTATGCCGCCAAATTCAATGAGCTAGCAAGATTTGCACCACATCAGGTGGACACGGAGGTAAGAAAGGCGTGCAAATTTGAGAATGGATTGAAACAGTGGATATACAACAAGGTGGCAGTTTTACAGATTAATACATTTTCAACATTGTTGGAAAAGGCTATCATTGCAAAAGGTGGTAGTGAAGCGGTGTCCAAGTACAATAGGGAAAAGAATAAGAAGAAGATGGAAGGTGGAAATCAGGGTGCTAGCAGTGGTGGTGGTAATAGCAAGAAACGCAAGTGGAACAACAGTGGCAACGATTTAGGAACGCAACAAGGGAATACACAACAGAAGAAGCCAACGTGTGCAAAGTGTGGAAAGAATCACTCGGGAGAATGTATGAAAGGGAAAAAATATATGTTATAATTGTGGTCAGGAAGGACATATGGCACCAAATTGTCCTAAGCCGAAGAAAGGTGGTTGTTTTTCTTGTGAGGATCGGGACATCAATTCAAGGATTGTCCATTGAAGAAGAATTCAGATGGAGGAAGTGGAAACAGAAGCAGCAACACAAAGTTAACAATTGGTGGGCCAACGCAACAGAGCAAGCCGACATCCCGAGCATTCAACATGACTGTGCAAGACGCAGTTGCATCAAAGGAGGTTGTGTTAGGTATTGTTCCAATCAATAATATAAATGCATATGTATTATTTGATTTGGGAGCTACCTGTTCATTTGTGTCTGATGAATTTGCAAAAAGATTAAATTTACCCTGTGAAAAGTTAAAGAACCCAATGCATATAGAAGTTGCAAACAGAGAAGTGATCCCTGTAGAGTTTATCCATAGAAATTGTTGTGTGGAAATAAGGGGACATAAGCTAAGCGTGAACTTGATTCCGATACGCTTAGGGGAATTTGATATTATCTTAGGGATTGATTGGTTATTTAAACATGAGGCAGTTATAGACTGTCAGAAGAAGAGTATACGCCTTAAGACGCCGAATAAGTTTAAGGTTGTATTTTATGGTAGCAAGTTGCCAAGACAAATGAGTTTTCTGACGATGATGCAGGCCATGAGGATGCTACGGTTGTGAAGGTTATTTGGCTCATGTAATGAATACACAGATGGTGAATTCGGACATGGGACAGATACCTATAGTTAATGAGTTTGGGGATGTCTTACCAAAAGAACTTCCTGGACTTCCACCGGACCGAGAAATAGAATTTGTGATTGATTTAGTACCAAGGAAAACACCGATATCGAAGGCATCATATAGGATGGCACCGGTAGAAATGAAAGAGCTAATGATCCAGCTACAGGAGTTGTTGGATAAGAATTACATCCAACCTAGTGTATCTCTGTGGGGAGCACCAGTGTTGTTTGTAAAGAAGAAAGATGGTTCGATGAGGTTGTGTATGGATTATATAGAGTTGAATAAGGTGACAATCAAGAACAAGTATCCATTACCAAGAATAAACGATCTGTTTGATCAACTTAAAGGAGCAAGATGGTTTTCGAAGATTGACCTGAGAACTGGTTATCATCAGTTGAAGGTAAGGACGGAGGATGTACCAAAGACAACATTTAGAACTCGTTACGGCCATTATGAGTTCTTAGTGATGTCATTTAGACTGACGAATAGATTATTTAAACCGTATTTGGATAAGTTTGTGATTGTGTTCATTGACGACATTCTGGTGTATTCAAAGACTGAAGAGGAGCATGCTGAACATCTAAGGATTGTATTGGAAACATTAAGAAGGGAGAAGCTATATGCAAAATATTCAAAGTGTGAGTTTTGGTTGAAGAGAGTTCAATTTTTGGGACATGTTATTGACAACGAGGGAATTTCTATTGATCCAACTAAGGTGTAAGCGGTGAAAAATTGGGGACAACTGAAGACGCCGACAGAGGTCAGAAATTTTTTAGGATTGGCAGGATATTACCAGAGGTTTATTCAAGATTTTTCAAAGATAGCGACACCATTGACTAATTTGACGAGGAAGAATGTTAAGTATATGTGGACGGAAAAGTGTGAACAGAGTTTTTAAGAATTAAAGAAGCGACTAAGTGAAGCACCTGTGTTATCTTTATCAGATAGTACATGAAGTTTTATAGTGTATAGTGACGCTTCACACAAAGGACTAGGATGCGTATTGATGTAGAATGGTAAAGTTATTGCGTATGCGTCACGATAGTTAAAGGACTATGAGAAGGGATACCCTACCCATGATCTAGAATTGGCTGCGGTAGTGTTTGCCCTTAGGATTTGGAGATATTATCTCTACGGAGAAAAGTGTGAGATATACACAGATCACAAGAGTCTGAAGTATATCTTTACACAGAAGGAGTTAAATATGAGGCATAGGAGATGGTTAGAATTGATCAAGGACTATGATTGTGATATTCTATATCATCCGGGAAAGGCTAATGTAGTGGCAGATGCTTTAAGTAGGAAGAGCCGGGAAAAATTATTTGTATTGACAGAACAAGAAGAATTAGTAAGAGAAATGAAGAAAATGGAGTTAGAGGTGAAAAATCCGAAGGATTCGGATAGAGTAATTGAAATGGAAGCAAGTCCAACTTTATTGGACAAGGTGAAAGAATCACAAGAAAATGATGAAGAATGTGGTAATATCAAGAAGCGATTAGTTGAAGGCGAAAAGTTGAAGTATAAGATTGATGGCACTGGATTGCTAAGATTTGAAGGACGAGTATGGGTACCTGCAGTTCCAGAGTTAAGAGAAGAGATTTTACAAGAAGCGCATAGTACGAGATATTCGATACACCTGGGAAGCACGAAGATGTATCAAGATTTGCGTCAACATTATTGGTGGCCGAACATAAAGAGAGAAGTTGCAAAATGCGTCAGCAGATGTTTAACGAGCCATAGAGTCAAGGCAGTGCATCAACGACCCAACGGGTTATTGTAGCCATTGGAGATTCTAGAATGAAAATAGGAGCACGTCACGATGGATTTTGTGGTGGGACTTCCAACAACACAGAAGGTTACGATGCGATATGGGTAATTGTTGATCGTTTTACAAAGTCAGCGTACTTTTTGCCGATCAGGATTAGGTATAATTTGGATCAGTTGGCCAAATTGTACATCAAGAAAATTATTTCGAGACATGGAGTGCCGATATCAATTGTATCTGATAGAGATCCGCACTTCACATCAAATTTTTGAAGGAGTCTACAAAAAAGAATGGGGACACAATTAAGGTTGAGTATCGCGTATCATCCACAAACCGATGGACAAAGCGAGAGAACGATTCAAACATTAGAAGACATGCTTAGAGCCTGTGTGATGGACTTCAAGGGAAGTTGGGAGGATCATCTTCTGTGACGCCCCCAAAATTAGGTATACATCACCCATCTTGGGTCGCCAGATACATGGTACAGAATTCAAATACAACTTACTAATACAACTGTCGTGTACAATACGACAAAACATAAACTGTGAGTTTGAATACAAATATTATCTTCTAGAGAGTATCCATACTCAAAAGGAGTCTTCATTACAATTATTATCACCGTATTACATAGAATAGTGATGACTACTAATGCTATCATCTGGTCCATCACTCCGTTTCCCGACTCGTCCCAGCTATATTCTCATTTTCTGAAGAGAACCGTGAAAGAAAGGGTGAGCTCAACTAGCACAGTAAGAAATATTATGACTAAGATAATGCAGAATAAATTATCATTAGTATTCAACAATGTTAAACTGATAAAATACAATAGACATCAAGTTTAATTGCAGCGGATCAAGCAATCCATTAAAAGAGTCAAGTAGAGAATAAAATCTACTATCTTTTATGATTTAAAAGGTTTTTCATGACTTTTATCGCTAGGACTCAGCTTAATAAATAATCCACATCATCGAATCACCCCTGCACTACGGCCAAGGATATTCTTTAGTATCACGACCACGAATTATACATGCACTACGACTAAAGATAATCATGTTTTCATCAACGGTCCTGATCATGCCATAAAATAATTCATCTCTGCACTACGGCCAAAGAGAATCCATAGCCATAATCATACCAAAAATTGTCCATCAATGCACTACGGGCCAATGAGGACTTTTTCCACATTATTTGTAATATTACTGTCATGATTACACCAATTAATCCCTGGTCATAATCATACCAAGTCCATCTATGCACTACAGGCCATAGATGACTTTCAACAAAATATAAACATGAGGATGATGACAATGATATAAGAATTCAATAAAACAAGTTCAAGAATTAATTTATCCAGGAATTAACAACGTCCAAATTGTCAATATGATACTGCTTTGTGGAGTAAAATTCAAGAATGCTCAGAAGAATATTTACATGAAAATATACTGGATGAAGCGCAAATATCAAGGATATTCCACTAATTTCATAGAGTATAGAAGTCAAAGTTTTAACCAACTGAGTATAATAAAGAATGGAATAACAAAAGAAATCACCATACATGCGATAGACCGCACAGACAGGTTATTCCAACAGAATAATAAATAATGGAACCAGGTCCGGCGTAAAACGCACAGACAGGATATTCCAACAGAATAATAATAAAGACGGAACCAGGTCCGGTGTAAAATACACAGACAGGATGTTCCAACAGAATAATAATAAATACGGAACCAGGTCCGGTGTAAAACACACAGACATGATGTTCCAACAGAATAATAATAAAGACAGAACCAGGTCCGGTGTAAAACACACAGACATGATGTTCCAACAGAATAATAATAAAGATGGAATCAGGTCCGGTGTAAAACACACAGACAGGATGTTCCAATAGAATAATAGAAGAATGTCGCCAAGTATAGGGTAGACCGCGTATACAGGTTATTCCAACAGAATAATAAATAATAGAATAACAGAAGTTCTCTTCATGAATACAAAAGAAATAATACCCCTTACAGGTACAACAAATAATATCCCTTACCGTTTTAAAGAAGAACTGAAATAAAGAAGTAGTTAAGTAGTAGAATATTTTTCTTCTTTCTCTCTATAGTTTCTCTCTATACTTTCTCTCTCTAGAGTTCAGTGAATTCGTAAGAAAATAATGAAGGAATGAGCTTCTATTTATAGGAAAATGGAATGCATAGTAACTAATCCATGAACGGTCCAGATTGATTTACTTTAATCTGACGGTCCATATTTAAAGAAAAATCTTTTAAATAAAATAAAATATATTCTATTTATAGAATAACTTTAATAAAGTATTCTATTTTATATAAAAAGATATTTCTGTTTTATTACGTTAATAATACGAATAAAACAAAACTTCATTATCGCTAAATCATTCATATTATTAATTGACAATAATTGAATCAAACTGAGTGACTTCTCACATAAGCGTTAATAATCAATACCGTGTGCTATTATGCAACCACACGTATTATTGTACTTTTACTACCGAGTAGTTCAACAGTATCAACGGTAAAACTTCCGCCGTTATTTTTAATAAAATATTTTTTTGTCATTTTCTCAATCCGACAATAATTCCGTTGTGGGGTCCACCAATAATTGTGCCGTCGTACGAATATTCTCCGATAAAAATAATATTTCCCGACCAATCGAATATAATACAACAACTTGTATACTTTGCAAAATTTATAAATACTACCCACAACTATAACATTATCTCAAATTCACACCATAATATTTAAAAAATATTTCGAAAAAAATAAATCTTTATTCATAAAATCAGGGGTTTCACAATCTCACCTCCTTATAAAATTTCGCCCTCAAAATTTTCGTACGTACCTGGTATGTCGAACAGATGAGGATACCTTGACTTCACTTCAAATTCTAACTCTTGATGTATAACCTTTGAGCGTCGAATATGATCCTTCTTATCCAAGATGTTAACACGTATCTTCTCATACGTTAAATCTTCTGCAATCTCGTCTAGTTTTAATTCAATAATGTGGTTCAGGTCATCCACATATTTACGTAACATCGATACGTTAAAAAATATTATGAACACGCGACATACTTGGCGGTAAAACGAGTCTATAAGCCACAGTTCCTACTTGATCGAGGATTTCAAATGGGGCAATTAAATCGAGGGTTGAGATTTTCTCTCTTTGTCGATTCTTGCTTCTAGAATAACGCCCTCTTGAACCTTCTTCTTCACATTCATCAGCTTTGAGTATGTAGCTTAAGCGGCTTTAACTTTATCGATTAAAGTCGATTTTACTCGTATATTCGTTATCTTCACGTGGGTTCGTATATTCGCACTTGTAAATGCATACGATCTTCTACTCAACGCGTCAGCTACCACGTTCGCTTTTTCACAATGATATTAAATGGTACGATCGTAATCTTTAACAGCTCGAGCCAACGTTTTTGGCGCCTGATACGTTCGTTTTAAGTAAAAAAATATTTGAGGGTTTAAGAAATGGGTTTTGTACTGGGGTCAATACAAAATTCGATTTCACGCTCTAGGGGTAGGCTAGGAAGTCTTCAAGAATACGTCAGTAAATTTATTAACAATAGAAATATCATTCAAAACTGTGACTCTCATCCCAGACTTGGATAACACGTCACATTGATACCTATCAACTTGTCATCGTCATTTACAACGTCTCCTACAGAAAGTCTGGCTTCGGTGCATTTCACACCAGGAAGTCAACAACGAAAGGAACGGGGATCTTTACTTATGGCTTGATATGACAATGATTGACTTTAGTAGTTTGGTTGCTTGAATTCGCATAACAGGTTGGTTAGGAATATCAAAGTTAACAACCTTACGAAAAGCATGATGAGCAGTTAACCAATCGTTTCCAAAAATCACATCAATGCAAGTATTTTCAAAGAGATAAGATAGACAGGTAACGTGAAAGTGTTGATTTGAACAAGATTTATAAATAGTGGAGGTAAAGAAAGTTTCTCCCAACTGAGTTTAAACAGATATATCAAAGTCTAACTTTTCCGGAGTTAAGTTCAAACATTGAACACAACTAGGTGAAATAAAAGAGTGAGTAGAACCGGTATCTAACACGGTATAGACTTTGTAAGAGTTTATGACTAACATACCCGTGATAATTTTATTCAGGTTCCTCGTCACGAAAAAAAAATGCTCTCTCTTAAACTACCGACTTTGGCTTGTTTGGGAAATCCTTTGGCATCACTATCCCAACTGGACTTGACTTCACCATACGACAAAATCGAGCTAGGTGACCTTCTCTTCCACAATTAAAATACGCTTTGGATTGCTGCGTACAGTTTGGACGGATGTGTCCCTCCTGTCCGCATTTAAAACATACGACCGGTGGTCGTTCTTCTTCCTTTGAAACGGGTGCTGGTACCGACGTCTTCACGTCATTGTTGAACATTCTCTTCTTGAAATGTCCATTCTTATTGTTTTGGCCATGACTACCACCGAAGTGGTTACCATTTCTGGCATGTTGATTCCCTCAATGCCTATTGTCACCGCTTTGATGACTGTTATCACCGGTATTATCATTTTGCCGGCTGCTCTCTTTTGGTTGTGTTGACTCGTTATCGCGCTCTACTAACTGAGCCCTATTTACAACATCTGAATACAAACACAGTTTATGAGAAATAAGATATTGACATATCTCCGGCTTCAATCCTCTTAAAAACATCCGCGTCATTCTTTCTTCATTATCAACCAAGTGGGACGTAAATCGGGACAACTCGGCAAACTTGGCTTCGTACTGCGACACGGTCATGTTGTTTTGCTCCAACTTGATAAATTCCACCTCCTTCATGTGACGAATGCTTTCGGGAAAGTACTTATCGTTGAACAGCTCCTGAAATTTCTCCCAAGACATCTTGAGTGCGTCAGGCTGGGTACGTTTTATAGATTCCCACTAGTAATCTGCCTCTTCACGCAACATAAAGGTGGCAAAGGGAACTTTTTGCTCCTCTGAGCATCCCAAGACATCAAATATCTTGGTGATCTGGTTTAACCACGTCTCCGCCTTAAGTGGTTCTGGCTTTCCTAAAAACTCCGGTGGTCCCAGCTCCTTGAACTGCTTAGCGGTGACCAACCGTGGGTTGCCATTATTTTTACCTGCATTATGAACAGAAGCCGCCTTCGCCTGATGTTGCATGAATTCTAAAAAACTCCTAAACGTACCGTCATTCGTCAATTGATCAGTGTTGTTATTTACAGGAGGATTATCGCCATCCTGTTGCACATTGTCCTGATTATTGATCTGTGGAGACTCAACGGTCTCCTGTGCTCCATTGCTTATCTCAACATTTTTAGATGCCATTATCAAATACTGCAACAAAACAAGGGTTAATTAACATATCACATATCATCCCTATACTCTGACCGACCAATTAAATAACAAGTAAACTTAGGTAGGTCATACTAGCGAAGGAATTCCCCGTCTCTCTCCTCCTAGTTCTAGTCTCACATCTTAGCCAGGGATCATATCCCTAAGCTCTGATACCAACTGTGAGGCCCCCAAAATTAGGTATACATCACCCATCTTGGGTCGCCAGATACATGGTACAGAATTCAAATACAACTTACTAATACAACTGTCGTGTACAATACGACAAAACATAAACTGTGAGTTTGAATATAAATATTGTCTTCTAGAGAGTATCCATACTCAAAAGGAGTACTCATTACAATTATTATCACCCTATTACATAGAATAGTGAGAACTACTAATGCTATCATCTGGTCCATCACTCCGTTTTCTGACTCGTCCCAGCTATATTCTCATTTCCTGAAGAGAACCGTGAAAGAAAGGGTGAGCTCAACTAGCCCAGTAAGAAATATTATGACTAAGATAATGCAGAATAAATTATCATTAGTCTTCAACAATGTTAAACTGATAAAATATAATAGACATCAAGTTTAACTGCAGCGGATCAAGCAATCCATTAAAAGAGTCAAGTAGAGAATAAAATCTACTATCTTTTATGATTTAAAATGTTTTTTATTACTTTTATCGCTAGGACTCAGCTTAATAAATAATTCACATCATCGAATCACCCCTGCACTACGGCCAATGATATTCTTTAGTATCACGACCACGAATTATACATGCACTACGGCTAAAGATAATCATGTTTTCATCAACGGTCCTGATCATGCCATAAAATAATTCATCTCTGCACTACGGCCAAAGAGAATCCATAGCCATAATCATACCAAAAATTGTCCATCAATGCACTACGGGCCAATGAGGACTTTTTCCACATCATTTGTAATATTACGGTCATGATTACACCGATTAATCTCTGGTCATAATCATACCAAGTCCATCTATGCACTACAGGCCATAGATGACTTTCAACAAAATATAAACATTAGGATGATTACAATGATATAAGAATTCAATAAAATAAGTTCAAGAATTAATTTATCTAGGAATTAACAACGTCCAAATTGTCAATATGATACTGCTTTGTGGAGTAAAATTCAAGAATGCTCAGAAGAATATTTACATGAAAAGATACTGGATGAAACACAAATATCAAGGATATTCCACTAATTTCATAGAGTATAGAAGTCAAAGTTTTAACCAACTGAGTATAATAAAGAATGAAATAACAAAAAAATCACCATGCATGCGATAGACCGCACAGACAGGTTATTCCAACAGAATAATAAATAATGGAACCAGGTCCGGCGTAAAACGCACAGATAGGATATTCCAACAGAATAATAATAAAGACGGAATCAGGTCCGGTGTAAAACACACAGACAGGATGTTCCAACAGAATAATAATAAATACGGAACCAGGTCCGGTGTAAAACACACAGACATGATATTCTAACAGAATAATAATAAAGACAGAACTAGGTCCGGTGTAAAACACACAGACAGGATGTTTCAACAGAATAATAATAAAGACGGAGCCAGGTCCGGTGTAAAACACACAGACAGGATGTTCCAACAGAATAATAGAAGAATGTCGCCAAGTATAGGGTAGACCGCGTATACAGGTTATTCCAACAGAATAATAAATAATGGAATAACAGAAGTTCTCTTCATGAATACAAAAGAAATAATACCCCTTACAGGTACAACAAATAATATCCCTTACCGTTTTAAAGAAGAACTGAAATAAAGAAGTAGTTAAGTAGTAGAATATTTTTCTTCTTTCTCTCTATAGTTTCTCTCTATACTTTCTCTCTCTAGAGTTCAGTGAATTCGTAAGAAAATAATGAAGGAATGAGCTTCTATTTATAGGAAAGTAGAATGCATAGTAACTAATCCATGAACGGTCCAGATTGATTTACTTTAATCTGACGGTCCATATTTAAAGAAAAATCTTTTAAATAAAATATAATATATTATATTTATAGAATAACTTTAATAAAGTATTCTGTTTTATATGAAAAGATGTTTCTGTTTTATTACGTTAATAATACGAATAAAACAAAACTTCATTATCGCTAAATAATTCATATTATTAATTGACAATAATTGAATCAAACTGAGTGACTTCTCATATAAATATTAATAATCAATACCGTGTGCTACTATGCAACCACACGTATTACTGTACTTTTACTACCGAGTAGTTCAACAGTATCAACGGTAAAACTTCCGCCGTTATTTTTAATAAAATATTTTTTTGTCGTTTTCTCAATCCGACAATAATTCCGTTGTGGGGTCCACCAATAATTGTGCCGTCGTACGAATATTCCCCGACAAAAATAATATTCCCCGACCAATCGAATATAATACAACAACTTGCATACTTTACAAAATTTATGAATACTACCCACAACTATAACATTATCTCAAATTCATACCATAATATTTAAAAAATATTTTTTAAAAAATAAATCTTTATTCATAAAATCTGGGGTTTCACATCTTCCGCTGGTAGATTTGCATATAATTATAGTTATCATGCAAGCATTGGCATGCCACCGTACGAAGCCCTGTATGGAAGGAAATGCAGAACGCCCTTATGTTGGGACGAAGTAGGTGAACGAAGACTGTTGGGGCCAGAATTGGTACAGCAGACAGTGGAGATCATTAAGGTTATAAGAGCTCGACTGGTAGCAGCTCAGGATCGTCAAAAGAAGTATGCAGATTTGCATCGCAAGAAAAGGGATTTCGAAGTGGGAAGCTATGTATTTTTGAAAGTATCTCCTTGGAAAGGGAAGATTAAATTTGGGAAGAAAGGTAAACTGAGTCCAAGATTTATTGGACCATTTGAGATATTGAAAAAAATAGGTGAAGTGGCGTACGAGGTAACTTTACCTCCTGAACTGGAACATATTCACAATGTGTTTCATGTGTTAGTGTTGTGGCCATATAAGCCTGACTACAAGCATGTGATATCACACGAGCCAATTCAAGTTGAGAAGGACTTGTCATATGAATAAATTCATGTAGAAATATTAGATAGGAAAGAGCAGAAACTAAGGAATAAGATTATTCGTTCAGTTAAAGTTCTTTGGAGGAACCACAATGCTGAAGAAGCTACGTGGGAACTCAAGGAAAAAATGAGGAAGAATTATCTAAATATTTTTGAGTAACCTTATGTGAAATTTCGAAGACGAAATTCTTATAAGGAGGGGAGAATGTAATAACAAAAAATT
The DNA here is from genome assembly GCA_016801055.1 of Panax notoginseng. Lineage (NCBI taxonomy): Eukaryota > Viridiplantae > Streptophyta > Magnoliopsida > Apiales > Araliaceae > Panax > Panax notoginseng. The sequence goes on from CM029020.1 coordinate 187,864,383, forward strand.
TTAAGTCACACGGTAATTAAATATTAATGATATTGAAAACTTTGTGACATATAGGGAATGAATATGTTATTATTTATGTGGAAAATGTTTATGGTTAAATAAATATATATATATGTGTGCGTGTGTGTGTGTATATATGTATGTATGTATGTATGTACAAATTATATAAAGAGAATTAAATAAAAAAGTTACATAACCTAATTATACATTAGGTATGAAAATTATATAACCTAAGGGTTATGGTATTGAAGAATAATGGTATTTAAATTATACTAACCTAAGAGATTAATTTTATTATTTCAATTTAATATTTAATTTAAACCTAATTAAAGTAAATCTAATTAGGTTATAAAATTAAATGTACATAAATAATTATTTAAATTTCAAAATGAATGAAATGAAAATTCTAATTAAATAATTAGGGTAAGATAAAATTTATCTATTAGATCATGCTATTTTTACATAGCCCAAACAATTTAATTAGAGAGCCCAAACAAGAAATCTTATGGCCCAAGTTATGGCCCAATTTTTATGGACCTTCTAGATGGTTAATTAACAAATAAATAAATAAATAAATTAGCCAAGATGGGGGCATGAATCCGACAATCTAAGGAGTAGAACAAGCACATGATTCATTTCATTAGTTTCCATTTTTGGTTGGTCAAGGGTTATTTACCAACCCACCTAAATAGCCCATTAGCCTTTTTTTAGCTTAATAACATATTGTCCTCCAAGGCAAGCAAGATATTGGAAGATTAATAGATATATACAAGTTATATCTATATATACTAATTGCCTATAAATACTCTCATATATTTTTATAAAGAAACTTTTCACTTATTCTTATAAATTATCTAGCAAAAAGCAAAAAGCAAAAAGCAAAGCAAAAGAAAGAAATAGAGAGTAAGAAAACGTGGGAAGCTTTGAAGGAGGGGAGAAAGAAATTTTCTTGATGCCACCTAGAGTTATCACATACTTTGGAAAAACAAAAAAAGTAGCATTAAGATCAAGGTAAAAATATTAAATCTCAAGCTTTAATTTCATGTATTTTGTTGGTTTTACAAAAATAAAGAACCTATGCTAATGAACTTTCAAAACACTTGATTTACTTCTTTTTAGTGCATCATGTTTGGATCTTACATTTTTGGGTGTTTAAAAGTTGATCAAAAAGGAAAGAAAAGAAACTATGTGCAAACGTTTAACAAAAATCCTAATCTTATATGCTTAGTGTATTTTTATGTTAGATACATGGAGTTCAAGCTTTAAATGGCTAGAAGTATGCTATAATGATAGATATAGAGTTTTAATGGATTTAACTTGTGTATTGGTATGTGTTTGTGTAGAAAAGTTTGGTAAAATGCATGAAAATGAGTTTTACCGAAAAACTTAATCGAAAGGTGTGATTGAAGATTTTTCATTTTGAAACTTACTAATAGTTTTTATGATTTTCTTTCTTATTATGTTAGATATGTAAGTTAAGAACAAAATCCCTTTTGAAGCATGCAAAAATGTTTTGAAATGAGCAAGATATGAATTTTTTTTCTAAAAACACCTCACTGTTGAAGGACTGTGCAAAATAGTCCGGTTTCTGGCCGTTTTTAGTAACCAAAACATGTCCAAATTTGATGTTTGATATAATGGAAATTGTAATTCATGAAGATACGAATCCAACGAGACCGACTGGACCTAAATCGGAGTTGTAGATTTTATTTTATTCAAGTTTTAGTAAAGGACCCAAAATCTGGAAAATCAAAGGAAATATATATATATATATATATATATATATATATATATATATATATATATATATATATATATATATATTGCCGGTTCAGTTTCCGGCGAACTGGACGATCTTTCCGGCGACCGGTTCATCCACTTTCAAGCCGGTTCTGGTGATGGGTTTGGGACCAAAATTTTTCTAAAATTATGAATAATATTAAAATATTTACATATAATTTAAATGTAATTAAATATTTAATTAGTATTTAAGTGATAATTAAGTAGAGTTTGTGGTAATAAACTAACTATTGATTATTTAATTAAATAATAAATAGAGTTAAACTATTGATTAATTATTATTTAATTAATATTAAATAATGATTAAAGAACATTTAAGTAAGATTATGTAATAATAATGTAATTAATTACTTACATTGACATAAAATTTATAAAATAATTTTTTATTATTTAATTAATATTAAATAAAAAACAAGAACAAGTGATATTTAATTATTCTTAGATTAAAAAGAAATAATAATTAAAGACTTATGAAGTGAATTAATTATTTGTTATTCAAGGATAAACAATTAATTAATTATTATTTATTAAATAATAAATAATGACAAATGTTAATTAATTATTCATTTATTAATAGTAATGAATAATTAAAGATTAATGAAGTAAATAAATTAATAATGATTAATTAATTATTATTTAATTAATATTAAATAATAATTAAAGACAAATAATATTAATAATTTAATTATTTATTATTTAATTAACATTAAATAATAAGTAGATGTAATTAGCTATTATTTATTATTAAATAGTAACTAAAGATAACTAATTAATTACTATTTAACTAATATTAAATGGTAATTAAATGAAGACAGAGTTAATAAATGAAGAGAATTTAAATAACTCATCAATTGAACAATTATTGTAAATTTTTTAAGGATCTAATAAGTGTTTATTACTTAAGAAAAACCTTATAAATTAATTAAATCATTAACCTAAGATTTATTAAATATCTTATAGGATTAATGATAGTATATTATATTATGTGTACCTTGTGATTGAATTCTTTGCTAGATAATGACATAAGTAAGCGTATAGATATACAATTATATGCAGTACTAATTAATAGACCAACATTGTCAATGATAGGTCATTCAAAGAGTTTTAATTAAAGCTAGTTAGCTGTAGTTCATCGAATAGACAAGTTCTCTAACTCAAACTTAAGTTATTATTTTCAAAGCATGTTAGTGGATAATTATTGTTGATTAATCCACATCCTTAACGATTATTGTGAATCGCATTTTGTGCAATCGAATTCCTATTCAATTATTATTGAATTGTGAATTAATTAAAATTCTTTCATTCTTGAACTGTTTATGAGATAGATCCATGCTAGTTGTATCAGCTATATTGAATATGTTTAAATTTGTTAAATCAAATATATTATAAAAGTTGTTCTTAACCAATTAATTTGGTAAGAACTCGAGATTGAGAAAAAAGAACAATTTTATTAAAGCATTATATTGTAAAACAATTGTTGCTCGACTATTAAATGTTTATGCATAATACACCGGGTATGAAAGGCTGATCACCTTGATTACCAAAACTTATTAAAAGAACCAATTTAACTACTGACAACCTTAGTATATGTTCATAGTTATTTCAAACCACTCAACATCTATTATTTAATTATTCGAATATTCAATTATTGAAACTTGATTCATGTTCTTTCACAATCGATTCTATTGTTGAACATTGAAAGATAAATTCCTTCCTAATCATGATATACCTTTCTTGTATTTAAACTTGCTAAGGAAACTAGTTGCTTACCCGTGCTATATCATGACATTTATTTCAGCTATGCCCGAAGGATCGAATAAGAAAGACAAAGGCAAGGGCAAGATCCAAGACTAGTTTAATATGAATGTTAAATTTTATATTATCTGATGGAATTATTTATGTAAACCTTTTGTAATATTAAAGGTGTGTTTAAGTTAAGGTAAAGAAGACCTTGGGATTATGTTATGAAACTTTATTATAATGAACAATGTATGCTTATTATTCCGCAATAGTTTATAGAATGCTTATGATAATGATAGATCGTGAGCATTGAATCTGAGGTTAGAGAACCTGAATTTAGGGGCGTCACAGTTCTCCTTCCTCACCCACAAACTAGTGTTTCTTCACCTCTTTGTCTCTACTTCTTTTGCTTCAATGACTAATACAAGGGGTGAGTATCTCTTCAACACCGGACGACAATCGGCTTGCTGGGAAGACATCTCAGTCGCTCGCCGGAAGGAGGAATCAATCGAGGATCGTGAGGAAGAACCGACAGCAGCCACACCACGGGCCACGACAAAACCCGTTCTCTCTACATCTATATCTTTCTATCTCCTCAACATTTTTCACTTATGGCCGCCACGGCAAACCCTCACGACGTCCCTTATTTGACTCAATCCTCTTCTTATCCATCCTTATAACTTTCCATCTCCTTGTTTATTTTCTCACCAAATCCAACTCCCCCTTGTCTCTCTCTCTCAATCTCTCAAACCTTCTTGGTTTTCTTGTACCACTTAACTTTCCTAAAATCCCATTTCTTATTTTATCATTAATTGATTACCCATTTCAATTAATTACCCATTTTAAGATCTGCTTCGTCTTCTTCTTGGAGGGTATAATTCAATTTATTTTATTTTTTTTGAAGTTTTTGGGTGAAATTGTAAGAACCCGAATTTTCAGAAAACATTAAAATAAGAATTTAGTAAATAAAATTCTTAAAGCATGAGATGGGTTCGAACAAGAATATATAAATGTGTTACGAGGTATGTGATATTGTGTTACATAGGATAATATGAGCTATGTAATAAGTGATGTTGTGTTTAATAAATATATATCATTATTATATATTTGTTATAAATTGCAGAGATGAATTAATAAGAAGATGGATAGAAATTTATCTATTGATATTAAATAATTTATGTGAAATTATTTTATAATAGTAAGTTGGTGACATTAAATATCTTTGATAATCACTAATTTCTTGAGTTTATGTACGAGTATGTATCAAGTGTAAGGTAGTGCAACCGTACTATTTAATGGTGGATGTATAGGAGCTGGGCTAAACAATTCCTTCAGAGAGCGAAGGTATATACGAATTAGTAACCGATCTAACTCACTGTGAAAACAGTGTAGATGAGACGGAAACTAATTTATTGGTTGTTTGTGGGAAACCACTCAGTGTACTATATTGAATACTATTAAAGACTTGATGTGAGTTAGGTTTAGACTTGTATGTGTGTACGTTGTTGACGAGAGAAGAAAATCGATATACCTTTAAAGTGGTTAGAGAATTATTGAGTAAATTGATACACGGCGAGAAGTGAAGATTAAAGGAATATATGTATGTGTTATATTCGAGTTTTGTGTTATTGGTGGTAAGAAACTGTAAAGGAGATGTTATAGTTGGTTAAACTAATAAGAGAAATAGAGTTTTAGAACTTGAAGTGTGATCCTTAAATTGTTAAGTAAAATAGTAACCGATGATGTGGAATCAAAGAGGGGATTGATGTTAGACGAGTTAACGCTTAAGGAGGATGTGTAAAGTATTTAGAAGCGTAGGTTTCGTTTCTGCTAATGAAGAACTTATCTGCTTCTGATTTTAGTATGGCGCAGCTGCGCCATTTCTAAGCCTATGACCAGCGCAGCTGCGCCTGTAAGACCCCAACTTTTATGAATAAAGATGAATTTTCTATAAATATCATTTTTGAATATTATGGAGTGAATTTGATATAATTTTATAGTTGTAGGTAATATTTATAAATTTTGCAAAGTACACAAGTTGTTATATAATATTCGATTGGTCGCAGAATATTCTTTTTAACAGAAATATTCGTACGACGGCACGATCATTAGTGGACCCCACAACAGAATTATTGTCGGATTGAAAAAACGACAAAAATATCTTTTTATAAAATAACGGCGAAAGTTTTACCGTTAAACTGTTAGAATACTCGGTGGTTAAAATATAGTAATACGCGGGGTTGCACAGTAGCACACGGTATTGCATAGTATTTTTGAATTATTGATTCTTACGTAAGAAGGCACTACTTAATAATTATTACAGTAACTACTATTCAATATTTTATTTTATTTATTCAATAATTACTACGTTGATATTTTATATTATTGTTGTTTCAATAATTGTCACTGCACATTATTTTCCATTATCAAATCAATAATTCATATTATTTGAATAATATTATTAGATAGCATTGATGGCAATGTCTAGAAAGTTCTGTCAAGGAGAGGTTTGGTCACCTAATTGCGCGCCAGTAAGGAGAAATCCTTATCGGAAAATCCCCTCTTTCCTGGAAACGACCTGGTTGTCATTATTGTGATTCTGTAATATTATTTGTGAATAATTAATTATTGATTTATATGATAAGAAAATATTTATTTTATGTAGACATAAATGATGGATAGAAAAATATTTATTTTATGTGGTTATAAATGAAAGAATTAATTTTGAGGTGTTTTATCACTATTTTTTCGGATTGAAAGTATTAAAAAATCAAATCGGTGTTCTTAAAGCTCTATTGCGTGAGTTATAATTTTAATCCGACCGTTGGATTGTTGTGATTTTTGGATATGTTATGCATATATAAGTTAAGTTTGTATCCACAAATTTTGAACCGTTAAAAATTAACGCATGATTTTTTATGAATTTTAAAAGGTGTTAAAAATCATCCGTTTGTGGATTTCAGATATTTTCTGTCTGGAATTTGGAAAAACTTAGAGCTACAAAGTTGTAGAGAATTCGATTTCGTGTGGAATGAATATAAAATTTGTATTTTTTTGATAAAAGGGCTATTTATTATGAATCACTGAAGCTTCGAAAAATAAAATAAATTTTATTAAAATTGGGTGGGACCCACTTTTATTTTTAACATGTGGGCTGCCAAAATTTTTTAGAAATGGCTGCCCAACAATTCAACAAAACATGCGTAGAACTTTTGTATAAATAATAATATTATTTTATTATTTTAGTCTCCTTTGGCGTTCTAGCATTTTTCTATAAATAGGCACTTAAGTTAGAATTGAAAATCACACCAGAATCAGAGAATTCTTCTTCTATAATCTTGAGCATATTTCTTTAGAGTTTTAGAAAGCTTTGAGCGTAGGAAACAGTGAAAGTTTTCTTTAAGAATATACCCGCTATACTAGTTGGAATACTCTTCTTTTCAAGGTAAGGGATGTTATTTTTGTTCAATATTCGCTTGAAATAATATTTTTTTTCATACTCTGTAGTATGTAAGTAATATTATTTCGTTTCAGATTTCAAATTCTATACTCGTTTTGTTAAAGTTTTGGCTTCTAAACTCCATGAAATTAGTTGAATATCCTTGATATTTGTGCGTTTCATCCAGTATCTTTTCATGAAAATATTATTCTTAGCATTCTTGATAAGTTCAACTTTTTCATGCCAGAGTACTATTTACGGGGTTGCTATTCTCGAAGTACTATTCACGGGATACTATTCACTCGAGTACTATTCACCCGGAGTACTATTCATGATAAAAATTGATTCGCTTTCGGTCTAAATTATTTTTTTGTACAATATTATTCTTGAATTTTACTCCACAAAGCAGTATCATGTTGACAATTTGGACGTTATTGATTTCTGGATAAATTAAATTATAAATCTTTAAAAATTTATCCTTGAACTTGTTTTATTGAATTCTTATATCATTGTCATCATCCTCATGTTTATATTATGTTGAAAGTCATCTGTGGCCTGTAGTGCATAGATAGACTTGGAATGATTATGACCAGGGATTATTCGGTATAATCATGACCGTAATGTTACAAATGATGTGGTAAAAGTCCTTATTGGCCCGTAGTGCATTGATGGACAGTTGTTGGCATGATCATGACCATTGATGAATACACGAATATCCTTGGCCCGTAGTGCGTGGATAATTTGTGGTCGTGATACTAATGAATATCCTTGGCCGTAGTGCAGGGATGATGTTGATTATTTATTAAGTTGAGTCTCAGCGATAAAAGTGATGAAAAACTTTTTAAATCATAGAAGATAGTATATTTTATTCTCTACTTGACTCTTCTAATGGATTACTTGTTCCGCTGCAGTTAAACTTGATGTTTGTTATATTTTATCAGTTTAACACTATTGAAGGCTAACGATAAATTATTCTGCATTATCTTAGTCATAATATTTCTTACTGGGCTAGTTGAGCTCACCATTTTGCTTTCATTGTCCTCTTCAGGAAATGAGAACGTAGCCGGGACTAGTCAGGGAATGGAGTGACGGTCCAGATGATAGCATTAGTAGTCCTCACTATTCTATGAAATAGTGTGATAATAATTGTATTGACGACTCCATTTGAGTTGAATACTGTCTAGAAGACAATATTCGTTTTAAAACTTTCAGTTTATGTTTTGTCGTATTTTACACGACAGTTGTATTATTAAGTTGTATTTGAATTTTGTACCATGTATTTGGCGACTCAAGATGGGTGATGTATACCTATTTTGGGGGCGTCACAGTTGGTATCAAATCTTAGGAATATGATCCCTGGCTGAGATGTGAGACAATAACTAGGAGGGGAGAGACGGAGAATTCCTTCGCTAGTATGACCTACCTAAGTTTATTTGGTATTTAATTGGTCGGTCAGAGTATAGGGATAATATGTGACATGTTAATTAACCCTTGTTTTGTGGCAGTATTTGAAAATGACATCTGAGAATGTTGAGAATAGCAATGGAGCATAGGAGACCGTTGAGTCTCCACATATCAACAATCAGGATAATGTGCATCAGGAAGGCAACAATCCTCATATAAACAATAACACTGATTAAATGATGAACGATGAGATGCTTAGAGGCTTTCTACAATTCATTCAACATCAGGCAAAAGAGACTCCTGTCCGAAATATAGGTGAAAACACTGGCAACTCTCGGACGGTCACTGCTAAACAGTTCAAGGAGCTGGGACCACCAAAGTTTTTTGGAGAGCCAAAACCACTTAAGGCGGAGACGTGGGTAAAGTAGATCAACAAGACATTTGATGTCTTGGGATGCTCAGAGGAGCAAAAGGTTCCCTTTGCAACCTTCATGTTGCGGGCAGAAGCAGATTACTGGTGGGAATCTATAAAGCGTACTCAACCTGTCGCACTGAAGATGTCTTGGGAGAAGTTCCAAAAACTGTTCAACGACAAGTACTTTCTCGAAAGTATTCGTCACATAAAAGAGGTAGAGTTCATTAAACTGGAGCAAAACAATATGACTGTGTCACAGTACGAAGCCAAGTTTGTTGAGTTGTCCCGGTTTGCGTCCTACTTAGTTGATAATGAAGAAAGAATGACGCGGATGTTTCTTAGAGGTTTGAAACCCGAGATTCGTTAATACCTTATCTCTCACAAACTTTTCTTGTATTCAGATGTTGTGAATAGGGCTCAATTATTGGAGCGCGATAACGAGTCAACCCAACCAAGAGAGAGCAGCCGACAAAATGATAATACCAGTGGTAGCAGTCATCGAAGCGGTGACAACAAATGTGGAGGGAATCAACATGCCAGAAATGGTAACCACTTCGGTGGTAATCATGGCCAAGACAATAAGACTGGACATTTGAAGAAGAGGCGATTCAACAATGATGGAAAGACGTCAGCATCAGCACCCGTTGTTAAGTAAGGAGAACGACCACCTATCATATGCTTCAAATGCGGAGGGGAGGGACACATCAGTCCAAACTGCGCGATGCAGTCCAAAACATGTTATAATTGTGGAAGAGAAGGTCACCTAGCCCGATTTTGTCATGCACTGAAGACAAGTCCAGCTGGGATGGAGGCACCAAAGGCCGTCCCAGAAAAGTTAAAACCGATAGTTCAAGGGAGAGCGTTTGTCGTGACCTCCCAGAAAACAAAGAACCCAAACGAGGTCATCACGGGTAAGCTTATCATAAACTCTAGCAGAGTCTATACCTTATTTAATACCGGTTCTACCCATTCTTTTATTTCTCCTACTTGCGCTCAACGTTTAAATTTAACTCCGGAGAAATTAGACTTTGACTTATCTGTTGAAACTCCGTTGGGAGAAACCTTTATTACATCCACTGTTTATAAGTCTTGTTTGGTTTAAATCGGTACCCTCACATTACCTGTCGATCTTATTTTATTGAAAATACTTGCATTTGACGTAATTCTAGGGATTGATTGGTTAACTACTCATCATGCAAAAATTGATTATTTTCGTAAGGTTGTTAGCTTTCATATTCATAACCAACTTATTATGCGAATTCAAGCAACCAAACCATTAAAATCAATCACTGTCATCTGAAGCTATAAAGCTATTCGTTTATTGAAAAACGGATGTCAAGCTTTCTTAGCTCATGTCACGGATTTAAACAAAAATAAGTCAGTTTTGAATGATATTTCTATTGTTAATAAATTTTCTGACGTATTCCCTGAAGAACTTCCTGGCCTACCCCCAGAACGAGAAATTGAATTTTGTATCGACCTTGAACCTGGTACAAAACCCATTTCCAAAGCCCCATATCGAATGGCTCCAATTGAACTTCAGGAGTTAAAGACCCAATTGCAGAAATTGTTAGACATCGATTTCATTCGTCCTAGTACGTCTTCTTGGGGTGCTCCTGTTCTATTCGTGAAGAAGAAAGATGGGAGTATGCGACTTTGTATTAATTATCAGGAGTTGAATCATGTCACCATCAAGAATAGGTACCCATTGCCACGTATTGATGACCTGTTTGACCAGTTGCAAGGCGCCAAATTCTTTTTAAAGATCGATCTTCGTTCCGGATATCATCAATTAAAGATTAGAACTGATGACATTCCAAAGACAGCTTTCAGAACTCGGTACGGGCATTATGCAATCCTAGTTATGTCTTTTGGATTGACTAATGCTCATGCTGCCTTCATGGATATGATGAACCGAGTATTCAAGGAATATTTAGATCACTTTGTGGTCGTCTTTATTGATGACATCCTCATATATTCCAAAAGCCGTAAAGATCATAACCAATACTTAAGGCTGATACTCCAAAAGCTTCGTGAAAACAAGCTTTATGCCAAGTTGAAGAAATGCGAGTTCTGGCTTGAGGAAGTAGCATTCCTTGGGCACGTAGTATCAAGTCATGGAATATCTGTTGACCCGGGAAAGATTGAAGCTATTCAAAGCTGGGAGCAGCCTAAATCAGTGACCGAAGTACGTAGCTTTCTCGGCTTAGCTAGTTATTATCGGAGATTCATAGAAAAGTTTTCTCGAATCACTACTCCATTAACTCAGTTGACTCAGAAAGATACAAAATTCGGTTGGAGCGTGAAATATGAGAAGAGTTTTCAAGAACTCAAGAGGAGACTCATTTCAGCACCTGTTCTGATAATACCATCTGGCTCGAAGGGATTTGTCATCTACAGTGATGCTTCGGGTAAAGGGTTAGGATGTGTTCTCATGCAACATGGGAAAATCATAGCCTATGCCTCTCAACAACTCAAATAATATGAGAGGAATTATCCTACTCATGATCTAGAGTTGGCAGCTGTTGTCTTCGTACTTAAAATTTGGAGGCATTACTTGTATGGGGAGAAAGTGGATATCTTTACGGATCATAAAAGCCTCAAATATTTTTTCACCCAAAAAGAACTCAGCATGCGGCAACGACGTTGGCTTGAACTGTTGAAAGATTATGATCATACCATTCAATACCATCCTGGTAAATCGAACGTAGTAGCTGATGCATTGAGTAAAAGATCATATGCGGGTACGTGTGCGATATTGTCAACACAAAGGCCCATTTTATATGACTTGCAGAGGATGGAGATAGAGTTAAATACTCCAGGGACCCATGTGATGATAGCGAATATACGAGTAGAACCGACTTTAATCGATAAAGTTAAAGCTGCTCAAGCTACAAACCTGAAGCTGATGCGTATGAGGAAGAAAGTGCAAGAAGGTGCTATGCTGGAATCAAGAATCGATGAAGAAGAAATACTTCGAGTCAAATCCAGACTTTGTGTTCCTAACGACCCTGATTTAAAGTATAAATCATGATGGAGGCGCACAACACATCATTTGCAATCCATCTTAGGAGTACCAAAATGTATCATGTTCTTCGACATATATTTTGGTGGAGCAATATGAAGAGAGAGATCGCGGAGTTTATCTCAAGGTGTCTAACTTGTCAACGAGTCAAGGCGGACCATCAAGTACCAAAAACTCCATTGCAACCACTTAAAATTCCAGAATGAAAGTGGGAGCACATTACCATAGATTTCGTTACCGGTCTTCCCATGATTTCTCAAGGCATAGATGCGATTTGAGTCATTGTTGATAGATTGACCAAGTCGACTCATTTCTTACCTATACGAGTAACTTGTACACTTGAATGTCTTGCTCGTATGTACATAAACGAGATTGTAAGATTGCATGGTATGCCAGTTGTAAGACCCCGAATTTTATGAAATAAAAGTATTCAATTTTTCTTATAATTACTATTCAGTAAATGGTTAAATTGATAAATGATAAAGTTAAGGGTGATATATGAATTTTTTTCAAAATACACAAGTGGTTATAAAATATTCATTGTTGTCGGGGAATATTCATTTGGTCGTAGAATATTCTTTCTGTCGGGGAATATTCGTACGACGGCGCAGCCATTTGTGGGCCCCATAACAGAATAACTGTCGTATGAAGAAAACGACAAAATTGAGTTTTTATAAATAACGACGTAGTTCTTACCGTTAACACTGTTGGAATATCCGGTGGTTAAAATACAGTAATACGCATGGTTGCACAGTAGCACACGGATTGCACAGTATTTTATAATTATTGATTCTTACGAAGGAAGGCACTACTGAATAATTGTCACAGTAATTACTGTTCAATATTTTATTCTATTGATTCAATAATTACTGCGTTGATATTTTATATTATTGTTGTTTCAATAATTGTTGCTGCACAGTATTTCCCATTATCAGATCAATAATTCATATTATTTGAATAATATTTTAGATAACATTATTGGCAATGTCTAGAAAGTTCTGTCTAAGGAGAGATTTGGTCATCTAATTGTGCGCCAGTAAGGAGAAATCCTTATTGGAAAGCCCCCTCTTTCCTGGGAACGGTCTGGTTGTCATAAATGTGATTCTGTAATATTATTTGTGAATAATTAATTATTGATTCATATGATAAGGAAATATTTATTTTATGTGGATATAAATGAGGGATATATTTTTGTGGTTAAAAATAAAGGAGTTAATGTTGAGGTTTTTATTAGTATTTTTGTCGGAATGGAGGTATTAAAAATAAGGGTTTTTGAAATATTTTGCGGGGGTTATAATTTTTAATCCGACTGTTGGATCGTGGTAATTTTTGGATATGTTATACATATATAAGTTGAGTATATGTCCACAAATTTTGAACTGTTAAAAATGAACGTATGATTTGTTATGAATTTTACGAGATGACTAGTTCAGAAATTGTTGAATTTTCGGAGTTAATCATTTTGGTGGAAAATTCTAGAATTGGTGGGCCCCACTCTTAGTTGGTGAAAAAATATGCTGAGATTTTTATTCAAATGTGGTGGGTGGGAATAGTAGCAGGTAAAGCCATCAGGTTGCAGGTTAAGTCTGCTTCGGCGTGCTAACATTTTCCTATAAATAGAGGGCTAAGTTAGAATTGAAAATCACACCAGAAATATAAGTTTTTTCTCTTTCTCTCTCTATATTATGAAGCATATTTTGTGAGTATTTAGATATTTTGAGAGTTTCTATTCAGTACAAGTTTTCTTTGGCTTTGCATTCCAGTCAGAAATACTACACTTTTGAGGTAAGGGATAGTAAAGGATTTTAAGGGTTGTTATGTTTTACAGTTTTGTAATTTTTTTGACCTTCAAAAATTCTGAAAAAATTTGAAATGATATTTTGATGAGTTTTCTTGATTGTGTCCAAAAATGGTGATTTTTGGATGTATAGATTAAGAGTTATGAATTTTACGGGAAAAGACTATTTTAAAAGTAATCGCTTATAACTCCTTGTGGTTAACTCCAAAATTGATAAAATTTTTATTGGGAGTACATGTATATGATAGGAGTATACTCTGTGAATTTTAGAATTTTTAGATAAAAGTATAATTTTTGATAAATGTCTAAATATTCGGCTGTTTTGGCCCTATGAAAAATAGTAAATGACTTTTAAAAATTCTGAGAAAAATATATGTTCACTATGTGACTATATTATGCTAAATCTCAGAAAAAAAATATTTTTGGAACTGATTTGGTATTTTTTATGAAAATGGTCTAATTATGAGTAAATGAATTAAATATGTTTTGTGAAGTAAGAAAATTAGAAAATAGGATTTTATGGCTTGAGAATCCTATATGAGGTATATGCAGATTTTTTATGAGGGTTTTTAGTTATTGGTGATGAAATCTTATGAGTTTGACATTTTAGGATGATTAAATGCATTATTTAGTAAAGTGTAAACAATTAAAATAAATTGTTTATAAGCTTAAGAAATATTATTCTTTCAATATCATTATACCAAAATATTGGTATGTATTTTATTGTGAAATTTCTACCTTTTTGTGTCGAGTTACTATTCACGAGTTACTATTCATGAGTTACTATTCACGAGTTACTATTCACGACAAAATTGGTTTCTTTTTCTAACCAAATTATAATTAGTTTATGAATATTACTCTTGAGATTAAATCTATATGTTGATTATATTGATTTTTTTATTATATATAACATTTTTATAATCCTAATGATGATATTTCTCTTTGACTTGAGTGTAAAGATGGGTAGATTTCTGGTATGATCATGACTATGGGTTCTCTTTGGCCAGCAGTGCAAAGTTGAATTGTTGATTGGTATGATCATGACCATTGAATTTATAAGTGAATATCTTTAGATTAAGTGCAAAGGTGAATTGATCAACATGGTTACAATTATTGTTTATATAAATTCTGATATGATTATATATTTCTTTGAGATAATAATATATTTGGCCTGTAGTGCAAATATGAACTGTTGATGAATATATTTGGCATGTAGTGTAAAGCTGAATTGTTGAGGAATATCTTTGGCCTGTAGTGCAAAGATGGTCTATTGACGAATATCTTTGGCCCGTAGTGCAAAGATGAATTTATCAGTATAATTATGAACAGGAAATGTGATTTGGTATAACCATGATCTTTGATGTTTCAGGTAAAGACAGGTGATGAAAATATCCTTCGTCCTGGGTGCGAAGAAAAATTTAGAATCACAATTATGATCATGAATTATTCGTATGATTGTGGAAAGGAACTGTTGAGTGATGTTACAGGGATAAAATATTGTTGGTGAATTTTTAACATGGAGAAGATAATAGACTTTATAGTCTATTTGACTCTTCTAATGGATTGCTCGTTTCACTGCAACTATGGTTGAAATTTTTATCATCTACCATATGTTCTAAATCTCTGATTTATTACTGATGAAGACTATTGATAATTTATTTATCTTTAGTCATGATATTCTTTACTGGGCTAGTTGTGCTCACCCTTCTGTTCACAATTCATTTCAGGTAATAAGAGTGTAGCTGGGTCGAGCGGGGGTAATAGGGGAATAGAACGGTGGTCATCATTTAGGAGTTATATTTGGTGAATCATCTTGGGTGAAGCGAACCCAACGTTGGAAGGGTGTTTTGCCACTATCATACAAGATGTCTAACGACATACAACCTCGTGTCATCATAAGACAGGATTGTGCACATCCGCTTGCCGAGTATATCTACAAGCACTACCTATATAATCTTGGTGTTTGTTTGAAGTATAATTCTCAGTTAGATACAGTGGAGATAATGATAAGTCAAGAGAAGACTCACCATTGGGAAGAATATGATAGTAATCTTCTCATTTTTCTTTGGGGTCTATTGTGTCAACCAAGGATAATTCTGTGGCCATATGATATCTATCACAACCTAGAAGCATAACCTCCCATGTACGAAGGTTTCCTTGAGTACTTTCCAAAGATTCTAATTTCTAAAACACTTGTTGACTATACCTTTATGCAAGGTGTCATTGTGAGGTACTGTCCACGGTTGGGACATGAGTCACATTTGGTATATATTTGTATCCAAACTCACAGCATATGTGTTGTTGTATTTTGCACGACATTTGTTGTAATAAAGTTGTAGTTGTTTTCTGTACCATGTATTTGGCGACTCAGAATAGGTTGGATGGAATGGACCTATTTTGGGGTTGTCACAGTTGGTATCAGAGCCATAAGTAAAGAGCCCCGAGCCTCTATCTGGTGACATCCTGTTGATGGGGAATGCATCGAAGCCAGAATCTCCGTAGGGGACGCCGTTCTGCGGTGGCAAGCTGATAGATACCTTTGTGAGGTGCTGACACATGATGGTGTCCAATGTCACAGTTGGTATCAGAGCTTAGGGATATGGTCTCTGGCGGAGATCGGGGAATATAACTAGGAGGGGAGAGATGAGTAAATCCTTCGCTAGTATGTCCTACCTAAGCTTATTTGTTGGTCAGTCATAATATCGAGATATTATGTGATATGTTAATTTGTTAAATTAACCCTTGTTTTGAAGCTGTATTCTAGAATGATATTTGAAATATAGGAGATGAGTAATGGACAAATTATGATGACAGGAAAGATGGAATCTAAAATAAAAGGAAGGTATTCTCAACTCTTTGAAATACCAGGTACGTAAATTTCGGGGACGAAATTTTATAAGGAGGGGAGATTGTAAGACCCCGAATTTTATGAAATAAAAGTATTCAAATTTTCTTATAATTACTATTTAGTAAATGGTTAAATTGATAAATGATAAAGTTAAGGGTGATATATGAATTTTTTTCAAAATACACAAGTGGTTATAAAATATTCATTGTTGTCGGGGAATATTCATTTGGTTGTAGAATATTCTTTCTGTCGGGGAATATTCGTACGACGGCGCAGCCATTTGTGGGCCCCATAACAGAATAACTGTCGGATGAAGAAAACGACAAAATTGAGTTTTTATAAATAACGGCGTAGTTCTTACCGTTAACACTGTTGGAATACCCGGTGGTTAAAATACAGTAACACGCATGGTTGCACAGTAGCACACGGATTGCACAATATTTTAGAATTATTGATTCTTACGGAGGAAGGCACTACTGAATAATTATCACAGTAATTACTGTTCAATATTTTATTCTATTGATTCAATAATTGCTGCGTTGATATTTTATATTATTGTTGTTTCAATAATTGTTGCTGCACAGTATTTCCCATTATCAGATCAATAATTCATATTATTTGAATAATATTATTAGATAACATTATTGGTAATGTCTAGAAAGTTCTGTCTAAGGAGAGGTTTGGTCATCTAATTGCGCGCCAGTAAGGAAAAATTCTTATTGGAAAGCCCCCTCTTTCCTGGGAAATGCTTGGTTGTCATAAATGTGATTCTGTAATATTATTTGTGAATAATTAATTATTGATTCATATGATAAGGAAATATTTATTTTATGTGGATATAAATGAGGGATATATTTTTGAGGTTAAAAATGAAGGAGTTAATGTTGAGGTTTTTATCAGTATTTTTGTCGGAATGGAGGTATTAAAAATCAGGATTTTTGAGATATTTTGCGGGGGTTATAATTTTTAATCCGACCGTTGGATCATGATAATTTTTGGATATGTTATACATATATAAGTTGAGTATATGTCAACAAATTTTGAACCGTTAAAATTGAACGTATGATTTTTTATGAATTTTACGAGATGACTGGTTCAGAAATTGTTGAATTTTCAGAGTTGATCATTTTGGTGGAGAATTCTAGAATTGGTGGGTCCCACTCTTGGTTGGTGAAAAAATATGCTGAGATTTTTATTCAAATATGGTGAGTGGGAATAGTAGCAGGTAAAGCCATCAGGTTGCAGGTTAAGTCTGCTTCAGCGTGCTAACATTTTCCTATAAGTAGAGGGCTAAGTTAGAATTGAAAATCACACCAGAAACATAAGTTTTCTCTCTTTCTCTCTCTATATTATGAAGCATATTTTGTGAGTATTTAGATATTTTGAGAGTTGCTATTCAGTGCAAGTTTTCTTCGGCTTTGCATTCCAGTCAGAAATACTGCACTTTTGAGGTAAGGGATAGTAAGGGATTTTAAGGGTTGTTATGCTTTTCAGTTTCGTAATTTTTCTGACCTTCAAAAATTCTGAAAAAATTTAAAATGATATTTTGATGAGTTTTCTTGATTGTGTCCAAAAATGGTGATTTTTGGATGTATAGATTAAGAGTTATGAATTTTACGGGAAAAGACTATTTTAAAAGTAATGGCTTATAACTCCTTGTGGTTAACTCCAAAATTGATAAAACATTTATTGGGAGTACATGTATATGATAGGAGTATACTATGTGAATTTTAAAATTTTTAGATAAAAGTATAAGTTTTGATAAATGTCTAAATATTCGGCTGTTTTGGCCATATGAAAAATAGTAAATGACTTTTAAAAATTCTGAGAAAAATATATGTTCACTATGGGACTATATTATGCTAAATCCCAGAAAAAAATATTTTTGAAACTGATTTGGTATTTTTCATGAAAATGGTCTAATTATGAGTAAATGAATTAAATATGTTTTGTGAAGTAAGAAAATTAGAAAATAGGATTTTATGGCTTGAGAATCCTATATGAGGTATATGCAGATTTTTTATGAGGGTTTTTGGTTATTGGTGATGAAATCTTATGAGTTTGACATTTTAGGATGATTAAATGCATTATTTAGTAAAGTGTAAACAATTAAAATAAATTTTTATAAGCTTAAGAAATATTATTCATTTTAATATCATTATATCGAAATATTGGTATGTATTTTATTGTGAAATTTCTACCTTTTTGTGTCGAGTTACTATTCTCGAGTTACTATTCATGAGTTACTATTCACGAGTTACTATTCACGACAAAATTGGTTTCTTTTTCTAACCAAATTATAGTTGGTTTATGAATATTACTCTTGAGATTAAATCTATATGTTGATTATATTGATTTTATTATCATATATAACATTTTTATAACCCTAATGATGATATTTCTCTTTGACTTGAGTGTAAAGATGGGTAGATTTCTGGTATGATCATGACTATGGGTTCTCTTTGGCCAGTAGTGCAAAGTTGAATTGTTGACTGGTATGATCATGACTATGGAATTTATAAGTGAATATCTTTAGCTTAAGTGCAAAGATGAATTGATCAACATGGTTATAATTATTGTTTATATAAATTCTGAAATGATTATATATTTCTTTGAGATAATAATATATTTGGCCTGTAGTGCAAATATGAACTGTTGATGAATATATTTGGCTTGTAGTGTAAATATGAACTGTTGAGAAATATCTTTGGCATGTAGTGCAAAGATGAATTGTTGAGGAATATCTTTGGCCTGTAGTGCAAAGATGGTCTATTGACGAATATCTTTGGCCCGTAGTGCAAAGATGAATTTATCAGTATGATTATGAACAGGAAATGTGATTTGGTATAACCATGATCTTTGATGTTTCAGGTAAAGACAGGTGATGAAAATATTTTTAGAACTGATTTGGTATTTTTCATGAAAATGGTCTAATTATGAGTAAATGAATTAAATATATTTTGTGAAGTAAGAAAATTATAAAATAGGATTTTATGGCTTGAGAATCCTATATGAGGTATATGCAGATTTTTTATGAGGGTTTTTGGTTATTGGTGATAAAATCTTATGAGTTTGACATTTTAGGATGATTAAATGCATTATTTAGTAAAGTGTAAACAATTAAAATAAATTTTTATAAGTTTAAGAAATATTATTCTTTTAATATCATTATACCGAAATATTGGTATGTATTTTATTGTGAAATTTCTATCTTTTTGTGTCGAGTTACTATTCACGACGAGTTACTATTCACGACAAAATTGGTTTCTTTTTCTAACCAAATTATAGTTGGTTTATGAATATTACTCTTGAGATTAAATCTATATATTGATTATATTGATTTTATTATTATATATAACATTTTTATAACCCTAATGATGATATTTCTCTTTGACTTAAGTGTAAAGATGGGTAAATTTCTAGTATGATCATGACTATGGGTTCTCTTTGGCCAGTAGTGCAAAGTTGAATTGTTGATTGGTATGATCATGACCATTGAATTTATAATTAAATATCTTTAGCTTAAGTGCAAAGGTGAATTGATCAACATGGTTATAATTATTGTTTATATAAATTCTGAAATGATTATATATTTCTTTGAGATAATAATATATTTGGCCTGTAGTGCAAATATGAACTGTTGATGAATATATTTGGCTTGTAGTGCAAATATGAACTGTTGAGAAATATCTTTGGCATGTAGTGCAAAGATGAATTGTTGAGGAACATCTTTGGCCTGTA
This sequence comes from Panax notoginseng, assembly GCA_016801055.1. Classification (NCBI taxonomy): domain Eukaryota; kingdom Viridiplantae; phylum Streptophyta; class Magnoliopsida; order Apiales; family Araliaceae; genus Panax; species Panax notoginseng. The sequence goes on from CM029020.1 coordinate 187,884,593, forward strand.
GTGCAAAGATGGTCTATTGACGAATATCTTTGGCCCGTAGTGCAAAGATGAATTTATCAGTATGATTATGAACAGGAAATGTGATTTGGTATAACCATGATCTTTGATGTTTCAGGTAAAGACAGGTGATGAAAATATTTTTAGAACTGATTTGGTATTTTTCATGAAAATGGTCTAATTATGAGTAAATGAATTAAATATATTTTGTGAAGTAAGAAAATTATAAAATAGGATTTTATGGCTTGAGAATCCTATATGAGGTATATGCAGATTTTTTATGAGGGTTTTTGGTTATTGGTGATAAAATCTTATGAGTTTGACATTTTAGGATGATTAAATGCATTATTTAGTAAAGTGTAAACAATTAAAATAAATTTTTATAAGTTTAAGAAATATTATTCTTTTAATATCATTATACCGAAATATTGGTATGTATTTTATTGTGAAATTTCTATCTTTTTGTGTCGAGTTACTATTCACGACGAGTTACTATTCACGACAAAATTGGTTTCTTTTTCTAACCAAATTATAGTTGGTTTATGAATATTACTCTTGAGATTAAATCTATATATTGATTATATTGATTTTATTATTATATATAACATTTTTATAACCCTAATGATGATATTTCTCTTTGACTTAAGTGTAAAGATGGGTAAATTTCTAGTATGATCATGACTATGGGTTCTCTTTGGCCAGTAGTGCAAAGTTGAATTGTTGATTCGTATGATCATGACCATTGAATTTATAATTAAATATCTTTAGCTTAAGTGCAAAGGTGAATTGATCAACATGGTTATAATTATTGTTTATATAAATTCTGAAATGATTATATATTTCTTTGAGATAATAATATATTTGGCCTGTAGTGCAAATATGAACTGTTGATGAATATATTTGGCTTGTAGTGCAAATATGAACTGTTGAGAAATATCTTTGGCATGTAGTGCAAAGATGAATTGTTGAGGAACATCTTTGGCCTGTAGTGCAAAGATGGTCTATTGACGAATATCTTTGGCCCGTAGTGCAAAGATGAATTTATCAGTATGATTATGAACAGGAAATGTGATTTGGTATAATCATGATCTTTGATGTTTCAGGTAAAGACAGATGATGAAAATATCCTTCGTCCTGGGTGCGAAGAAAAATTTAGAATCACAATTATGATCATGAATTATTCATATGATTGTGGAAAGGAACTGTTGAGTGATGTTACAGGGATAAAATATTGTTGGTGGATTTTTAACATGGAGAAGATAATAGACTTTATAGTCTATTTGACTCTTCTAATGGATTGCTCGTTTCGCTGCAATTATGGTTGAAATTTTTATCATCTACCATATGTTCTAAATCTCTGATTTATTACTGATGAAGACTATTGATAATTTATTTATCTTTAGTCATGATATTCTTTACTGGGCTAGTTGTGCTCACCCTTCTGTTCACAATTCATTTCAGGTAATAAGAGTGTAGCTGGGTCGAGCGGGGGTAACAGGGGAATAGAACGGTGGTCACCATTTAGGAGTTATATTTGGTGAATCATCTTGGGTGAAGCGAACCCAACGTTGGAAGGGTGTTTTGCCACTATCATACAAGATGTCTAACGACATACAATCTCGTGTCATCATAAGACAGGATTGTGCACATCCGCTTTCCGAGTATATCTACAAGCACTACCTATATAATCTTGGTATTTGTTTGAATTATAATTCTCAGTTAGATACAGTGGAGATAATGATAAGTCAAGAGAAGACTCACCATTGGGAAGAATATGATAGTAATCTTCTCGTTTTTCTTTGGGGTCTATTGGGTCAACCAAGGATAATTCTATGGCCATATGATATCTATCACAACCTAGAAGCATGACCTCCCATGTACGAAGGTTTTCTTGAGTACTTCCCAAAGATTCTAATTTCTAAAACACTATTTGACTATACCTTTATGTAAGGTGTCATTGTGAGGTGCTATCCACGGTTGGGACATAAGTCACATTTGGTATATATTTGTATCCAAACTCAAATCATATAAGTTGTTGTATTTTGCACGACATTTGTTGTAATAAAGTTGTAGTTTTTTTCTATACCATGTATTTGGCGACTCAGAATAGGTTGGATGGAATGGACCTATTTTGGGGTTGTCACAGTTGGTATCATAGCCATAAGTAAAGAGCCCCGAGCCTCTATCTGGTGACATCCTGTTGATGGGGAATGCACCGAAGCCAGAATCTCCGTAGGGGACGCCGTTCTGCGGTGGCAAGCTGATAGATACCTTTGTGAGGTGCTGACACATGATGGTGTCCAATGTCACAGTTGGTATCAGAGCTTAGGGATATGGTCTCTGGCGGAGATCGGGGAATATAACTAGGAGGGGAGAGATGAGTAAATCCTTCGCTAGTATGTCCTACCTAAGCTTATTTGTTGGTCAGTCATAATATCGAGATATTATGTGATATATTAATTTGTTAAATTAACCCTTGTTTTGAAGCTGTATTCTAGAATGATATTTGAAATACAGGAGATGAGTAATGGACAAATTATGATAACAGGGAAGATGGAATCTAAAATGAAAGGAAGGTATTCTCAACTCTTTGAAATACCAGGTACATAAATTTCGGGGACGAAATTTTATAAGGAGGGGAGATTGTAAGACCCCGAATTTTATGAAATAAAAGTATTCAATTTTTCTTATAATTACTATTCAGTAAATGGTTAAATTGATAAATGATAAAGTTAAGGGTGATATATAAATTTTTTTCAAAATACACAAGTGGTTATAAAATATTCATTGTTGACGGGGAATATTCATTTGGTCGTAGAATATTCTTTCTGTCGGAGAATATTCGTACGACGGCGCAGCCATTTGTGGGCCCCATAACAGAATAACTGTCGGATGAAGAAAACGACAAAATTGAGTTTTTATAAATAACGGCGTAGTTCTTACCGTTAACACTGTTGAAATACCCGGTGGTTAAAATACAGTAATACGCATGGTTGTACAGTAGCACACAGATTGCACAATATTTTAGAATTATTGATTCTTACGAAGGAAGGCACTACTGAATAATTGTCACAGTAATTACTGTTCAATATTTTATTCTATTGATTCAATAATTGCTGCGTTGATATTTTATATTATTGTTGTTTCAATAATTATTGCTGCACAGTATTTCCCATTATCAGATCAATATTTCATATTATTTGAATAATATTATTAGATAACGTTAATGGTAATGTCTAGAAAGTTCTATCTAAGGAGAGGTTTGGTCATCTAATTGCGCGCCAGTAAGGAGAAATCCTTATTGGAAAGCCCCCTCTTTCCTGGGAACGGCCTGGTTGTCATAAATGTGATTCTGTAATATTATTTTTGAATAATTAATTATTGATTCATACGATAAGGAAATATTTATTTTATGTGGATATAAATGAGGGATATATTTTTGTGGTTAAAAATGAAGGAGTTAATGTTGAGGTTTTATCAGTATTTTTGTCGGAATGGGAGTATTAAAAATCAGGATTTTTGAGATATTTTGCGGGGGTTATAATTTTTAATCCGACCGTTAGATCGTGGTAATTTTTGGATATGTTATACATATATGAGTAGAGTATATGTCCACAAATTTTGAACCGTTAAAATTGAACGTATGATTTTTTATGAATTTTACGAGATGACTGGTTCAGAAATTGTTGAATTTTCAGAATTAAATCATTTTGGTGGAAAATTCTAGAATTGGTGGGCCCCACTCTTGGTTGGTGAAGAAATGTGCTGAAATTTTTATTCAAATGTGTTGGGTGGGAATAGTAGCAGGTAAAGCCATCAGGTTGCAGGTTAAGTCTGCTTCAACGTGCTAACATTTTCCTATAAATAGAGGGCTAAGTTAGAATTGAAAATCACACCAGAAACATAAGTTTTCTCTCTTTCTCTCTCTATATTATGAAGCATATTTTGTGAGTATTTAGATATTTTAAGAGTTGCTATTCAGTGTAAGTTTTATTCGGCTTTGCATTCCAGTCAGAAATACTGCACTTTTGAGGTAAGGGATAGTAAGGGATTTTAAGGGTTGTTATGTTTTAAAGTTTCGTAATTTTTCTGACCTTCAAAAATTCTGGAAAAATTTGAAATGATATTTTGATGAGTTTTCTTGATTGTGTCCAAAAATGGTGATTTTTGGATGTATAGATTAAGAGTTATGAATTTTACGGGAAAAGACTATTTTAAAAGTAATGGCTTATAACTCCTTGTGGTTAACTCCAAAAATGATAAATTTTTTATTGAGAGTACATGTATATGATAGGAGTATACTCTGTGAATTTCAGAATTTTTAGATAAAAGTATAATTTTTGATAAATTTCTAAATATTTGGTTGTTTTGGCCACATGAAAAATAGTAAATGACTTTTAAAAATTCTGAGAAAAATATATGTTCACTATGGGACTATATTATGCTAAATCCCAGAAAAGAAATATTTTTGGAACTGATTTGGTATTTTTCATGAAAATGGTCTAATTATGAGTAAATGAATTAAATATGTTTTGTGAAGTAAGAAAATTAGAAAATAAGATTTTATGGCTTGAGAATCATATATGAGGTATGTGCAGATTTTTATGAGGGTTTTTGATTATTGGTGATGAAATCTTATGAGTTTGACATTTTAGGATGATTAAATGCATTATTTAGTAAAGTGTAAACAATTAAAATAAATTTTTATAAGCTTAAGAAATATTATTCTTTCAATATCATTATACCGAAATATTGGTATGTATTTTATTGTGTAATTTTTACGTTTTTGTGTCGAGTTACTATTCACGAGTTACTATTCATGAGTTACTATTCACGAGTTACTATTCACGACAAAATTGGTTTCTTTTTCTAACCAAATTATAGTTGGTTTATGAATATTACTCGTGAGATTAAATCTATATGTTGATTATATTGATTTTATTATCATATATAATATTTTTATAACCCTAATGATGATATTTCTCTTTGACTTGAGTGTAAAGATGCGTAGATTTCTGGTATGATCATGACTATGGGTTCTCTTTGGCCAGTAGTGCAAAGTTGAATTGTTGACTGGTATGATCATGACCATTGAATTTATAAGTGCATATCTTTAGCTTAAGTGCAAAGATGAATTGATCAACATGGTTATAATTATTGTTTATATAAATTCTGAAATGATTATATATTTCTTTGAGATAATAATATATTTGGCCTGTAGTGCAAATATGAACTGTTGATGAATATATTTGGCTTGTAGTGCAAATATGAACTGTTGAGAAATATCTTTGGCATGTAGTGCAAAGATGAATTGTTGAGGAACATCTTTGGCCTGTAGTGCAAAGATGGTCTATTGACGAATATCTTTGGCCCGTAGTGCAAAGATGAATTTATCAGTATGATTATGAACAGGAAATGTGATTTGGTATAATCATGATCTTTGATGTTTCAGGTAAAGACAGATGATGAAAATATCCTTCGTCCTGGGTGCGAAGAAAAATTTAGAATCACAATTATGATCATGAATTATTCATATGATTGTGGAAAGGAACTGTTGAGTGATGTTACAGGGATAAAATATTGTTGGTGGATTTTTAACATGGAGAAGATAATAGACTTTATAGTCTATTTGACTCTTCTAATGGATTGCTCGTTTCGCTGCAATTATGGTTGAAATTTTTATCATCTACCATATGTTCTAAATCTCTGATTTATTACTGATGAACACTATTGATAATTTATTTATCTTTAGTCATGATATTCTTTACTGGGCTAGTTGTGCTCACCCTTCTGTTCACAATTCATTTCAGGTAATAAGAGTGTAGCTGGGTCGAGCGGGGGTAACAGGGGAATAGAACGGTGGTCATCATTTAGGAGTTATATTTGGTGAATCATCTTGGGTGAAGCGAACCTAACGTTGAAAGGGTGTTTTGCCACTATCATACAAGATGTCTAACGACATACAATCTCGTGTCATCATAAGACAGGATTGTGCACATCCGCTTGCCGAGTATATCTACAAGCACTACCTATATAATCTTGGTGTTTGTTTGAAGTATAATTCTCAGTTAGATACAGTGGAGATAATGATAAGTCAAGAGAAGACTCACCATTGGGAAGAATATGATAGTAATCTTCTCGTTTTTCTTTGGGGTCTATTGGGTCAACCAAGGATAATTCTGTGGCCATATGATATCTATCACAACCTAGAAGCATGACCTCCCATGTACGAAGGTTTCCTTGAGTACTTCCCAAAGATTCTAATTTCTAAAACACTTTTTGACTATACCTTTATGTAAGGTGTCATTGTGAGCTGATGTCCACGGTTGGGACATAAGTCACATTGGTATATATTTGTATCCAAACTCACAGCATATGTGTTGTTATATTTTGCACGACATTTGTTGTAATAAAGTTGTAGTTATTTTCTGTACCATGTATTTGGCGACTCAGAATAGGTTGGATGGAATGGACCTATTTTGGGGTTGTCACAGTTGGTATCAGAGCCATAAGTAAAGAGCCCTGAGCCTCTATCTGGTGACATCCTGTTGATGGGGAATGCACCGAAGCCAGACTCTCCGTTGGGGATGCCGTTCTGCGGTGGCAAGCTGATAGATATTTTTGTGAGGTGCTGACACATGATGGTGTCCAATGTCACAGTTGGTATCAGAGCATAGGGATATGGTCTCTGGCGGAGATCGGGAAATATAACTAGGAGGGGAGAGATGAGTAAATCCTTCGCTAGTATGTCCTACCTAAACTTATTTGTTGATCATTCATAATATCGAGATATTATGTGATATGTTAATTTGTTAAATTAAGCCTTGTTTTGAAGCTGTATTCTAGAATGATATTTGAAATACAGGAGATGAGTAATGGATAAATTATGATGACAGGGAAGATGGAATCTAAAATGAAAGGAATGTATTCTCAACTCTTTGAAATACCAGGTACGTAAATTTCGGGGACGAAATTTTATAAGGAGGGGAGATTGTAAGACCCCGAATTTTATGAAATAAAAGTATTCAATTTTTCTTATAATTACTATTCAGTAAATGGTTAAATTGATAAATGATAAAGTTAAGTGTGATATATGATTTTTTTTCAAAATACACAAGTGGTTATAAAATATTCATTGTTGTCGGAGAATATTCATTTGGTCGTAGAATATTCTTTCTATCGGGGAATATTCGTACGACGGCGCAACCATTTGTGGGTCCCATAACAAAATAACTGTCGGATGAAGAAAATGACAAAATTGAGTTTTTATAAATAACGGCGTAGTTCTTACCGTTAACACTGTTGGAATACCCGGTGGTTAAAATACAGTAATACGCATGGTTACACAGTAGCACACGGATTGCACAGTATTTTAGAATTATTGATTCTTACGAAGGAAGGCACTACTGAATAATTGTCACAGTAATTACTGTTCAATATTTTATTCTATTGATTCAATAATTGCTGCGTTGATATTTTATATTATTGTTGTTTCAATAATTATTGTTGCACAGTATTTCCCATTATCAGATCAATAATTCATATTATTTGAATAATATTATTAGATAACATTATTGGTAATGTCTAGAAAGTTCTGTCTAAGGAGAGGTTTGGTCATCTAATTGCGCGCCAGTAAGGAGAAATCCTTATTGGAAAGTCCCCTCTTTCCTAGAAACGGTCTGGTTGTCATAAATGTGTTTCTGTAATATTATTTGTGAATAATTAATTATTGATTCATATGATAAGGAAATATTTATTTTATGTGGATATAAATGAGGGATATATTTTTGTGGTTAAAAATGAAGGAGTTAATGTTGAGGTTTTTATCAGTATCTTTGTCGGAATGGAGGTATTAAAAATCAGGGTTTTTGAGATATTTTGCGGGGGTTATAATTTTTAATCCGACCGTTGGATCGTGGTAATATTTGGATATGTTATACATATATAACTTGAGTATATGTCCACAAATTTTGAACCGTTAAAAATGAACGTATGATTTGTTATGAAATTTACGAGATGACTGGTTCAGAAATGGTTGAATTTTCGAAGTTAATCATTTTGGTGGAAAATTCTAGAATTGGTGGGCCCCACTCTTGGTTGGTGAAGAAATGTGCTGAGATTTTTATTCAAATGTGGTGGGTGGGAATAGTAGCAGGTAAAGCCATCAGGTTGCAGGTTAAGTCTGCTTCGGCGTGCTAACATTTTCCTATAAATAGAGGGCTAAGTTAGAATTGAAAATCACACCAGAAACATAAGTTTTCTCTCTTTCTCTCTCTATATTATGAAGCATATTTTGTGAGTATTTAGATATTTTGAGAGTTGCTATTCAGTGCAAGTTTTCTTCGGCTTTGCATTCCAGTCAGAAATACTGCACTTTTGAGGTAAGGGATAGTAAGGGATTTTAAGGGTTGTTATGTTTTTCAGTTTTGTAATTTTTCTGACCTTCAAAAATTCTAGAAAAATTTAAAATGATATTTTGATGAGTTTTCTTGATTGTGTCCAAAAATGGTGATTTTTGGATGTATAGATTAAGAGTTATGAATTTTACGGGAAAAGACTATTTTAAAAGTAATGGCTTATAACTCCTTGTGGTTAACTCCAAAATTGATAAAACATTTATTGGGAGTACATGTATATGATAGGAGTATACTATGTGAATTTCAAAATTTTTAGATAAAAGAATAAGTTTTGATAAATGTCTAAATATTCGGCTGTTTTGGCCATATGAAAAATAGTAAATGACTTTTAAAAATTCTGAGAAAAATATATGTTCACTATGGGACTATATTATGCTAAATCCCAGAAAAAAAATATTTTTGGAACTGATTTGGTATTTTTCATGAAAATGGTCTAATTATGAGTAAATGAATTAAATATGTTTTATGAAGTAAGAAAATTAGAAAATAGGATTTTATGGCTTGAGAATCCTATATGAGGTATATGCAGTTTTTTTATGAGGGTTTTTGGTTATTGGTGATGAAATCTTATGAGTTTGACATTTTAGGATGATTAAATGCATTATTTAGTAAAGTGTAAACAATTAAAATAAATTATTTATAAGCTTAAGAAATATAATTCTTTCAATATCATTATACCGAAATATTGGTATGTATTTTATTGTATAATTTCTACCTTTTTGTGTCGAGTTACTATTCACGAGTTACTATTCATGACAAAATTGGTTTCTTTTTCTAACCAAATTATAGTTGGTTTATGAATATTACTCTTGAGATTAAATCTATATGTTGATTATATTGATTTTATTATCATATATAACATTTTTATAACCCTAATGATGATATTTCTCTTTGACATAAGTGTAAAGATGGGTAGATTTCTGGTATGATCATGACTATGGGTTCTCTTTGGCCAGTAGTGCAAAGTTAAATTGTTGACTGGTATGATCATGACCATTGAATTTATAAGTGAATATCTTTAGCTTAAGTGCAAAGGTGAATTGATCAACATGGTTATAATTATTGTTTATATAAATTTTGAAATGATTATATATTTCTTTGAGATAATAATATATTTGGCCTGTAGTGCAAATATGAACTGTTGATGAATATATTTGGCTTGTAGTGCAAATATGAACTGTTGAGGAATATCTTTGGCATGTAGTGCAAAGATGAATTGTTGAGGAATATCTTTGGCCTGTAGTGCAAAGATGGTCTATTGACGAATATCTTTGGCCCGTAGTATAAAAATGAATTTATCAGTATGATTATGAACAGAAAATATGATTTGGTATAACCATGATCTTTGATATTTCAGGTAAAGACACGTGATGAAAATATCCTTCGTCTTGGGTGCGAAGAAAAATTTAGAATCACAATTATGATTATGAATTATTCATATGATTGTGGAAAGGAACTGTTGAGTGATGTTACAGGGATAAAATATTGTTGGTGGATTTTTAACATGGAGAAGATAATAGACTTTATAGTCTATTTGACTCTTCTAATGGATTGCTCGTTTTGCTGCAACTATGGTTGAAATTTTTATCATCTACCATATGTTCTAAATCTCTGATTTATTACTGATGAAGACTATTGATAATTTATTTATCTTTAGTCATGATATTCTTTACTGGGCTAGTTGTGCTCACCCTTCTGTTCACAATTCATTTCAGGTAATAAGAGTGTAGCTGGGTCGAGCGGGGGTAACAGGGGAATAGAACGGTGGTCACCATTTAGGAGTTATATTTGGTGAATCATCTTGGGTGAAGCGAACCCAACGTTGGAAGGGTGTTTTGCCACTATCATACAAGATGTCTAACGACATACAACCTCTTGTCATCATAAGACAGGATTGTGCACATCCGCTTGCCGAGTATATCTACAAGCACTACCTATATAATCTTGGTGTTTGTTTGAAGTATAATTCTCAGTTAGATACAGTGGAGATAATGATAAGTCAAGAGAAGACTCACCATTGGGAAGAATATGATAGCAATCTTATCATTTTTCTTTGGGGTCTATTGGGTCAACCAAGGATAATTCTGTGGCCATATGATATCTATCACAACCTAGAAGCATGACCTCCCATGTACGAAGGTTTCCTTGAGTACTTCCCAAAGATTCTAATTTCTAAAACACTTTTTGACTATACCTTTATGTAAGGTGTCATTGTGAGGTGCTGTCCACGGTTGGGACATGAGTCACATTTGGTATATATTTGTATCCAAACTCACAGCATATGTGTTGTTGTATTTTGCACGACATTTGTTGTAATAAAGTTGTAGTTATTTTCTGTACCATGTATTTGGCGACTTAGAATAGGTTGGATGGAATGGACCTATTTTGGGGTTGTCACAGTTGGTATCAGAGCCATAAGTAAAGAGCCCCGAGCCTCTATCTGGTGACATCCTGTTGATGGGGAATGCACCGAAGCTAGACTCTCCGTAGGTGACGCCGTTCTGCGGTGGCAAGCTGATAGATACCTTTGTGAGGTGCTGACACATAATGGTGTCCAATGTCACAGTTGGTATCAGAGCTTAGGGATATGGTCTCTGGCGGAGATCGGGGAATATAACTAGGATGGGAGAGATGAGTATATCTTTCGCTAGTATGTCCTACCTAAGCTTATTTGTTGGTCAGTCATAATATCGAGATATTATGTGATATGTTAATTTGTTAAATTAACCCTTGTTTTGAAGCTGTATTCTAGAATGATATTTGAAATACAGGAGATGAGTAATGGATACATTATGATGACAGGGAAGATGGAATCTAAAATAAAAGGAAGGTATTCTCAACTCTTTGAAATACCAGGTACGTAAATTTTGGGGACGAAATTTTATAAGGAGGGGAGATTGTAAGACCCCGAATTTTATGAAATAAAAGTATTCAATTTTTCTTATAATTACTATTCAGCAAATGGTTAAATTGATAAATGATAAAGTTAAGGGTGATATATGAATTTTTTTCAAAATACACAAGTGGTTATAAAATATTCATTGTTGTCGGAGAATATTCATTTGGTCGTAGAATATTCTTTTCGTCGGGGAATATTCGTACGACGGCGCAGCCATTTGTGGGCCCCATAACAGAATAACTGTCGGATGAAGAAAACGACAAAATTGAGTTTTTATAAATAACGGCGTAGTTCTTACCGTTAACACTGTTGGAATATCCGGTGGTTAAAATACAGTAATACGCATGGTTGCACAGTAGCACACGGATTGCACAGTATTTTAGAATTATTGATTCTTACGAAGGAAGGCACTACTGAATAATTGTCACAGTAATTACTGTTCAATATTTTATTCTATTGATTCAATAATTGCTGCGTTGATATTTTATATTATTGTTATTTCAATAATTATTGATGCACAGTATTTTCCATTATTAGATCAATAATTCATATTATTTGAATAATATTATTAGATAACATTATTGGTAATGTCTAGAAAGTTCTATCTAAGGAGAGGTTTGGTCATCTAATTACGCGCCAGTAAGGAATAATCCTTATTAGAAAGTCTCCTCTTTCCTGGGAAAGGCCTGGTTGTCATAAATGTGATTCTGTAATATTATTTCTGAATAATTATTTATTGATTCATATGATAAGGAAATATTTATTTTATGTGGAAATAAATTAGGGATATATTTTTGTGGTTAAAAATGAAGGAGTTAATGTTGAGGTTTTTATCAGTATTTTTGTCGGAATGGAGGTATTAAAAATCAAGGTTTTTGAGATATTTTGCGGGGGTTATGATTTTTAATCCGTCCGTTGGATCGTGGTAATTTTTGGATATGTTATACATATATAAGTTGAGTATATGTCCACAAATTTTGAACCGTTAAAAATGAACGTATGATTTGTTATGAATTTTACGAGATGACTAGTTCAGAAATTGTTGAATTTTCGAAATTAAATCATTTTGGTGGAAAATTCTAGAATTGGTGGGCCCCACTCTTGGTTGGTGAAGAAATGTGCTGAGATTTTTATTCAAATGTGGTGGGTGGGAATAGTAGCAAGTAAAGTCATCAGGTTGCAGGTTAAGTCTGCTTCAGCGTGCTAACATTTTCCTATAAATAGAGGGCTAGGTTAGAATTGAAAATCACACTAGAAACATAAGTTTTCTCTCTTTATATTATGAAGCATATTTTGTGAGTATTTAGATATTTTGAGAGTTGCTATTCAGTGCAAGTTTACTTCGACTTTGCATTCCAGTCAGAAATACTGCACTTTTGAGGTAAGGGATAGTAAGGGATTTTAAGGGTTGTTATGTTTTTCAGTTTCGTAATTTTTCTGACCTTCAAAAATTTTGGAAAAATTTGAAATGATATTTTGATGAGTTTTCTTGATTGTGTCCAAAAATGGTGATTTTTGGATGTATAGATTAAGAGTTATGAATTTTACGGGAAAAAACTATTTTAAAAGTAATCACTTATAACTCCTTGTGGTTAACTCCAAAATTGATAAATTTTTTATTGGGAGTACAAGTATATGATAGGAGTATACTCTGTGAATTTCAGAATTTTTAGATAAAAGTATAATTTTTGATAAATGTCTAAATATTCGGTTGTTTTGGCCATATGAAAAATAGTAAATGACTTTTAAAAATTCTGAGAAAAATATATGTTCACTATGGGACTATATTATGCTAAATTCCAGAAAAGAAATATTTTTAGAACTGATTTGGTATTTTTCATAAAAATGGTCTAATTATGAGTAAATGAATTAAATATGTTTTGTGAAGTAAGAAAATTAGAAAATAGGATTTTATGGCTTGAGAATCCTATATGAGGTATATGCAGATTTTTTATGAGGGTTTTTGGTTATTGGTGATAAAATCTTATGAGTTTGACATTTTAGGATGATTAAATGCATTATTTAGTAAAGTGTAAACAATTAAAATAAATTTTTATAAGCTTAAGAAATATTATTCTTTTAATATCATTATACCAAAATATTGGTATGTATTTTATTGTGGAATTTCTACCTTTTTGTGTCGAGTTACTATTCACGACGAGTTACTATTCACGAGTTACTATTCACGACAAAATTGGTTTCTTTTTCTAACCAAATTATAGTTGGTTTATGAATATTACTCTTGAGATTAAATCTATATGTTGATTATATTGATTTTATTATCATATATAACATTTTTATAACCCTAATGATGATATTTCTCTTTGACTTGAGTATAAAGATGGGTAGATTTCTGGTATGATCATGACTATGGGTTCTCTTTGGCCAGTAGTGCAAAGTTGAATTGTTGACTGGTATGATCATGGCCATTGAATTTATAATTAAATATCTCTAGCTTAAGTACAAAGGTGAATTGATCAACATGGTTATAATTATTGTTTATATAAATTCTGAAATGATTATATATTTGTTTGAGATAATAATATATTTGGCCTATAGTGCAAATATGAACTGTTGATGAATATATTTGGCTTGTAGTGCAAATATGAACTGTTGAGGAATATCTTTGGCATGTAGTGCAAAGATGAATTGTTGAGAAATATCTTTGACCTGTAGTGCAAAGATGGTCTATTGACGAATATCTTTGGCCCGTAGTGCAAAGATGAATTTATCAGTATGATTATGAACAGGAAATGTGATTTGGTATAACCATGATCTTTGATGTTTCAGGTAAAGACAGGTGATGAAAATATCCTTCGTCCTGGGTGCGAAGAAAAATTTAGAATCACAATTATGATCATGAATTATTCATATGATTATGGAAAGGAACTGTTGAGTGATGTTACAGGGGTAAAATATTGTTGGTGGATTTTTAACATGGAGAAGATAATAGACTTTATAGTCTATTTGACTCTTCTAATGGATTGCTCGTTTCGCTGCAACTATGGTTGAAATTTTTATCATCTACCATATGTTCTAAATCTCTGATTTATTACTGATGAAGACTATTGATAATTTAATTATCTTTAGTCATGATATTCTTTACTGGGCTAGTTGTGCTCACCCTTCTGTTCACAATTCATTTTAGGTAATAAGAGTGTAGCTGGGTCGAGCGGGGGTAACAGGGGAATAGAACGGTGGTCATCATTTAGGAGTTTTATTTGGTGAATCATCTTGGGTGAAGCGAACCCAACGTTGAAAGGGTGTTTTGCCACTATCATACAAGATGTCTAACGACATACAACCTCGTGTCATCATAAGACAGGATTGTGCACATCCGCTTGTCGAGTATATCTACAAGCACTACCTATATAATCTTGGTGTTTGTTTGAAGTATAATTCTCAGTTAGATACAGTGGAGATAATGATAAGTCAAGAGAAGACTCACCATTGGGAAGAATATGATAGTAATCTTCTCGTTTTTCTTTGGGGTCTATTGGGTCAACCAAGGATAATTCTGTGGCCATATGATATCTATCACAACCTAGAAGCATGACCTCCCATGTACGAAGGTTTCCTTGAGTACTTCCCAAAGATTCTAATTTCTAAAACACTTTTTGACTATACCTTTATGTAAGGTGTCATTGTGAGGTGCTGTCCACGGTTGGGACATGAGTCACATTTGGTATATATTTGTATCCAAACTCACAACATATGTGTTGTTTTATTTTGCACGACATTTGTTGTAATAAAGTTGTAGTTGTTTTCTGTACCATGTATTTGGCGACTCAGAATAGGTTGGATGGAATGGACCTATTTTGGGGTTATCACACCAGTATCTATAGTTTCTGATCGAGACTCAAGATTCACTTCAAGATTTTGGGTTAGTTTGCAAAAAGCTATGGGCACGAATTTATGATTTAGTTCGGCTTGTCATCCTCAAACGGACGGGTAGTCAGAAAGGACTATTCAAACTCTTGAAGATCTATTAAGACTCTGTGTCCTTGACTTCAAGAGAAGTTGGGAGAAGTTCTTACCATTGGTGGAGTTTTTCTACAATAACAGTTATCAAACAAGTATTTGCATGGCTCCATTCGAGTTTTTGTATGGAAGAAAGTGTCGTTCTCCAGTATGCTGGGATGAGGTGGGTGAAGCAACGTTGTTGGGACCAAAGTTGGTACGTATGACTACGGAAAAGATTCAAACGATCCGACAACGTATAAAAACCTCACAAGATCGACAAAAGAGTTATGCTGATCTTCATCGAAAGGACGTGGAATTTAATATTGGAGAATATGTGTTGTTACGTGTTGCTCCATGGAAAGGAGTTACGAGATTTGGAAAAAGAGGAAAGCTCAATTCTCGATTATTGGTCCATTTTTAATCCTCGAACAAGTAGGAACTGTAGCCTATAGACTCGCCTTACCGCCAAGTATGTCTTGTGTTCATAACATTTTTCACATATCTATGTTATGTAAATATGTGAAAGACCCGAACCACATTATTGAGTTAGAACCGGACGAAATAGTGGAAGATTTAACGTATGAAGAGGTTCCTGTTAAAATATTGGATAAGAAGGAGCATATTTTACGCTCCAAGGTTATATCTCAAGTCAAAGTTTTGTGGAGAAACCACGATGTTGAGGAAATGATCTGGGAGTTAGAATCTAAAATAAAATCAAGGTATCCTTACCTCTTCGACATACTAGATACGTACCCTAATTTCGAGGGCGAAATTTCATAAGAAGGGGAAGTTGTAAGACCCCAACTTTTATGAATAAAGATGAATTTTCTATAAATATTATTTTTGAATATTATGAAGTGAATTTGATATAATGTTATAGTTGTGGGTAATATTTATAAATTTTGCAAAGTACGCAAGTTGTTATATAATATTCGATTGGTCAGGAAATATTCGTTTTAACATGGAATATTCGTACGATGACACAATCATTGGTGGACCCTATAACGGAATTATTGTCGGATTAAGAAAACGATAAAAATATCTTTTTATAAAATAACGACGAAAGTTTTACCGTTAAACTGTTAGAATACCTGGTGGTTAAAATATAGTAATACGTGGGGTTGCACAGTAGCACACGGTATTGCACAGTATTTTTGAATTATTGATTCTTACATAAGAAGACACTACTTAATAATTGTTACAGTAATTACTGTTTAATATTTTATTTTATTGATTCAATAATTGTTGCGTTGATATTTTATATTATTGTTGTTTCAATAATTGTCACTGCATAGTATTTTTCATTATCAAATCAATAATTCATATTATTTGAATAATATTATTAGATAGCATTGTTGGCAATGTCTAGAAAGTTCTGTCAAGGAGAGGTTTGATCACCTAATTGCGCGCCAGTAATGAGAAATCCTTATCGGAAAGCCCCCTCTTTCCTGAGAACGGCCTAGTTGTCATTATTTTTATTCTGTAATATTATTTATGAATAATTAATTATTGATTTATATGATAAGAAAATATTTATTTTATGTAGACATAAATGATGGATAGGAAAATATTTATTTTATGTGGTTATAAATGAAAGAATTAATGTTGAGGTATTTTATCAGTATTTTGTCGGATTGAAAGTATTAAAAAATCAAATCGGTGTTCTTAAAGCTCTATTGCGTGAGTTATAATTTTAATTCGACTGTTGGATCGTTGTGATTTTTGGATATGTTATGCATATATAAGTTGAGTTTATGTCCACAAATTTTGAACTGTTAAAAATTAACGCATGATTTGTTATGAATTTTAAAAGGAGTTAAAAATCATCCGTTTGTGGATTTCAGATATTTTCTGTCTGGAATTTAGAAAAACTTAGAGCAACAAAGTTGTAGAGAATGCGATTTCGTGTGGAATGGACATAAAATTCATATTTTTTTGATAAAAAGGCTATTTATTATGAATTACTGAAATTTCAGAAAATAAAATAATTTTTATTAAATTGGGTGGGACCCACTTTTGTTTTTAACATGTGGGCTGCCAAAAAATTTTATAAATGGCTGCCCAACAATTCAACAAAGCATGCGTAAAAATTTTGTATAAATAATAATATTATTTTATTATTTTAGTCTCCTTTGGCGTTCTGGCATTTTTCTATAAATAGGCGCTTAAGTTAGAATTGAAAATCACACCAGAATCAGAGAATTCTTCTTCTATAATCTTGAGCGTATTTCTTCAGAGTTTTAGAAAGTTTTGAGCGTAGAAAACAGTGAAAATTTTCTTCAAGAATATCCCCGCTATACCAGTTGGAATACTCTTCTTTTCAAGGTAAGGGATGTTATTTTTGTTCAATATTCGCTTGAAATAATATTTTCTTCCATACTCTGTAGTATGTAAGTAATATTATTTTGTTTCAGATTTTAAATTCTATACTCGTTTTGTTAAAGTTTTGGCTTCTAAACTCCATGAAATTAGTTGAATATCCTTGATATTTGTGTTTCATCTAGTATCTTTTCATGAACATATTATTCTGAGTTTTCTTGATAAGTTTAACTTTTTCATGCCGGAGTACTATTCACGAAGTTACTATTCCCAAAGTACTATTCACGGGATACTATTCACTCGAGTACTATTCACCCGGAGTACTATTCATGATAAAAATTGATTCGTTTTCGGTCCAAATTATTTTTTTGTACAATATTATTCTTGAATTTTACTCCACAAAGCAGTATCATGTTGACAATTTGGACGTTATTGATTTCTGGATAAATTAAATTATAAATCTTTAAAAATTTATCCTTGAACTTGTTTTATTGAATTCTTATATCATTGTCATCATCCTCATGTTTATATTATGTTGAAAGTCATCTGTGGCTTGTAGTGCATAGATAGACTTGGCATGATTATGACTAGGGATTATTCGGTATAATCATGATCGTAATGTTATAAATATTGTAGTAAAAGTCCACATTGGCCCGTAGTGCATTGATGGACAGTTGTTGGCATGATCATGACCATTGATGAATACACGAATATCCTTGGCCCGTAGTGCGTGGATAATTTGTGGTCGTGATACTAATAAATATCCTTGGTCGTAGTGCAGGGATGATGTGGATTATTTATTAAGCTGAGTCTCAGCGATAAAAGTGATGAAAAACCTTTTAAATCATAGAAGATAGTAGATTTTATTCTCTACTTGACTCTTCTAATGGATTGCTTGTTCC
Source organism: Panax notoginseng (assembly GCA_016801055.1). Taxonomy (NCBI): domain Eukaryota; kingdom Viridiplantae; phylum Streptophyta; class Magnoliopsida; order Apiales; family Araliaceae; genus Panax; species Panax notoginseng. The sequence goes on from CM029020.1 coordinate 187,903,090, forward strand.
GCTGCAGTTAAACTTGATGTTTGTTATATTTTATCAGTTTAATACTATTGAAGGCTAACGATAAATTATTCTGCATTATCTTAATCATAATATTTCTTACTGGGCTTGTGACGCCCCCAAAATAGGTATACAACACCCATTCTGAGTCGCCAAAATACATGGTACAGAAACAACTACATCTTTATTATTACAACACAAGAACTGTGAGTTTAAATACAAATATTGTCATTTAGACAATATCCACACTCAAATAAGTCCTCATTACAATTATTGATATATTATTTCACAAAAATGGTGAGGACTACTTAAGTAACTTCTAGAACCATCATTCCATACCCCGACTAGTACTCGCTACATTCTCGCCTCCTGAGAAAAATGGAACAAAAAGGAAAAGGGTGAGCTCAACTAGCCCAGTAAAGAACATTATGACTAAGATAATACAGAACAAATTATCGTTAGTCTTCAACAGGAAAAAATCTAATAGAATACAATAGACAACAAGTTTTAAATCAATAACTGCAGCGGAAACAGCAAACCATTAGAAGAGTCAAGTAGAGAATGAGTTCTACTATCTTCTAAGATTTAAAAGTCCATCATCAATATTTTATCCTTGTAACAACAATTAATAACCATCTTTAATCAAATATTCATCTTTGCACTACAGGCCAAAGATATTCATTTGTATCACCAGTCGGTCATCAAATATTCATCTTTGCACTACAGGCCAAAGATATTCATTTGTATCACCTGTTCATCTTTGCACTACGGGCTAAAGATATTCATCAGTTAATCATTCATCTTTGCACTACGGGCCAAAGATATTCAATAATATCATCATTTAGGACTGAGGATGATGAGAAATATCTTAAAGAAAACGAATCCAGTGAAACAAAATAACAAATATTAAGGATTCGTATTTCGATTTATCCATGTCCAAAAATACCTTATAATTATTCATAGTGAAGTAGAATTCAAGAATGATCAAAACATGGATACAATCAAAGCTAGTACCCAGAATAGATATTTTGGACGAAAAGAAGAAAATTTTATTTTTCAGTGAATAGTAACTCGTGAATAGTAACTCGTGAATAGTAACCCCGACGTGAAAAGTTCCAAATTTGATAAAAATTTCCAACCAATATTTCGGCATAATGATATTGAAGAAATAATATCATTTTTGAATAAAATAACATCCCTTATCTCGTAAAGACAGTACTTCTGGTCGGAATACCGGTATAAAGCTGAAAGACACTTGCTCTGATGAATAGAAACTCTCAAAGTATCTAAATACTCACAAAATACACTCAATAATCTAGAGAGAGAAAGAGAGAAAACTTGTTTCTGGTGTGATTTTTAATTCTAACTTAGCCCTCTATTTATAGGAAAATGTTAGCACGCCGAAGCAGACTTAACCTGCAACCTGATGGCTTTACCTACTACTATTCCCACCCACCACATTAGAATAAAAATCTCAACACATTTCTTCACCAACCAAGAGTGGGGCCCACCAATTCTAGAATTTTCTACCAAAATGATTAACTCCAAAAATTCAACAATTTCTGAACCAGTCATCTCGTAAAATTCATAATAAATCATACGTTCATTTTTAACGGTTCAAAATTTGTGGACATATACTCAACTTATATATGTATAACATATCCAAAAATTACCACGATCCAACGATCGGATTAAAAATTATAACCCCCTCAAAATATCTCAAAAATCCTGATTTTTAATACCTCCATTCGACAAAAATACTGATAAAAACCTCAACATTAACTCCTTCATTTTTAACCACAAAAATATATCCCTCATTTATATCCACAAAAATAAATATTTCCTTATCATATGAATTAATAATTAATTATTCACAAATAATATTACAGAATCACATTTATGACAACCAGGCCGTTCCCAGGAAAGAGGGGGCTTTCCAATAAGGATTTCTCCTTACTGGCGCGCAATTAGATGACCAAACCTCTCCTTAGACAGAACTTTTTAGACATTGCCAATAATGTTATCTAATAATATTATTCAAATAATATGAATTATTGATCTGATAATGGGAAATACTGTGTAGTGACAATTATTGAAACAACAGTAATATAAAATATCAACGCAGTAATTATTGAATCAATAAAATAAAATACTGAACAGTAATTACTGTAACCATTATTGAGTAGTGCCTTCTTACGTAAGAATCAATAATTGGTGCAATACAGTGTGCTACTGTGTAACAACGCGTATTACTGTGTTTTAACCACCGGGTATTCTAACAGTATTAACGGTAACAACTACGCCGTTATTAATAAAAAAAATATACTTGTCGTTTTCTTCATCCAATCGCTTTCCGTTATGGGGCCCACAAAAGACTGCGCCGTCGTACGAATATTCCCCGACAGGAAGAATATTCCACGACCAAACGAATATTCCCCGACAACAATGGATATTTTATAACCACCTGCTTATTTGAAATATTTGCGCATTTTACCCATAACTAACCTCATTAATCAATTTAACACTTACTATTTCAAAATAATAAATAGAGAGAATTTAAATTTCATTTATTAATAATTTGGGGTCTTACAGGGCTAGTTGAGCTTACCCTTTTACTTTCATTGTCCTCTTCAGGAAATGAGAACGTAGCCGGGACTAGTCGGGGAACGGCGTGACGGTCCAGATGATAGCATTTGTAGTCCTCACTATTCTATGAAATAGTGTGATAATAATTGTTTTGACGACTCCATTTGAGTTGAATACTGTCTAGAAGACAATATTCGTTTTAAAACTTTCAGTTTATGTTTTGTCGTATTTTACACGACAGTTGTATTATTAAGTTGTATTTAAATTTTGTACCATGTATTTGGCGACTCAAGATGGGTGATGTATACCTATTTTGGGGGCGTCACAGCGCCGATCTGTAGAAAATTCTGAGCAAGTCTGTGGAATTTAAAATTTAAGAAATGGGTATTAAGGACTCATAAGGATAATAAAAGTCTTACATGATGATTAAGTTGTCCATGATCGGATTTGAATATGAGTTAATTAATTAACTAGGAATAAATATGGTTAATTTTGAGATATTATAGAATATTATATTAATTGGTGTAGTACATACTAATTATTATAAGAAAATAAATGATTAATATTAATTAATTGTTGTGATATTAAAATGTGATAATGGGTTGGAAGTACCCAACTAAATGATATTTAGCCCAATTAAAATAGTAATGTAGACTTTATCATTAAATAGTATTACTATGTGTAATATGAAAAATGTGGAAAGTAGTAATATGTAATATCTATGGCTTAAGAATACATGAAGTGTGACATTTAATTGGGACCAATGATATACAAAAATCATATGGTAAAAATAATTAAATCATAAGGTTGATTTAAATAAGTTTTGTTATCTCATCCTATGTGACGAGACAATTAAATGTGTACTCTAAAGTATAGGAGTAAATAAAGATGTATTATTAAAATATTCATTTCTATACCAATGGGTGATTAATAGTAAAACGGAGATATTAAATTATTAGTGATCAATGGAATTAAGTCCACACATATTTTAAAGATTAAATTATGTGGACTAATGTACATGCATTATATGATGTGAGTATAAAATTAATCCCTAATTTCCTAATAGGGTAACAATTGTACATTAAGATTACATTATGTGAATTAAAAGGACCAAACCAAGCCTTAGGTCATAAAATTGCTGAGAATTGCTCTTGTCCCAAATTAAGTGTCACAAAGGTACATGAACAGTGATCAAAAGGCTAGTTTGCGCATTTTCCAAATGGCTAAGCTTAGGTGATGATGGCTGGGCTTTTGGGTGGTTGGCCAACTCTTTAGTAACCTTTGTTTCTTCCCATTACACCATGAATTCAACTCTAGTGTAATGGCAATGTCCAGTCCAAAGTTTCCTCTATAAATACAAGCTATAATTTCAATTTTTGGATTGCTAAGAGTTGTCTGAGAATTCTAAGTGGGGAGTTTCAAGTTGCCAAGCAATTGTAGGAGCATCCTCAGAGTGTAAGGAGTCCAATTCAAGCTTAGGAAGGTATAATTTCTAACTATATTCTTGAAATGGGTCTAGTTTAGTTCTTAAAATTTCTTGAATTCCTATGTCAATTGATATGAATTAGCATGTTATAAGGTGTTTAGGAAGTTTACTTATATACATGTATGAAAACTTTAATGATGGTTTGGAACTAGCTTAAATCGTTGGAAATCAAGTTAGTAGTTACTCTGCAAAATAGAGTATACTTACTGCTTCTGAACTCGACGTGGCGCAGCTGCGCCCTATTTATACTGGGGTGCAGCGCAGCTGCACCGTACCCCAGAATCAGTTGATGAGTTCTGTTATGCTAGGTGATTGCTAATTGGGCTTTATGACTTATGTACACCTGCAAAAGAGGTATAACTTGTGTTATAAGGTTTCCTTATGAGTTAGGAAGTGTCCAACATAAATTAGTAGAACATCTTTAACAAGAACTTTAAGTTTTGAAAACAAACCTTGTGGAAACTTATGTTTTACAAGTTCTTAACTTAGTGGTTGATATACATGATTGATTTCAGATGAAAATGAGCATGATATAATGTTTATGGTGTCCGTATACATGACTAAACTTGTTAAGTCTTGTGTTAGAGAAATTTTCAAGTTTAATAAGCTAATAGACATGAATGCTATAAGATATAGATTCGGAACTTGAAAAGATGTTAACATGACTGATTCTTCACATAAATGAGCATGCTTAGTGTACATAGTTCCTTTGTTCATAATCAAACTCGTTAGACCTTGTGTGAAAGAAGTTTTTAAGAAAACTTGGTATAAAAGAACTAAGGTGCATAAATGCTACTTGCTATACATTCTGATCTTGCGAGCATGTTAACATGACTTGACTACATATGAATAGAGCCTTAAAGTTGTCTTGTATGTGTTGAATGGTATTGTTCAAGTTTAAAGTGGTTTCAAAAGCAAACTTGAATATATTTTTAAAATCTAGTTGCATCACATGGATATCTAGATTCTAAGGATTAATATGTCATGTTATGTCTATAATATCCCTAGATATGATTTATATGTGCTATATTACATCATTTATGATAACATAATTTCAAAAGCAACCTCGAGCATTATGACGCCCCTAAAATAGGTATACATCACCTATTCTGAGTCGCCAAATACATGGTACAGAATACAAATACAATCGTTAATATACGACAAGAGAGCTATGAGTTTTAATACAAATACTGTCTTCTAGACAATATCCACTCTCAGAATAAGTCCTCGTTATATTTATTGTCACACTATTTAACAGAATAGTGAGGACTACTAATACTATCATCTGGTCCATCACTCCGTTCCCCGACTCGTCCCAGCTATATTCTTATTTCCTGAAGAGAACAATGAAAGAAAGGGTGAGCTCAACTAGCCAAGTAAGAAATATTATGACTAAGATAATGCAGAATAAATTATCATTAGCCTTAAACAGTGTTAAACTGATACAATATAACAAACATAAAGTTTAACTGCAGCGGAACAAACAACCCATTAGAAGAGTCAAGTAGAGAATAAAATCTACTATCTTCTATGATTTAAAAGGTTTTTCATGACTTTTATCACTGGGACTCAGCTAAAAAAATAATCCACATCATCGAATCACCCCTGCACTACGACCAAGGATATTCTTTAGTATCACGACCACAATTATCCATGCACTACGAGCCAAGAATATTTGTGTATTCATTAATGGTCATGATCATGCTAACCACTGTCTATCAATGCACTACGGGCCAATGAGGACTTTTACCACATCATTTGTAACATTACGGTCATGAATATACCGAATAATCCCTGGTCATAATCATACCAAGTCCACCTATGCACTACAGGCCTCAGATGACTTTCAACAGAATATAAACATGAGGATGATGACAATGATATAAGAATTCAATAAAACAAATTCAAGAATTAATTTATCCAGGAACCAATAACGTCCAAATTGTCAACATGATACTGCTTTGTGGAGTAAAATTCAAGAATGCTCGGAAGAATATTTTCATGAAAAGATACTGGATGAAGCGCAAATATCAAGGATATTCCACTAATTTCATGGAGTATAAAAGTCAAAAATTTAACCAACTGAATATAATAAAGAATGGAATAACAAAAGAAATCACCATGCATGCGATAGACCACACAGATAGGTTATTCCAACAGGAAAATAAATAATGGAACCAAGTCATGCGTAAAAGCACCGACAGGATATTCAGACAGAATAATAAATAATGGAACCCTGTCTGGCGTAAACGCACATACAAGATTTTTCGACAGAATAATGAATAATTGAACCAGGTCCGGCGTAAAACGCACAGACAGGATATTCTAACAGAATAATGAATAATGAAACCAGGTCCGGAATAAAACGCACAGACATGATATTTCGACAGAATAATGAATAATAGAACCAGGGCCGGCATAAAACGCACAGACATAATATTCCAACAGAATAATGAATTATGGAACCAGGTCCGGCTTAAAATACACAGACAGGATATTTCAACAGAATAATGAATAATAACGGAATAATAGAAGAATATCACCAAGTATAGGGTAGTCTGCGTATACTGGTTATTCCAGCAGAATAATAAAGAATGGAATAACAGAAGTTCTCTTCATGCATACAAAAGAAAATAATACTCCTTATGAGTACAATAAATAATATCCCTTACCATAAAAGAATTCGTAAAAGAATAATGAAGGAATGAGCTTCTATTTATAGAAAAATGGACTGCATAGTAATTAACTCATGAACGGTCTAGATTGATTTACTTTAATCTGACGGTCCATATTTAAAGCAAAAGTTTTTAAATAAAATATAATATATTCTATTTATAATCTAATAAAACGAATAACTTTATAAAAGATTTTACTATGCAAACACTATGCAGGTACTATACAAATACTATGCATAATAAAATATAATATATTATAATTATTGTCTAATAAAACAGATAACTTTATAAAAGTATTCTGTTTTATATAAAAAGATTTTACTATTAGCCTAATAAAACGAATAACTTTATAAAAGTATTCTGTTTTATATAAAAAGCTTTTCTGTTTTATTACATTAATAATACCAATAAAACAAAACTGAGTGACTTATCACGTAAGCATCAATAATCAATACCGTGTGCTAGTATGCAACCATGCGTATTACTGTACTTTTACTACCGAGTAGTTCAACAGTATTAATGGTAAAACTTCCGTCGTTATTTTCATAAAGTATTTTTGTCGTTTTCTCAATTCGACAATAATTCCGTTGTAGGGTCCACCAATGATTGTGTCGTCGTACGAATATTCTCTGTTAAAACGAATATTCCCCGACCAATAGAATATTATATAGCAACTTGCGTACTTTGCAAAATTTATAAATATTACCCACAACTATTACATTATATCAATTTCACTCCATAATATTCAAAAATGATATTTATAGAAAATTCATCTTTATTTATAAAAGTTGGGGTCTTACAACCTCCCATTCTTATGAAATTTTGCCCTCGAAATTAGGGTACGTACCTGGTATATCGAAGAGGTAAGGATACCTTGACTTCATTTTAGATTCTAACTCCCAGGTCATTTCCTCAACATCGTGGTTTCTCCACAAAACTTTGACTTGAGGTATAACCTTGGAGTGTAGAATATGTTCTTTCTTATCCAAGATTTGAACAAGAACCTCTTCATACGTTAAATCTTCCGCTATTTCGTCCGGTACTAACTCAATAATGTGGTTCGGGTCTTCCATATATTTACGTAACATGAATATGTGAAAAATATTATGAACACAAGACATACTTTGCGGTAAAGCGAGTCTATAGGCCACAGTTCCTACTCGATCGAGGATTAAAAATGGGCCAATGAATCGAGGATTGAGCTTTTCTCTCTTTTTAAATCTCGTAACTCCTTTCCACGGAGCAACTCGTAATAACACATGATCTCCTATATCAAATTCTACGTCATTTCGATGAAGATCAACACAACTTTTTTATCGATCTTATGAGGTTTTTATACGTTGCCGAATCGTTTGAATCTTTTCCGTAGTCATACGTACCAACTCCGGTCCTAACAACGTTGCTTCACCCACCTCATCCCAGCATACTGAAGAACGACACTTTCTTCCGTACAACGCCTCGAATGGAGCCATACCAATACTTGCTTGATAACTGTTGTTGTAGAAAAACTCTACCAATGGAAAGAACTTATCCCAACTTCCCTTGAAGTTAAGAACACAGAGTCTTAATAAATCTTTAAGAGTTTGAATAGTCCTATCTGATTGTCCGTCTGTCTGGGGATGATATGCCGAACTAAATCGTAAATCCGTGCCCATAGCTTTTTGCAAACTAACCCAAAATCGTGAAGTGAATCTTGTGTCTCGATCAGAAACTATGAATACTGGCATACCATGCAGTCTTACAATCTCGTTTATGTACATACGAACAAGACGTTCAAATGTATAAGTTTCTCGTATTAGTAAGAAATGAGCAGACTTAGTCAATCTATCAACAATGACCTAAATTGCATCAATGCCTTGAGAAACCTTGGGAAGACCAGTAACGAAATCCATGGTAATGTGCTCCCACTTCCATTCTGGAATTTCAAGTGGTTGCAATAGAACTTTTGGTACATGATGCTCCGCTTTGACTCGTTGATAAGTTAGACACCTTGAGATAAACAACGCTATCTCTCTCTTCATATTACTCCACCAAAATGTATGACGAAGATTACGATACATTTTAGTACTCCCAGGATGGATTACAAATGGTGTGTTGTGCGCCTCTATCATGATTTTATACTTTAAATCAGGGTCGTTAGGAACACAAAGTCTGGAGTTGACTAGAAGTATCCCTTCTTCATCGATTCTTGCTTCCGGCATAGCACCTTGTTGCACTTTCTTCCTCATACGCATCAGCTCTAGGTCTGTAGCTTGAGCAGCTTTAACTTTATCAATTAAAGTCGGTTCTACTCGTATATTCGCCATCATTACATGGGTCCCTGGAGTCTTTAACTCTATCTCCATCCTTTGCAAGTCACACAAAATGGGCCTTTGCGTTGACAATATCGCACTCGTACTTGCATATGATCTTCTACTCAATGCATCAGTTACCACGTTCGCTTTTCCTAGATGGTATTGGATGGTATGATCATAATCGTTCAACAGTTCCAGCCAACGTCGTTGTCGTATGTTGAGTTCCTTTTGAGTGTAGAAATATTTGAGACTTTTATGATCCGTAAAGATCTCCACTATCTCCCCATACAATTAATGCCACCAAATTTTAAGTGCGAAGACAACAGCTGCCAACTCTAGATCATGAGTAGGATAATTTCTCTCATATTCTTTGAGTTATCTTGAGGCATAGGCTATGACTTTCCCATGTTGCATGAGAACACATCCCAACCCTTTGCCCGAAGCATCACTGTAGATGACAAATCCCTCCGAGCCAGATGGTATTATCAGAACAGGTGCTGAACTTGAAAACTCTTCTCACATTCTTCGCTCCAACCGAACTTTGTATCTTTTCGAGTCAGCTGAGTTAATGGAGTAGCGATTTGAGAAAATCCTTCCACGAATCTCCGTTAATAACCAGCTAAATCGAAAAAGCTACGTACTTCGGTCACTGATTTAGGTTGCTCCCAGCTTTGAATTGCTTCAATTTTTGTCGGGTCACCAGATATTCCATGACTTGATACAACGTGCCCAAGGAATGCTACTTCCTCAAGCTAGAACTCGCATTTCTTCAACTTGGCATAAAGCTTGTATTCACGAAGCTTTTGGAGTGTCAGCCTCAAGTGTTTCTCATGATCTTCATGGCTTTTGGAATAAATAAAGATGTCATCAATAAAGACGACCACAAAGTGATCCAAATATTCCTTGAATACTCGGTTCATCATATCCATGAAGGCAGCAGGAGCATTAGTCAATCCAAAAGACATGACTAAGAATTCATAATGCCCGTACCGAGTTCTGAAGGCAGTCTTTGGAATATCTTCAGTTCTAACCTTCAGCTGATGATATCCAGAACGAAGATCGATTTTTGAAAAGAATTGTGCTCCTTGCAACTGGTCAAATAGGTCATCAATACGTGGCAATGGGAACCTATTTTTGATGGTGACATGATTCAACTCCCGATAATCAATACAAAGTCGCATACTCCCATCTTTCTTCTTCACGAATAGAATAGGAGCACCCCAAGGAGAAGTACTAGGACGAATAAAGCCAATGTCTAACAATTCCTGCAGTTGGGTCTTTAACTCCTGAAGTTTAATAGGAGCCATTCAATATGGGGCTTTGGAAATGGGTTTTGTACTGGGTTCAAGGTCGATACAAAATTTAATTTCATGCTCTGGGGGTAGGCCAGGAAGTTCTTCAGGGAATACGACAGGAAATTCATTAACAATAGAAATATCATTCAAAACTGAAGTATTTTTGTTTAGATCCGTGACATGAGCTAAGAAAGCTTGATATCCATTTTTCAATAAACGAATAGCTTTATGGCTTGAGATGACAGTGATTGATTTTAATGGTTTGGTTGTTTGAATTCACATAATAGTTTGATTAGGAATATGAAAGCTAACAACCTTACGAAAATAATCAATTTTTGCATGATGAGTAGTTAACCAATCAATCCCTAGAATTACATCAAATGCAAGTATTTTCAATGAAATAAGATCGACAGGTAATGTGAGGGTACCGAATTGAACCAAACAAGACTTATAAACAGTGGATGTAATGAAGGTTTCTCCCAACGGAGTTTCCACAGATAAGTCAAAGTCTAATTTCTCCGGAGTCAAATTTAATCGTTGAGCGTAAATAGGAGAAATAAAAGAATGGGTAGAACCGGTATTAAATAAGGTATAGACTTCGCTAGAGTTTAAGCTTACCCGTGATGATCTCGTTCGGGTTCCTTGCTTTCTAGGAGGTCATAACAAACGCTCTCCCTTGCACTACCGGTTTTGACTTTTTTGGGACGTCCTTTGGTGCCTCCATCCTAGCTGAACTTGTCTTCGGTGAATGAAAAAATTGGGCTAGGTGACCTTCTCTTCCACAATTATAACATGCTTTGGACGACATCGTGCAGTTTGGACTGATGTGTCCCTCCCCTCCGCATTTGAAGCATATGATCGGTGGTCGTTCTTCTTCCTTAATCACGGGTGCTGGTGCTGATGTCTTTCCATCATTGTTGAATCTCCTCTTCTTGAAATGTCTATTCTTATTGTTTTAGCCATGATTACCACCGAAGTGGTTACCATTTCTGGCCTGCTGATTCCCTCCACGCTTGTTGTCACCGCTTCGATGACTGCTTTCACTAGTATTATTATTTTGCCTGTTGCTCTCTTTTGGTTGCGTTAACTCGTTATCGCGCTGTAAGACCCCGAATTTTATGAAATAAAAGTATTCAATTTTTCTTATAATTACTATTCAGTAAATGGTTAAATTGATAAAAGTTTAAAGTTATGGGTGAAATGTGAATTTTTTTTCAAAATAAGCAAGTGGTTATAAAATAATCATTGTTATCGGGGAATATTCGTTTGGTCGTGGAATATTCTTTCTGTCGGAGAATATTCGTACGACGGCGCAGCTATTTGTGGGCCACATAACGAATAACTGTCGGGTGAAGAAAAATGACAAATTTGAATTTTTACAAATAACGGCGTAGTTGTTACCGTTAACACTGTTGGAATACCCGGTGGTTAAAATACAGTAATACGCGTTATTGCACAGTAGCACACGGTATTGCATAGTATTTTTGAAATTATTGATTCTTACGTAAGAAGGCATTACTCAATAATTGTTACAGTAATTACTGTTCAATATTTTATTTTATTGATTCAATAATTGCTGCGTTGATATTTTATATTATTGTTGTTTTAATAATTGTTGCTGCACAGTATTTTCTATTATCAGATCAATAATTCATATTATTTAAATAATATTATTAGATAGCATTATTGGCAATGACTAGAAAGTTCTGTCTAAGGAGAGGTTTGGTCATCTAATTGCGCGCCAGTAAGGAGAAATTCTTATTGGAAAGCCCCCTCTTTCCTGGGAACGGCCTGGTTGTCATAAATGTGATTCTGTAATATTATTTGTGAATAATTAATTATTGATTCATATGATAAGGAAATATTTATTTTATGTGGATATAAATGAGGGATATATTTTTGTGGTTAAAAATGAAGGAGTTAATATTGAGGTTTTTATCAGTATTTTTGTCGGAATGGAGGTATTAAAAATCAGGATTTTTGAGATATTTTGCGGGGGTTATAATTTTTAATCCGACCGTTGGATCGTGGTAATTTTTGGATATGTTATACATATATAAGTTGAGTATATGCCCACAAATTTTGAACCGTTAAAAATGAACGTATGATTTGTTATGAATTTTACGAGATGACTGGTTCAGAAATTATTGAATTTTCGGAGTTTATCATTTTGGTGGAAAATTCTAGAATTGGTGGGCCCCACTTGTGGTTGGTGAAGAAATGTGCTGAATTATATTTCAAATGTGGTGGGTGGGAATAGTAGCAGGTAAAGCCATCAGGTTGCAGGTCAAACCTACCAAAATTTTCCTATAAATAGAGGGCTAAGTTAGAATTGAAAATCACACCAGAAACATAAGCTTTCTCTCTTTCTTCTCTATATTATGAAGCATATTTTGTGAGTATTTAGATACTTTGAGAGTTTCTATTCATCAGTGCAAGTTTCTTTCAGCCTTATACCGATCAGAAGTACTGCTCTTTTGAGGTAAGGGATAGTAAGGGATAGTAAGGGATTTTAAGGGTTGTTATGATTTTCAGTTTCGTAATTTTTCTGATCTTCAAAAATTCTGGAAAAATTTGAAATGATATTTTGATGAGTTTTCTTGATTGTGTCCAAAAATGGTGATTTTTGGATGTATAGATTGAGAGTTATGAATTTTATGAGAAAAGACTATTTTAAAAGTAACCGCTTATAATTCCTTGTGGTTAACTCCAAAATTGATGAAATTTTTATTGGGAGTACATGTATATGATAGAAGTATACTCTGTAAATTTCAGAATTTTTGGACAAAAGTATAATTTTTGATAAATGTCTAAATATTCGGCTGTTTTGGCCATATGAAAAATAGTAAATGACTTTTAAAAATTCTGAGAAAAATATATGTTCACTATGGGACTATATTATGCTAAATCCCAGAAAAGAAATATTTTTGAAATTGATTTGGTATTTTTTTATGAAAATGGTCTAGTTATGAGTAAATGAATTAAATATGTTTTGTGAAGTAAGAAAATTGGAAAATAGGATTTTATGGCTTGAGAATCCTATATGAGGTATATGCAGATTTTTGATGAGGGTTTTGGTTATTGATGATGAAATCTTAAGAGTTGACATTTTATGATGATTAAATGCATTAATTAGTAAAGTGTAAACAATTTAAATAAATTGTTTATAAGCTTAAGAAATGTTATTCTTTCAATATCATTATACCGAAATATTGGTATGAATTTTATTGTGGAATTTTTACATTTTTGAGTCGGTGTTACTATTCACGAGTTACTATTCATGAGTTACTATTCACGAGTTACTATTCACGACAAAATTGGTTTCTTTTACTAACCAAATTATAGTTGATTTATGAATATTACTCTTGAGATTAAATCTATATGTTGATTATATTGATTTTATTATCATATATAACATTTTTATAACCCTGATGTTGAATTTATCTTTGACTTGAGTGTAAAGATGGGTAGATTATTGGTATGATCATGACTAGGGTTCTCTTTGGCCTGTAGTGCAAAGTTGAATTGTGACTGGTATGATCATGACCATTGAATTTACAATTGAATATCTTTAGCTTAAGTGTAAAGATGAATTGATTAACATGGTTATAATTATGGTGTATATAAATTCTGAAATGATTATATATTTCTTTGATATATGAATATATTTGGCCTGTAGTGCAAATATGAATTGTTGAGGAATATCTTTGGCCTGTAGTACAAAGATGAATTGTAGATGAATATCTTTGGCCAGTAATGCAAAGATGAACTGTTGATGAATATCTTTGGCCTGTAGTGCAAAGATGACTTGTTGATGAATATCTTTGGCCCGTAGTGCAAAGATGAAGTTATTAGTATGATTATGAACAGGAATTGTGATTTGGTATAACCATGATCTTTGATGTTTCAGGTAAAGACAGGTGATGAAAATATTCTTCGTCCTGGGTGCGAAGAAAAATTTATAGTCACAATTATGATTATGAGTTATTCATATGATTGTGAAAAGGAACTGTTGAGTGATGTTACATGGATAAAATATTGTTGGTGGATTTTTAACATGGAGAAGATAATAGACTTTATAGTCTATTTGACTCTTCTAATGGATTGCTCGTTCCGCTGCAACTATGGTTGAAATTTTTATCATTTACCATATGTTCTAAATCTCTGATTTATTGTTGATGAAGGCTATTGATAATTTAATTATCTTTAGTCATGATATTCTTTACTGGGCTAGTTGTGCTCACCCTTTTGCTTCACAATTCCTTTCAGGTAATAAGAGTGTAGCTGGGTCGAGCGAGGGTAACGGGAAAATAGAACAGTGGTCTCTAGCTGTGGATGTTCTCCCGAAGCAGTATAGAAAAGTTCATTTAGTAGTTATATTTGGTGAATCCAATAGGGTAAGGTGTACCCAACGTTGGAAGGGTGGTTTGCCACTATCATACAAGATGTCTAACGACATACAACCTCGTGTCATCATAAGACAGGGATGTGCTCATCCACTTGCTGAGTATATCTATGGGCACTACCTATATAATCTTGGTGTTTGTTTGAAGTATAATTCTCAATTAGAGACAGTGGAGATAATGATAAGTCAAGAGAAGACTCACCATTGGGAAGAATATGATAGTAATCTTCTCGTTTTTCTTTGGGGTCTATTGGGTCAACCAAGGATAATTCTGTGGCCATATGATATCTATCATAACCTAGACGCGTGGCCTCCCATGTACGAAGGTTTCCTTGAGCACTTCCCAAAGATTCTAATTTCTAAAACAATTTTTGACTATACCTTTATGTAAGGTGTTATTGTGAGGTGATGTCCACGGTTGGAACATGAGTCACATTTGGTATATATTTGTATCCAAACTCACAGCATATGTGTTGTTGTATTTTGCACGACAATTGTTGTAATAAAGTTGTAGTTGTTTTCTGTACCATGTATTTGACGACTCAGAATGGGTTGGGTGGAATGGACCTATTTTGGGGTTGTCACAGGTGGTATCAGAGCTTAGGGATATGATCTCTGGCAGAGATCGGAGAATATAACTAGGAGGGGAGAGATTAGTAAATCCTTCGCTAGTGTGTCCTACCTAAGCTTATTTGTTGGTCAGTCATAATATCGGGATATTATGTGATATGTTAATTTGTTAAATTAACCCTTGTTTTGAAGCTGTATTCTAGAATGATATATGAAATACAGGAGATGAGCAATGGAGAAATTATGATGACAGAGAAGATGGAATCTGAAATGAAAGGAATGTATTCTCAATTCTTTGAAATACCAGGTACGTAAATTTCGGGGACGAAATTTCATAAGGAGGGGAGATTGTAAGACCCCGAATTTTATGAAATAAAAGTATTCAATTTTTCTTATAATTACTATTCAGTAAATGGTTAAATTGATAAAAGTTTAAAGTTATGGGTGAAATGTGAATTTTTTTTCAAAATAAGCAAGTGGTTATAAAATAATCATTGTTGTCGGGGAATATTCGTTTGGTCGTGGAATATTCTTTCTGTCGGAGAATATTCGTACGACGGCGCAGCTATTTGTGGGCCCCATAACGAATAACTGTCGGGTGAAGAAAAATGACAAATTTGAATTTTTACAAATAACGGCGTAGTTGTTACCGTTAACACTGTTGGAATACCCGGTGGTTAAAATACAGTAATACGCGTTATTGCACAGTAGCACACGGTATTGCATAGTATTTTTGAAATTATTGATTCTTACGTAAGAAGGCACTACTCAATAATTGTTACAGTAATTACTGTTCAATATTTTATTTTATTGATTCAATAATTGCTGCGTTGATATTTTATATTATTGTTGTTTTAATAATTGTTGCTGCACAATATTTTCTATTATCAGATCAATAATTCATATTATTTAAATAATATTATTAGATAGCATTATTGGCAATGTCTAGAAAGTTCTGTCTAAGGAGAGGTTTGGTCATCTAATTGCGCGCCAGTAAGGAGAAATTCTTATTGGAAAGCCCCCTCTTTCCTGGGAACGGCCTGGTTGTCATAAATGTGATTCTGTAATATTATTTGTGAATAATTAATTATTGATTCATATGATAAGGAAATATTTATTTTATGTGGATATAAATGAGGGATATATTTTTGTGGTTAAAAATGAAGGAGTTAATGTTGAGGTTTTTATCAGTATTTTTGTCGGAATGGAGGTATTAAAAATCAGGATTTTTGAGATATTTTGCGGGGGTTATAATTTTTAATCCGACCGTTGGATCGTGGTAATTTTTGGATATGTTATACATATATAAGTTGAGTATATGCCCACAAATTTTGAACCGTTAAAAATGAACGTATGATTTGTTATGAATTTTACGAGATGACTGGTTCAGAAATTATTGAATTTTCGGAGTTTATCATTTTGGTGGAAAATTCTAGAATTAGTGGGCCCCACTTGTGGTTGGTGAAGAAATGTGCTGAATTATATTTCAAATGTGGTGGGTGGGAATAGTAGCAGGTAAAGCCATCAGGTTGCAGGTCAAACCTACCAAAATTTTCCTATAAATAGAGGGCTAAGTTAGAATTGAAAATCACACCAGAAACATAAGCTTTCTCTCTTTCTTTCTCTATATTATGAAGCATATTTTGTGAGTATTTAGATACTTTGAGAGTTTCTATTCATCAGTGCAAGTTTCTTTCAGCCTTATACCGATCAGAAGTACTGCTCTTTTGAGATAAGGGATAGTAAGGGATAGTAAGGGATTTTAAGGGTTGTTATGATTTTCAGTTTCGTAATTTTTCTGATCTTCAAAAATTCTGGAAAAATTTGAAATGATATTTTGATGAGTTTTCTTGATTGTGTCCAAAAATGGTGATTTTTGGATGTATAGATTGAGAGTTATGAATTTTATGAGAAAAGACTATTTTAAAAGTAACCGCTTATAATTCCTTGTGGTTAACTCCAAAATTGATGAAATTTTTATTGGGAGTACATGTATATGATAGAAGTATACTCTGTAAATTTCAGAATTTTTGGACAAAAGTATAATTTTTGATAAATGTCTAAATATTCGGCTGTTTTGGCCATATGAAAAATAGTAAATGACTTTTAAAAATTCTGAGAAAAATATATGTTCACTATGGGACTATATTATGTTAAATCCCAGAAAAGAAATATTTTTGAAATTGATTTGGTATTTTTTATGAAAATGGTCTAGTTATGAGTTAATGAATGAAGTAAGAAAATTGGAAAATAGGATTTTATGACTTGAGAATCCTATATGAGGTATATGCAGATTTTTGATGAGGGTTTTGGTTATTGATGATGAAATCTTAAGAGTTGACATTTTATGATGATTAAATGCATTAATTAGTAAAGTGTAAACAATTTAAATAAATTGTTTATAAGCTTAAGAAATGTTATTCTTTCAATATCATTATACCGAAGTATTGGTATGAATTTTATTGTGGAATTTTTACATTTTTGAGTCGGTGTTACTATTCACGAGTTACTATTCATGAGTTACTATTCACGAGTTACTATTCACGACAAAATTGGTTTCTTTTACTAACCAAATTATAGTTGATTTATGAATATTACTCTTGAGATTAAATCTATATGTTGATTATATTGATTTTATTATCATATATAACATTTTTATAACCCTGATGTTGAATTTATCTTTGACTTGAGTGTAAAGATGGGTAGATTATTGGTATGATCATGACTAGGGTTCTCTTTGGCCTGTAGTGCAAAGTTGAATTGTGACTGGTATGATCATGACCATTGAATTTACAATTGAATATCTTTAGCTTAAGTGTAAAGATGAATTGATCAACATGGTTATAATTATGGTGTATATAAATTCTGAAATGATTATATATTTCTTTGATATATGAATATATTTGGCCTGTAGTGCAAATATGAATTGTTGAGGAATATCTTTGGCCTGTAGTGCAAAGATGAATTGTAGATGAATATCTTTGGCCAGTAATGCAAAGATGAACTGTGGATGAATATCTTTGGCCTGTAGTGCAAAGATGACTTGTTGATGAATATCTTTGGCCCGTAGTGCAAAGATGAAGTTATTAGTATGATTATGAACAGGAATTGTGATTTGGTATAACCATGATCTTTGATGTTTCAGGTAAAGACAGGTGATGAAAATATTCTTCGTCCTGGGTGCGAAGAAAAATTTATAGTCACAATTATGATTATGAGTTATTCATATGATTGTGAAAAGGAACTGTTGAGTGATGTTACATGGATAAAATATTGTTGGTGGATTTTTAACATGGAGAAGATAATAGACTTTATAGTCTATTTGACTCATCTAATGGATTGCTCGTTCCGCTGCAACTATGGTTGAAATTTTTATCATTTACCATATGTTCTAAATCTCTGATTTATTGTTGATGAAGGCTATTGATAATTTAATTATCTTTAGTCATGATATTCTTTACTGGGCTAGTTGTGCTCACCCTTTTGCTTCACAATTCCTTTCAGGTAATAAGAGTGTAGCTGGGTCGAGCGAGGGTAACGGGAAAATAGAACAGTGGTCTCTAGCTGTGGATGTTCTCCCGAAGCAGTATAGAAAAGTTCATTTAGTAGTTATATTTGGTGAATCCAATAGGGTAAGGTGTACCCAACGTTGGAAGGGTGGTTTGCCACTATCATACAAGATGTCTAACGACATACAACCTCGTGTCATCATAAGACAGGGATGTGCTCATCCACTTGCTGAGTATATCTATGGGCACTACCTATATAATCTTGGTGTTTGTTTGAAGTATAATTCTCAATTAGAGACAGTGGAGATAATGATAAGTCAAGAGAAGACTCACCATTGGGAAGAATATGATAGTAATCTTCTCGTTTTTCTTTGGGGTCTATTGGGTCAACCAAGGATAATTCTGTGGCCATATGATATCTATCATAACCTAGACGCGTGGCCTCCCATGTACGAAGGTTTCCTTGAGCACTTCCCAAAGATTCTAATTTCTAAAACAGTTTTTGACTATACCTTTATGTAAGGTGTTATTGTGAGGTGATGTCCACGGTTGGAACATGAGTCACATTTGGTATATATTTGTATCCAAACTCACAGCATATGTGTTGTTGTATTTTGCACGACAATTGTTGTAATAAAGTTGTAGTTGTTTTCTGTACCATGTATTTGACGACTCAGAATGGGTTGGGTGGAATGGACCTATTTTGGGGTTGTCACACGCGCTCCACTAACTGAGCCCTATTTACAACATCTGAATACAAACACAGTTTATGAGAAATAAGATGTTGACGTATCTCTGGCTTCAAACCTCTTAAAAGCATCCGCGTCATTCTTTCTTCATTATCCACCAAGTGGGACGCAAACCGGGACAGCTCGGCAAACTTAGCTTCGTACTGCGACACGGTCATATTATTCTGCTCCAACTTGATGAACTCTACCGCCTTCATGTGACGAATACTTTCGGGAAAGTACTTGTCATTAAATAGTTCTTGGAACTTCTCCCAAGACATCTTCAGTGCAGCAGGTTGAGTACGCTTTACCGATTTCCACCAGTAATCTGCCTCTCCTCGCAACATAAAGGTGGCAAAGGGAACCTTTTGCTCCTCGGGGCATCCCAAGACATCAAATATCTTGGTGATATGCTTTATCCACGTTTTCGCCTTAAGTGGTTTTGGTTCTCTAATAAACTCCGGTGGTCCCAGCTCCTTGAACTATTTAGCGGTGACCGTCCGAGAGTTTTCAGTGTTTCCACCTATATTTTGGACAGGAGCCGCTCTCGCCTGCTGTTGCATGAATTGCATAAAGCCTCTGAACATTCCATCATTCATCATTTGGTCAGTGTTATTGTTTACATGAGGATTATCGCCTTCCTGATGCACATTATCCTGATTATTGATATATGGTGAATCAACAGTTGCCTGTGCTCCATTGATATTCTCAACATTCTCGGATGTCATTTTCAAATACTACCACAAAACAAGGGTTAAATAACATATCACATATTATCTCTATACTCTGACCGACCAATTAAATACTAAATAAACTTAGGTAGGTCATACTGGCGAAGGAATTTCCCGTCTCTCCCCTCCTAGTTTTAGTCTCACATCTTAGCCAGAGGATCATATCCCTAAGCTCTGATACCAACTGTGACGCCCCCAAAATAGGTATACATCACCTATTCTGAGTCGCCAAATATATGGTACAGAATACAAATACAGTCGGTAATATACGACAAGAGAGCTGTGAGTTTTAATACAAATACTGTCTTTTAGACAATATCCACTCTCAGAATAAGTTCTCGTTACATTTATTATCACACTATTTAATAGAATAGTGAGGACTACTAATACCATCATCTGGTCCATCACTCCATTCCCCGACTCATCCCAGCTATATTCTCATTTCCTGAATAGAACAATGAAAGAAAGGGTGAGCTCAACTAGCCCAGTAAGAAATATTATGACTAAGATAATGCAGAATAAATTATTATTAGCCTTAAACAGTGTTAAACTGATACAATATAACAAACATCAAGTTTAACTGCAGCGGAACAAGCAACCCATTAGAAGAGCCAAGTAGAGAATAAAGTCTATTATCTTCTTTGATTTAAAAGGTTTTTCATGACTTTTATCGCTGGGACTCAGCTAAAAAAATAATCCACATCATCGAATCACCCCTGCACTACGGCCAAGGATATTCTTTAGTACCACGACCACAATTATCCATGCACTACGGGCCAAGAATATTTGTGTATTCATTAATGGTCATGATCATGCCAACCACTGTTCATCAATGCACTACGGGCCAATGAGGATTTTTACCACATCATTTGTAACATTACGGTTATGATTATACCGAATAATCCATGGTCATAATCATACCAAGTCCATCTATGCACTACAGGCCACAGATGACTTTCAACAGAATATAAACATGAGGATGATGACAATGATATAAGAATTCAGTAAAACAAGTTCAAGAATTAATTTATCCAAGAATTAACAACGTCCAAATTCTCAACATGATACTGCTTTGTGGAGTAAAATTCAAGAATGCTCGGAAGAATATTTTCATGAAAAGATACTGGATGAAACGCAAATATCAAGGATATTCCACTAATTTCATGGAGTATAAAAGTTAAAACTTTAACCAACTGAATATAATAAAGAATGGAATAACAAAAGAAATCACCATGCATGAGATAGATCGCACAGACAGGTTATTCTAACATGAAAATAAATAATGGAACCAGGTCATGCGTAAATGCACCGATAGGATATTCCGACAGAATAATAAATAATGGAACCAGGTCCGGCGTAAACACACAAACATGATATTCTGATAGAATAATGAATAATGGAACCCGGTCCGGCGTAAAACGCACAGACAGGATATTCCAACAGAATAATGAATAATGGAACCAGGTCCGACGTAAAACGAACAGACAGGATATTTCGACAGAATAATGAATAATGGAACCAAATCCCGGCGTAAAACGCACATACAGGATATTCCAATAGAATAATGAATAATGGAACCAGGTCCGATGTAAAACGTACAGACAGGATATTTCAACAGAATAATGAATAATGACGGAATAATAGAAGAATGTCACCAAGTATAGGGTAGTCCGCGTATACTGGTTATTCCAGTAGAATAATAAAGAATGGAATAACAGAAGTTCTCTTCATGAATACAAAAGAAAATAATACTCCTTACGAGTACAACAAATAATATCCCTTACCGTAAAAAAAACTTGATATCGGAGTAGTGAAGAAGCAGAATATTTTTCTTCTTTCTCTCTATAGTTTCTCTCTCTAGAGTTTAAGTGAATTCGTAACAAAATAATGAAGGAATGAGCTTCTATTTATAGAAAAATAGACGACATAGTAACTAACTCATGAACGGTCTAGATTGATTTACTTTAATCTGACGGTCCATATTTAAAGCAAAATTTTTTAAATAAAATATAATATATTCTATTTATAATCTAATAAAACGAATAACTTCATAAAAGATTTTACTATGCAAACACTATGCAGACACTATACAAATACTATGCATAATAAAATATAATATATTCTAATTATTGTCTAATAAAATAGATAACTTTATAAAAGTATTCTATTTTATATAAAAAAATTTTACTATTAGCCTAATAAAACGAATAACTTTATAAAAGTATTCTGTTTTATATAAAAAGTTTTTCTATTTTATTACATTAATAATACCAACAAAACAAAACTGAGTGACTTATCACGTAAGCATCAATAATCAATACCGTGTGCTAGTATGCAACCATGCGTATTACTGTACTTTTACTACTGAGTAGTTCAACAGTATTAATGATAAAACTTTCGCCGTTATTTTCATAAAGTATTTTTGTCTTTTTCTTAATTCGACAATAATTCCGTTGTAGGGTCCACCAATGATTGTGTCGTCATACGAATATTCTCTGTTAAAACGAATATTCCCTGACCAATCGAATATTGTATAGCAACTTGCGTACTTTGTAAAATTTATAAATATTACACACAACTATAACATTATATCAATTTCACTTTATAATATTCAAAAATGATATTTTATAGAAAATTCATCTTTATTTATAAAAGTTGGGGTCTTACAAGCATGTTTTGTGACAGCCCCAAATTCGGGTCCCAAATCACCGCAGATCCGGTACAATCATTCTATCACTAATACGGAAGATATAAATATAAATTGTTTATACAATAAACTTTACACACTATTCTCCAAGGTCGAGTAACCTTAACTTATACACAATTCATAACCTGTCTAACATATAACGTTATTAATATACTATACTATTACAATTTAGCTGCACATATAGTCCCAAGCTGAACTTGGCTTTGTCCTTTCCTTTATCCGACGTATTCGTCTTAATCTGTAATGTTAATCATGATATAGCAAGGGTGAGCAATAAGTTTGCCCAGCAAGTTTAAGTTCAATAAATTAAAGATATATCATGATAGAAAGAATTGAACAATAAGCTGGCTAAAGTTCTACAATATAATTGTGAACTAGCATGAACAAATTTTACATAGCTGCACGAACATTGAACATGAACATATATATATCTGGACCGAATGGTAATGAAGGTGATCAGCCTTTCATACCTGATGAATGCATGCAGTATGCACAGAGTGCGATTTAATAATTCTTAGACATTGCAATCAACAATGATTAACCATAAGTATATTTGAATGAAACAACTCAAAGTTGAGTTAAGGAAAATTTGCCTGAACCGTTGATTAGCGTTATGCAAATTAATAAGCTTTGCCTGAAGACCTATTATAAATAATATTGATCTATAATTTAGAATAATATCATTACAATATTTAAAATAAACTAAACACGTTATCACATAATCCTATCAGTCTATAACACACATAAGACCTAGTATAAAGTCAAACTATTACAGTCCGAGTTGAAACCAACACAATTATGACATCTCGACGGCCTAGTCGGACAAATCTCGAGTCTAAGTTCAATTAAACTCTGCCTAAACACTTAACAATTATCTTAGATAATTGTATTATCAGTCAAAATATTTTTCATAAGCTCGTAATAATTTTTAAATAATTATTACCATTTATCATAATTTTTCAATCACTAATATCGTATTTATAAGATCTAAATACCACAAAATTTCTTTATCATTAATATTTATTTAATACTAAATATTAATGAAAATCATAACATAATATTATAATATTTTTATAATATATCAAAGTATTTTTTTAATACCTTAAAATCATATTTATATGATTTTTAAACCTTTAAATCCATTAACCGATAATTGCCATTAATATTAAATATTAATGTTTTTTCACGACAAAATATCAAAAGTTATATTTTATAACTTAAAATATTTTTATAACACTTAAATCATTTTTATATGATTTTTAAATTATTAATTCTATTTTTCTATAATTTATTTAATATATTTATTAAATAAATCAATTACCATTACTATTAATAAATTAATGAATTCATCACAAAATATTAAAAGTCATCAAAAATAACTTAAAATATTTTCTTATACCATAATATAATTTTTCATGATTTTTTATGTATTAAAATTATTTTTAAATAATTTATTTAATATTATAATTAAATAAATTAAATACCCTTATTATTCCAAAATTATTGAATATTTATGAAATATATTCAGAATAATTAAAAACTAATTTTTAGGCTTTAAAATAATTTTTAGGAATTTATTTTGTATTTTTAATAATTAAAAACTTATTTTCTCTTATTATTTAATAAAATAATTATTTTCAGAAATTAAGTGTCGCTAAATGGGCTTTAGGCGACAAATCCGTCGCTATAGATGTTCTTCATCAAACCCAGAAACTCATAGACAGTTTACAAGGTGGTAGGTTTGACCGTTAATAAATCATTAGTTATTATGGATTTGCTAATGAGTTATAATTGTAGTACTCATGTAATATTACATTATCCAACAAGGTTCCTAGCTAAATAACCTACCAACAGAGAGATTCAAGCCTCCTAAGATCTTGTCAGGCCTGTTCTTCATTTTCTGGGTTACCCAGAAATGAAGAACATCCAAGGCACCTACTTTGCAACTTTGAATCTTAGCTTTCTGGGCTCAGTTTGTGCGATCTAGTGGTTCATACATGTAGTATGGATGTCAGAGTAAAATTGTATATCATCAGATCATAACAACAACATTACATAAGACAAATAAAGGTTGGTCAAAGTGCATGCCAAGAACTGCCTTTGAAGATTTATGGGTTTCCCAAAATCTTCATTCGGCATGATGGTTAACCCTTGTTTGACCGGCTATAACTCCGTTTCTATTATGGATCTGGGTGATATAAAGGCTGGAAAGTGTAGTCCTTATGTCAGACTACAAGATCAAAGCACTAACACGGACTAAAACACAAATAGTAGCAAGATCAGAGGCTCGAAAAATGTTGTCAGGAGGTTCCTGGGAATCTGGGCTGCCTAGGATTCAATTTTCGTGATCGGTCAACCCACTTTGACCACTCATATCTTGCAATCTACACATGATCTGGGCTTGATTCAAGTTTCAGATCCAAGCCCTTACAACATAGAACAGATCTATAACATAAAACATAACTAAAACCTAACACAAAAAGATCAAGAGGCTCTGACATTCGGTTCTCAGGCCACGATTTTTAACTTTTCTAGATTTCTAAAAACTTCAATTTCGAGCACTTTGATGTTATGGATCTGGGATCTAACAACCCAGATCACTAAATGACATCTTATAACACACTTCTAAACAACAAATCACATAATCACATAAAATTTTAAGGATTTAGTAAGGCTTAGGGTTTTATACCTTTAAAGCTTTGATCCTTGAACTTCTGATCTTTGATATGATATTGGAAAGTTAAAGGCTGATCTAGTCCAAACTTAACACTCATATTCACTCTCAATCTCGAATTCTAGAGAGAGAAAAATCTTGGACAAAAATGAAAAGTAAAGTAACTTTTCTTACTTTAAATCTCCTATGTTTAGATTCAATGTATGCAAATCTTACTAGGTGGCAAGTAAATCTGATCTTGGAAGATATAATGCATATGGCATATCAATTGTAGTGAGTCACCAAGATTTGGTGTGATCTTTTACTTAAAAAGTAAGAAAAGGGCATTTTGGTCATTTCTCATTTCATTGTAAAGGCATACTTGTCATTTGCCCTAACCCTTAGGGTTTAGGATTTAACCCTAAGATTTCTAAAATTAAATTTCTAAGATTTTCAACTTTCGGTTTTCAAAATAGAAAATTAATATTTCTGAATTATAATTAGGATTATCTAATTATATTAAAATTTTCTAATCATAATTCAAATTTACTAATTAGGATTAATATTTCCTAATTATAATTGCTAATTT
The DNA here is from genome assembly GCA_016801055.1 of Panax notoginseng. Taxonomy (NCBI): domain Eukaryota; kingdom Viridiplantae; phylum Streptophyta; class Magnoliopsida; order Apiales; family Araliaceae; genus Panax; species Panax notoginseng. The sequence goes on from CM029020.1 coordinate 187,929,315, forward strand.
AGAAATTAGTCCATAATTGTACATTAAAGTTTCTAGCTGAACAATTAGGGTTTCAAACTTTAAAAATTAGGGTTTTTAATTAATTATTAGAGTTTTCCTAATTAAGTCTATAATCATAAATACGTACCTTTAAATTCCCAATTTAGGGTTTTCAAATTCCGAATTAGAGTTTCAAATTTCCGAAACTGAAATTAGGGTTTTCAGAACCGATTTTAGGGTTTCTTATTAATCGATAGAATTTTCGAACTGAACGTTGACGTTCTTAATATAATGTTAGGGTTTGCCATTGATATAGGTTATTTGGTCAACCCTTGACCCTTAACCACATACTATACACATATACAACTATATACGCAGAATATATACACATATACCCTTAATCCTGAATAATTTGCCATAAAAATTTTAAATTCATTAAATTTCTTCTCGAAAATCTCCAATCCATTCATTTATTTTCTGTCTAGGTTTATTATTCAACCTTTAATCCATCATTTAAGATTTAAATAATATCTAAATTCTCGGGTTGTCACATGTTTTCGAACTTAAGTTGCATTATATATGATTATTTATATTCTAAAAGCTTGAGATGCCATGTTATGTTTCATTATGTCTCCAAACATAAGTCTTATATGTTAAACATAATGGAAGTAAACCAAGCATGAGGTTAAAGCATGTTTTAAAGTGTTAAACGATGCTAGCTATGAGTAAAAGATATGAATATGTATGAGCATATATAGTATAGATTATGTGACCTTTTTATGAGAACATAAGGCTAATTAGTACACCTAGTGATTATATGACCCTATTTGGCTTTGATTTCGTGAAAATCCTAAACTAAAGTCCCTAACATATAAGGTTGATCTTGAAGTGGTCATACAAGTATGTAAAGACCTCTAGCGTGTATGCATGTTAAGTATAAGGGTATATATATGTTAAAGTTTGGATTGAAACCAGGAGTACAAAAGCTCAACCTTGGTCTGGTCGGGGGACAGCACAGCTGCGCCGTCCCTAAGCCTGGACAGGGCCCAGCTGCGCCATTCTGCAATCTAGAATAGGTTCTATTTTTGATATGATGTTTGAAGCATGCTTATATGATTACTTTAATTTGCAATATATGACCAACATGATATGTAATATGTAGGAAGCATGCTATGTGGTAGCGATGAATGTTAATTATGACTTTCAAGTGTTAAAGTCCAAAGGAACGTTTTCAGAATATAAAGCAACGATAAGTTGTTTGAATTTGTGATCTGATTGGTGCTATGAAAATATAGGATAGGTGATATGGTATGAAGTTACAACTAAGTTAGACGTTTATGTGTACGTTTGAACTTACCTATATGAGTTTTAAATGTGTCGAGCACATAGCGAGTCAAGTGTGTGACAGCTATATATGAATGTTGATGTCAAGTACGAGTGGTTAAGGTCTAACTATACATACCTAGCTATTCTAAGAGTATGATGAGAAAGTAAAGTACAGGTTTTACAAACCTAGTTAGGAAATAATATTTGTTCTTATATTAAGAGCGCATGATATGTATGACTGATGGATATGAATCCATGATTATATAACTGTGTAGAAATACATGAAGTGCAAATAAGCTTTAAGCAGTTAAGTCGTAGTTGATAAACTACAAATCAGGCAAGTCTTTCAGTTCTTATTTGATATATGAAATCTATAATTGTTAGTTGAGTTATATTATGCTATGAGAATGTTGATGTATATATATGAAATGCATATGAGATATATATAAAATGTGGAAGTTGATTTGATGATGTGCTTGTGAAATAAATCTCTATGCCTGTTATGTGTGAAGTAACATGCGTAGTAAATATTAATTGATTATGAAGGCATGAACTGAATATGCTATTATATGCTACGTGCTGCATGAAAACTGTTAGAATTGTTGGGCTGTCGAGCTCACCCTTGCAAATAACAACTTTTGCAGGTTAAGAACTCACGGTAAAGATTACGTTCTACTTGATTGATAAAGTTCAATAGTATCAAAGGAGATTGATTTATTATTTAACTAGATTCTCTTGAACCATTTTTAGGTTCTAGTAGATGTACATAATAGTAGTTTACGATGTGTAATGTATGTTAAGTTATAAAGTTGTACTATGTGATACATAGAGAAATTCGAATCGAGATGTAAAGATTTATACGGAAATTGAATAAAGTGAATCATAGAATAATTTGATTCAGGAATTTGTAATTGATTCAAGTTAAGATATCAATAAAAAATTTATTTTCAAGGGTGATTGAAAAAGTTTTAATTATTCCGCGTATTTTTATAACATCAAATATGATGTAAGATAGGAATGGTGAATGACCAAGATTTGGAACTTATAAAAGTTTGGGGTCATTACACAGATCCTGGAAATGGAAAGAATTTATATTCTAAATTATAATAAGCAAGTTATATTCATTAAGTTATGAATAAAAGAAATAAATAGTTGAACGATAATAGTATCGTGGAGGACCGGATCCGAGGTTCGAAGGGACCTGGATTTGGGGGCGTCACAAGTTGGTATCAAAGTTGTAGGTTATAAACTTTAGGTAAGTGTACCTTAGGCGATAACCTGAGAGAGAGAGAGAAAGATAAAGATTAAAAAATATAAAAAAGATTCATAGAAGAATCTTGAAGTATCTAAGAGAATGAGGATTCAGAAGTTTCCTAACTCTGGTAATAAAAATGTTAAGATATTATCTATAAGATGAATATGACAAAGGGAATAAGAATGAACTCGAGTGGAGTTTTGTTAAGAATAGGGAAAGAACCCTAAGGTAAACCGATAATCACGACGTGATCGGATTGTGCTATGAAGTGATAAATAGTCTGTAATGACTAATTGTGTATAGCTTGGTGCTATAAGAGAATGTACTATGAAATGGTACGATGTGAATTCATGAGGAGTTGTGTGTGATGAGATACGAATAATTCGTATCAAGCAAAGAGCAAGTTAAGTGTAAGATAGAGTTAGGTGAGATTTCAATTGAAGACACATGTCAGCAGTTGAGTTGTATGATTCCTTGTTATGGGCGAGCAATTGCACTTGGTGTAAAAATCACTTAGTTTCTGACACTGATAATCATTGAAATGTCGTGCCGCGCTATTTGTTATATACCTGTTGAGAAGGTGATTCTTTTCTCATGTGTATAACAGATAAATAGGTTATAGTTAGAGAATATAAGGTTAAGTTACGAGTTCTTTAAACTCATACTTATGGTACGTTCGTGACTCATAATTATATGAAATATTTTTGAACCCCTCAGCGAATGGACACCTATGGTCTGACTAGGGTAAGTTCTTAAACTCATATGATTATGGCAAGTTCCTGAATTTCCAAAGTGTGGTAAGTTTGATGAACTATATAGGGTATATGTATGTTAAGAAGTTAGAAATTTTGGTATAGTAAGCATTGATGGTGTTGAAGGTCGGTAGAATGAAGCAATGTAGTAAAGATTGAAGTTAATGGAGAAACATGGATTTTCTAAATCTTCTAGCTCTGCTAGATTTTCAAAATTTATTGACTTCGTGCTAATGTTTGCACTTCTGTTTTCCTGAAAAACATTGGATCATGTTATTGAACCAATGATGTTTAAAAACAATATCATTATTTATATGTCTATGCTAATTGTTTCGGTTAAGAAAAAAATGATTTGAAAATTTTCAAAATGTATTTCTAACCATGTGCATCATTTGATATGGTGTAGAAAATGGTAAACGATGGAGTCATTAATGCAGTCGGACCTAGTGTTGGTTGTGATTGAAAGGTCGTCAGCCCATTATGGTATGATGTAATATGACAAAGTCACATAATGGCGGAATCCTCAACATACTACTAATCTGGTACGGTATCATAACGTCATAAAAGAATTTTTGGTTTCCGTTTAAATTATGAAGAAGGCCAATTAAGTGGGCTAAATTATTTCGATGGATGTCCGAATTGTTGATAAAAGTCTAAGGTATTTGATTCGGCTAGACGACTGTTGAAAAATATTTGTGAAATTCAAGAATTCTTGAGTATTTGTGCCAAACCAGATTGCTTTGGTGAGGATTCAGATGTGGAAAAGCTGAGGTGAACAACCCTATAAGAGGACATGTTTTCGGGGACAATGGTTCCGAGCGTAATGCATATAGTCGTTACAAAACACTACGTTACGGCCCAACGTAGGTGTACAATAGGCTGGCCACCTAGTGTACGTGTGAAGGGTGTCTTCAGTCTTTGTGATTGATAAACACTCTGGTTTGCAGTGTGAAGGATTGTGTTAAAGCAGTAGTTTACGGTCTTGTGTGGCCCCTCAGCATAAATTGGAATCTGAGTTATTCATATTACTTCCCGATTATTGAAAAATCGTGGAAGACTCTTATTCTTCTGTGTGATGAATGTAATGAGTAGTTTGTTCCTTAGAAAGGAGAATGTGGTAGAATGCAAGTGAGCAAGTTATAATAAAACTTCCGAAAAGAGAATGGATAAAATTATTCAAAAGAATATGTAATATTTAAAATAGCACCGAGTAGAGAATGTTTCGGTGATTCCGAGGACAGAATCCTTATAAGGGGGAGAGGATGTAAGAACCCAAATTTTTAGAAAATATTAAAATAAGAATTTAGTAAATAAAATTCTTAAAGCATGAGATGGGTTCGAACAAGAATATATAAATGTGTTACGAGGTATGTGGTATTGTGTTACATAGGGCAATATGAGCTATGTAATAAGTGATGTTGTATTTAATAAATATATATCATTATTATATATTTGTTATAAATTGTAAAGATGAATTAATAAGAAGATGGAGAGAAATTTGTCTATTGATATTAAACAATTTATGTGAAATTATTTTATAATAGTAAGTTGGTGACATTAAATATCTTTGATAATCACTAATTTCTTGAGTATATATATAAGTATGTATCAAGTCTAAGGTAGTGCAACCGTACTAATTAATGGTGGATGTATAGGAGATGGGCTAAACAATTCCTTCAGAGAGCGGAGGTATATACGAATTAGTAACCGATCTAACTCACTGTGAAAACAGTGAAGACGAGACGGAAACTAATTTGTTGGATGTTTGTGGAAAATCACTCAGTGTACTATATTGAATACTATTAAAGACTCGACGCGTGTTAGGTTTAGACTTGTATGCGTGTACGTTGTTGACGAGAGAAAAAAATTGATATACCTTTAAAGTGGTTAGAGAATTATTGAGTAAATTGATACACGGCGAGAAGTGAAGATTAAAGGAATATATGTATGTGTTATATTTGAGTTTTGTGTTATTGGTGGTAAGAAACTGTAAAGGAGACGTTATAGTTGGTTAAACTAATAAGGGAAATAGAGTTTTAAAACTTGAAGTGTGATCCTTAAATTGTTAAGAAAAATAGTAACCGATTATGTGAAATCAAAGAGGGGATTGATGTTAGACGAGTTAACGCTTAAGGAGGATGTGTAAAGTATTTAGAAGCGTAGGTTTCATTTCTGCTATTGCAGAAGTTGTTTGCCTCTAATTTTGGTATGGCACAGCTGCGTCATTTCCAAGCCTATGACCAGCGCAGTTGCGCCAGTCTGTAGAAAATTCTGAGCAAGTCTATGGAATTTAAAATCTAAGAAATGGGTATTAAGGACTCATAAGGATAATAAAAATCTTAAATGATGATTAAGTTGTCCATGATCGGATTTGAATATGAGTTAATTAATTAACCAGGAATAAATATGGTTAATTTCGAGATATTTTAGAATATTATATTAATTGGTGTAGTGCATACTAATTATTATAAAAAAAATGATTAATATTAATTAATCTTTGTGATATTAAAATGTGATAATGGGTTGGAAGTACCCAACTAAATGATATTTAACCCAATTAAAATAGTAATGTAGACATTATCATTAAATGGTATTACTATGTGTAATATGGAAAATGTGGAAAGTAGTAATATATAATCAATAAGTCTATGGTGACATTTTTTAGTGACATGTCGCTACATTGTCGCCACTTCAATGTCGTTGTAGAAGGACTCATATATAATATCTATGGTTTAAGAATACATGAAGTGTGATATTTAATTGAGACCAATGATATACAAAAATCATATGGTAAAAGTAATTAAATTATAAGGTTTATTTAAATAAGTTTTGTTATCTCATCCTATGTGACGAGACAATTAAATGTATACTCTAAAGTATAGGAGTAAATAAAGATGTATTATTAAAATATTCATTTCTATACCTATGGGTGATTAATAGTAAAAAGGAGATATTAAATTATTAATGATCAATGGAATTAAGTCCACACGTGTTTTAAAGATTAAATTATGTGAACTAATGTACATGCATTATATGATGTGAGTATAAAATTAATCTCTAATTTCCTAATAGGATAACAATTGTACATTAAGATTACATTATGTGAATTAAAAGGACCAAACCAAGCCTTAGTTAATAAAGTTGCTGAGAATTGCTCTTGTCCCAAATTAAGTGTCACAAATGTACATGAACAGTGATCAAAAGGGTAGTTTGCGTATTTTCCAAATGGCTAAGCTTAGGTGATGATGGCTGGGCTTTTGGGTGGTTGTCCAACTCTTTAGTAACCTTTGTTTCTTCCCATTACACCATGAATTCAACTCTAGTGTAATGGCGATGTCCAGTCCAAAGTTTCCTCTATAAATACAAGCTATGATTTCAATTTTTGGGTTGCTAAGAGTTGTCTAAGAATTCTAAGTAGGGAGTTTCAAGTTGCCAAGCAATTACAGGAGCATCCTCAGATAAGGGTGTAAACGAGTCGAACCGGAGCGAACAGAGAGCTACTCGAAATGATAAATTCGTACTCAAATTCTGCTCGAATTTGAATTATATTTGAAAATTCCTACTCAGATTTGACTCGACTCGAATATTTATTACTCGAATTTGATCCGACTCGACTCTAATATTTATTCAAACTACTCGCGAGCTTGAACTTGAACTTGCACCATATAGCAACACTCAAAGTATTAAAATACTCACAAGAATACGCTCAATATATCGAGAGAGAAAACTTCAGTTTCTGGTGTAATTTTCAATTCTAACCTAAGCACCCTATTTATAGGAAAATGCTTAGAACACCAAAGTAAAAAATTTAATATAATATTAATATAATTTATTAAATTTTCTACGCACACCACGAGCTCACAACATCAGCCACCCACCCACAATAAATAAGAAAAATGTTTTTCTCAATTAATTTATTTAAAACTCCAAATAATAATAATTAATTAATTCGAAACTTCAATAATTCATAATAAATAGTCCTTTTGTCAGAAAAATTCAAACCACATGTCCTTTTCATAGGAAATTTCATTATCTGCAACTTTATAGAAGAAAATTTTTTCAAATTTCAAACAGAAATTGACCGAAATCCACAAACGGGCGATTCTACAAGCTATAATCAAATTTCAGTCAAGAAATGGGCCCACAGACATGTTTAACATGTTTTAAACATCTTTTGCAACAAAAATACTCTTCCTCCTCATATACTCATATATCCTACATTCATTATAAAAATATCATCATTATTATATTATAATAATATAATAAAATATTATTTTATCAAAAAAATAAAATATCAATTTTCAACAATTGTCACTTTAAAAAAAAAATTCCATCTACATTCACATAAAATGAATATTTTTCCCATCCTATAAATTAATAATTAATTATTCACAAATAATATTACCGAATCACAATACTGACAATCAGGCAGTTCCCTAGGAAAGAGGGGGCTTTCCAATAAAGATTTTTCCTTACTAGCGCGCAATTAGGTGACAAAACCTCTCCTTAGACAGAAATTTCTAGACATTATCAATAATGTTATCTAATAATATTATTCAGATAATGTGAATTATTGCTTCGATAATGAAAAATACTGTGTAATGACAATTATTGAAACAATAGTAATATAAAATATCAACGTAACAATTATTGAATCAATAAAATAAAATACTGAACAATAATAACTGTACCAATTATTGAGTAGTGCCTTCTTATGTAAAAATCAATAATTGGTGCAATATCGTGTGATACTGTGCTACTGTGCAACAACGCGTAATACTGTATTTTAACCACCGGGTATTCCAACAGTATTAACGGTAACAACTACGCCGTTATTTATAAACAACTTATACTTGTCATTTTCTTCATCCAATCTCTTTCCGTTATGGGGCCCACAAAAGACTGCGCCGTTGTACGAATATTCCCCGACAGGAAGAATATTCCACGACCAAACAAATATTTCCTGACAACAATGAATATTTTATAACCACTTGCTTATTTAAAATATTTGCACATTTTATCCATAACTAACCTCATTAATCAATTCAACCCTTACTATTTCAAAATAATAAATAGAAGAAATTAAATTTTATTTATTAATAATTTGGGGTCTTACAACCTCCCCTCCTTATGAAATTTCGTCCTCGAAATTGACGTACGTACCTGGTGTTTCGAAAAGATGAGGATACCTCACTTTCATTTCCGTTTCTAACTCCCAGGTCATTTCCTCAATAGCATGGTTCCTCCACAAAACTTTAACTTATGGTATGACCTTTGTGCGTAGGACATGCTCTTTCCTATCTAAGATCTTGACAGGTACTTCCTCGTACGTTAAGTCTTCAGCTATCTCAACCGGTTCTAACTCAATGACGTGGTTTGGGTCTTTCACATATTTACGAAGCACATATATATGAAAAACATTATGAACACGAGACATACTTGGAGGTAACGCGAGTCTATAAGCCACATTTCCTACTCGGTCAAGAATCTGAAATGGACCAATAAATAATGGATTAAGCTTTCCTCTCTTCCCAAATCTTGTAACTCCCTTCCATGGAGCCACACGCAACAATACATGATCCTCAATACTAAATTTAACGTCCTTTCGATGAAGATCCGCATAACTCTTTTGTCGATCCTGTGCCATTTGTATACATTGTCGAATCATTTGGATCTTTTTCGTAGTCATACGTACTAACTCGGGTCCCAACAATGTTGCTTTTCCCACCTCATCCCAACATATTAGAGAGCGATACTTTCGTCCATATAATGCTTCAAATGGAGCCACACCTATACTTGCCTGATAACTGTTGTTGTAAGAGAATTCCATCAATGATAGGTACTTATCCCAACTCCCTTTGAAATCTAGGACACAAAGTCTTAATAGATCTTCAAGAGTTTGAATAGTCCTATCTGATTGTCCGTCCATTTGAGGATGGTATGCCGAACTAAATCGTAAATCTGTGCCCATAGCTTTTTGCAAGCTAATCCAAAATCTTGAAGTGAATCTTAGGTCACGATCTAAAACTATGGATACTGGCATGCCATGCAACCTCACAATCTCATTCACGTACATACGAGCAAGACGTTCAAGGGAATAAGTCTCCCGTATCGATAAGAAATGAGCAGACTTGGTTAATCCATCAACAATAACCCAAATAGCATTTATGCCTTGAGAAATCGTGGGAAGACCCGTAACGAAATCCATGGTAATATGTTCCCACTTCCATTTCGAAATCTCAAGTGGTTGCAATGGACCCTTAAGCACATGATGCTCCGCCTTTACACGTTGACAAGTTAAACACATCGAGATAAACTTTGCAATCTCTCTCTTCATATTGTTCCACCAAAATGTATGTCGAAGATCACGATACATTTTGGTACTTCCAGGATTGATTGCAAATAGTGTATTGTGTGCCTCCATCATGATCTTGTACTTCAAATCAGAATTGTTAGGAACATAAAGTCTGGAGTAGACTCGAAGTATTCCTTCTTCATCGATTCTTGCTTCTGGAATAACACCTTCTTGCACTTTCTTCTTCATACGCACCAGCTCCGGGTCTGTGGCTTGAGCAACTTTAACTTTTTCGATTAAAGTTGGTTCTATACGTATACTTGACATCATTGCATGGGTCCCCAGAGTCTTGAATTCTATCTTCATCTTTTATAAATCACACCAAATGGGCCTTTGTGTTGACAACAACGCACTTGTTCCCGCGTATGATCTTCTACTCAAAGCGTCGGCTACCACGTTCGCTTTTCTAGGATGGTATTGAATGGTATGGTCATAGTCTTTCAACAGCTCGAGCCAACGTCGTTTGCGCATGTTGAGTTCTTTTTGGGTGAAGAAATATTTGAGGCTTTTATGGTCTGAATATATCTCCACTTTCTTCCCATATAGATAGTGCCTCTAGATCTTTAGCGTGAAAATGACTGCTGCCAACTCTAGATCATGAGTAGGATAATTCTCCTCATATTCTTTAAGTTATCGTGAGGCATAGGCTATAACTTTCCCACGTTGCATGAGAACACATCCTAGCCCTTTGCCTGAAGTATCGTTGTAGATAACAAATCCATCCGAACCAGATGGTATGGTCAAAACAGGTGCCGAAATAAGTCTCCTCTTAAGCTCTTGGAAACTCTTCTCGCATTTCTCGCTCCATACGAATTTGCTATCTTTTCGAGTCAGCTGAGTTAATGGAGTAGTGATTCGAGAAAATCCTTCCACGAATCTCCGATAATAACCAGCTAAGCCCAGAAAGCTACGTACTTCGGTCATCGACTTTGGTTGCTCCCAACTTTGTATTGCTTCAATCTTCGTCGGGTTAACAAATACTACATGTTTTGACACCACGTGCCCTAGGAATGCTACTTCCTCAAGCTAGAACTCGCATTTCTTCAACTTAGCATATAGCTTGTTTTTACGCAGCCTTTGGAGTACCAGCTTCAAATGGTGCTCATGATCTTCACGACTTTTGGAATATATGAGGATGTCATCAATAAAAACAACAACGAACTGATCCAAATATTCCTTGAATACTCGGTTCATCATATCCATGAAAGCCGCAGGAGCATTAGTCAATCCAAAAGACATGACTAAGAATTCATAATGCCCGTACCGAGTTCTAAAGGCAGTCTTTGGAATATCCTCAGTTCTAATCTTCAGCTGATGATATCCAAAACGAAGATCGATTTTTGAAAAGAATTGTGCTCCTTGTAGCTGGTCAAACAGGTCATCAATACGAGGTAGCGGATACCTATTCTTGATAGTGACATGGTTTAATTCCCGATAGTCGATACAAAGTCGCATACTCCCGTCTTTCTTCTTTACGAATAAAACAGGAGCACCCCAAGGAGATGTACTAGGACGAATGAAACCGATGTCCAACAACTCCTGTAATTGGACCTTTAACTCTTGAAGTTCAATAGGAGCCATTCGATATGGGGTTTTAGAAATAGGCTTTGTATCAGGTTCAAGATCTATAAAGAATTCAACTTCACGTTCTGGGGGTAGACCGGGAAGTTCTTTAAGAAATACGTCAGGAAAGTCAATAACAACAGGAATATTATTCAAATATGACATGTCTTTATTCAAATCCATAACATGGGCTAAGAAAGCTTGACATCCGTTTTTTAATAAACGAATAGCTTTATGACTTGATATAACAGTGATTGATTTTAATGGCTTAGTTGCTTGAATTCGCACAACAGGTTGCTTAGGAATATGAAAACTAACAACCTTACGAAAATAATCAATTTTGGCATGATGAGTAGTTAACCAATCAATTCCTAAAATCACGTCAAATGCAAGTATCTTTAAAGAGATAAGGTCAACAGGTAAGGTGATGATGCCAACTTGGATCAAACAAGATTTATAAACAGTGGATGTGATGAAAGTTTCTCCTAACGGAGTTTCAACAGATAAGTCAAAGTCCAATTTCTCAGGTGTCAAGTTTAAACGTTGAGCACAAGCAGGAGAAATAAATGAATGGGTAGCACCGGTATCTAGCAAGGTATAAACTTCGCAAGAATTTATGATTAGCTTACCCGTGATCACCTCGTTTGGGTTCTTCGTATTTTGACCAGTCATAACAAACGCTCTTCCAGGAACAGTTGGCTTAAACGTTTCTGGGACAGCCTTTTGAGTCACCATCCCCGTTGGACTTGGTTTTGCTACAGTGCAATCTTGAGCGATATGTCCTTTCTTTTCACAATTATAACATACCTTAAACTGTTGTGGACAGTTTGGGCTGATATGTCCTTCTTTCCCTCATTTATAGCATATGACCGGTGGTCGTTCTCCTCCCTTGGAACTAGTTACTGCTGGTGCTGACGTCTTCACATTGTCGTTGTTGAATCTCCTCGTTTTAAAATCTTCTCCTGACTCGCTTCTTCTATTATCATGGCCACGATTACCACCAGAGTGGTTATCGCTTTTGTTCGTATTCTTCTTTCTCCGCTGATTATCGTTGTTCTGATGACTGCTGTCACCAGTATGATCCTGGTTGTGGTCCCTCGGTTGAACGTACTCGTTATCTCGCTCTAATAATTGAGCCATGTTGACAACATCTGAATAGAGAGAAAATTTATGTGAAATGAGATATTGACATATGCCGGGTCTCAAATCTCTCAGAAACATCCGCGTCATACGTTTCTCATTCTCCACCAAATGAGGTGCAAACCTGGACAACTCTGCAAACTTCGCCTCGTACTGGGATATCGTCATGTTATTTTGTTCCAATCTAATAAACTCTACCTCCTTCATATGACGAACACTTTCAGGAAAGTATTTGTCATTGAACAGTTTCTGAAATGTCTCCTAAGACATGCTGAGCGCGGCTGGATGGGTACGCTTCACAGATTCCCACCAGTAATCTGCCTCATTACGGAACATAAAGGTGGCAAATGGAACCTTCTGTTCCTCCTTGCGTCCCAAGACAATGAATATCTTGGTAATTTGTTTGACCCACGTCTCCGCCTTAATCGGATCCGACTTTTCCCAGAATTTTGGTAGTCCCAACTCCTTAAACTGCTTGGCTGTGACAAACCGTGAATTTCTATCATTTCCTCCTGTATTTTGAACACGAGTCTCCCTCGTCTGATTTTGCATGAACTGCAAAAAGCTAATAAACATCCCATCGTTCATCATCTGCTCAGTGGTGTTGTTCACAGGAGGAACATTGCCAGCCTGTTGCATGTTCTCCTCGTTGGTGAGTACATGTGTCTCCACGGTTTCGTTTACTCCACTGTTCACATTCTCAGTTGCCATTCTTAAATACTACCATAAAACAAGGGTTAATTAAACAAATTACCAAATCACATAATACCCCTATATTATGACTGACCAACAAATAAGCTTAGTTATGACACACTAGCGAAGGATTTACTCGTCTCTCCCCTCCTAGTACTATTCCCCGATCTCCGCCAGAGACCATATCCCTAAGCTCTGATACCAACTGTGACGCCCCCAAAATAGGTATACAACACCCATTCTGAGTCGTCAAAATACATGGTACAAAAACAACTACAACTTTATTAATACAACATAAAAATTGTGAGTTTAAATACAAATATTGTCATCTAGACAATATTCACACTCAAATAAGTCCTCATTATAATCATTGATACATTATTTTACAAAAATGGTGAGTACTACTAAACAACTTTTTAGAACCATCATTCCATACCCCGACGACTAGTACTCGCTACATTCTCGCCTCCTGAGAAGAAAAATGGGACATAAAGGAAAAAGGGTGAGCTCAACTAGCCCAGTAAAGAATATTATGACTAAGATAATATAGAACAAATTATCGTTAGTCCTCAGCAGAGAAAAATTTAATAGAATACAATAGACAACAAATTTTAAATCAATATTCGCAGCAGAAATAATAATTCACTAGAAGAGTTAAGTAGAGTATGAAATCTACTATCATCTATGAATTTAAAAGTCCATCATCAATACTTTATCCCTGTAACATCAATCAATAAATATCTTGAATCACATATTCATCTTTGCACTACAGGCCAAAGATATTCATCAGTTGGTCATGTTCATCTCAACACATGTTCATCTTTGCACTACGGGCCAAAGATATTCATCATAAAATCATTAATCTTTGCACTACAGGCCAAAGATATTTAATTATATCATCATTTAGGACTGAGGATGATGAAAAATATTTTAAAGGAAACGAATCAAGTGAAACAAAATAACAAATATTAAGGATTCGTATTTCGGTTTATCCATGTCCAAATATACTTCATAAATAATCATAGTGGAGTAAAATTTAAGAATGATCAAAACATGGATACAATCAAAGCTAGTATCCATAATAGATATCTTGGACAAAAACAAAAATTTAATTTTTCGGTGAATAATGTCGTATTCGTGAATAGTGCCGTATACGTGAATAGTACCGTATACGTGAATAGTAATCCTGACACAAAAAGTTCTAAATTTAATAAAAAAAAATCAGATCAATACTTCGGCATAATGATATTGAAGAAAATAATATCATTTAAGAAGAAATAACATCCCTTACCTTGTAAAGATAATACTTCTAGTTGAAACACCGAATATAGGCTATGACTTGAACTTGCACCGTATAGCAACACTCAAAGTATTAAAATACTCACAAGAATACGCTCAATATATCGAGAGAGAAAGAGAGAGAAAACTTCAGTTTCTGGTGTGATTTTCAATTCTAACCTAAGCACCCTATTTATAGGAAAATGCTTAGAACACCAGAGCAGAAAATTTAATATAATATTAATATAATTTATTAAATTTCCTACGCACACCACCAGCTCACAACATTAGCCACCCAACCACAATAAATAAGAAAAACGTTTTTCTCAATTAATTTATTTAAAACTCCAAATAATAATAATTAATTAATCTGAAACTTCAATAATTCATAATAAATAGTCATTTTGTCAGAAAAATTCGAACCACATGTCTTTTTCATAGGAAATTTCATTATCTACAACTTTGTAGAAGAAAGTTTTTCCAAATTCTAAATAGAAATTGACCGAAATCTACAAACGGGCTATTCTACAGGCTATAATCAAATTTCAGTCAAGAAATGGGCCCATAGACATGTTTAACATGTTTTAAACATCTTTTGCAACAGAAATACTCTTCCTCCTCATATACTCATATATCCTACATTCATTATAAAATATCATCATTATTATATTATAATAATATAATAAAATATTATTTTATCAAAAAAGATAAAATATCAATTTTCAACAATTGTCACTTTAAAATTTTTCTCCATCTATATTTACATAAAATGAATATTTTTCCCATCCTATAAATCAGTAATTAATTATTCACAAATAATATTGCCGAATCACAATACTGACAACCAGGCAGTTCCCAGGAAAGAGGGGGCTTTTCAATAAGAATTTCTCCTTACTGGCGTGCAATTAGGTGACCAAACCTCTCTTTAGACAGAACTTTCTAGACATTGTAAATAATGTTATCTAATAATATTATTCAGATAATATGAATTATTGCTTCGATAATAAAAAATACAGTGTAATGACAATTATTGAAATAATAGTAATATAAAATATCAACGTAGCAATTATTGAATCAATAAAATAAAATACTGAACAGTAATTACTGTAACAATTATTGAGTAGTGCCTTCTTACGTAAGAATCAATAATTGGTGCAATATCGTGTACTACTGTGCAACAACGCGTAATACTGTGTTTTAACCACCGGGTATTCTAACAGTATTAACGATAACAACTACGCCGTTATTTATAAATAACTTATACTTGTCGTTTTCTTCATCCAATCTCTTTTCGTTATGAAGCTCACAAAAGACTGCGCCGTCATACGAATATTCCCCGACAGGAAGAATATTCCACGACCAAACGAATATTTCCAGACAACAATAAATATTTTATAACCATTTGCTTATTTAAAATATTTGCGTATTTTACCCATAACTAACCTCATTAATCAATTCAACCCTTACTATTTCAAAATAATAAATATAAGAAATTAAATTTCATTTATTAATAATTTGGGATCTTACAGGTGGGACCCACTTTTGTTTTTTTGAACACGTGGGCTGCTATTTTTTTTCAGAATTGGCAGGCTTAGATGGCTGGTCTTGGATGGTTGGTGCGTAGAAGAAAAGAAATGATATATTATTATTTTAATCTCCTTTGGCGTTCTAACATTTTCCTATAAATAGCCGCTTAGGTTAGAATTGAAAATCACACCAGAAACAAGTTTTCTTTCTCTCTATATTATCGAGCGTATTTTTGTGAGTATTTAGATACTTTGAGAGTTGTTATTCAGTGCAAGTTTCCTTCGACTTTACATCCGATATTCCGATCATAACTACTGTTATTTTGAGGTAAGGGATGTTATTTTTGTTCAATATTCGCTTGAAATAATATTTTCTTCTATACTCTATAGTATGTAAGTAATATTATTTCGTTTCAGATTTTGAATTCTATACTCGTTTGTTAAAATTTTGGCTTCTATACTCCATAAAATTAGTAGAATATCCTTGATATTTGCGCTTCATCCAGTATTTTTCATGAAAATATTATTATGAGCATTCTTGATAAGTTTTAACTTTTTCATGTCGGAGTACTATTCATGGGATTACTATTCCTGAAGTACTATTCATGAGGTATTATTCACTCGAGTACTATTCACCCAAGATACTATTCATGATAAAAATTGATTCGTTTTCGGTCCAAATTATTTTGGGTACAATATTATTCTTGAATTTTACTCCACAAAGCAGTATCATGTTAACAATTTGGACGTTATTGATTTCTGGATAAATTAAATTATAAATCTTTAAAAATTTATCCTTGAACTTGTTTTATTGAATTCTTATATCATTATCATCATCCTCATGTTTATATTATGTTGAAAGTCATCTGTGGCCTGCAGTGCATAGATGGACTTGGTATGATTATGACCAGGGATTATTCGATATAATAATGACCGTAATGTTACAAATGATGTGGTAAAAGTCCTCATTGGCCCGTAGTGCATTGATGGACAGTTGTTAGCATGATCATGACCATTGATGAATACACGAATATTCTTGGCCCGTAGTGCATGGATAATTTGTGATCGTGATACTAAAGAATATCCTTGGCCGTAGTGCAGGGGTGATTCGATGATGTGGATTATTTATTAAGCTGAGTCTCAGCGATAAAAGTGATGAAAAACCTTTTTAAATCATAGAAAATAGTAGATTTATGCTCTACTTGACTCTTCTAATGGATTGCTTGTTCCGCTGCAGTTAAACTTGATGTTTGTTATATTTTATCAGTTTAACACTGTTGAAGGCTAGCGATAAATTATTTTGCATTATCTTAGTCATAATATTTCTTACTGGGCTAGTTGAGCTCACCCTTTTGCTTTTATTGTTCTCTTCAGAAAATGAGATCGTAGCCGGGACTAGTCGGGGAACGGAATGACGGTCCAGATGATAGCATTAGTAGTTCTTACTATTCTATGAAATAATGTGATAATAAATGTATTGAGGACTCCATTTGAGTTGAATACTGTCTAGAAGACAATATTCGTATTAAAACTCTCAGTTTATGTTTTGTCGTATTTTACACGACAGTTGTATTATTAAATTGTATTTGAATTTTGTACCATGTATTTGGTGACTCAAGATGGGTGATGTATACCTATTTTGGGGGCGTAACAGTTGGTATCCAAGCTTAGGGATATGATCCCTGCCTAAGATGTGAGACTAGAACTAGGAGGGGAGAGACGGGAAATTTCTTTGCTAGTATGACCTACCTAAGTTTATTTGGTATTTAATTGGCCGGTCAGAGTATAGGAATAATATGTTACATGTCAATTAACCCTTATTTTGTGGCAGTATTTGAAAATGACATCCGAGAATATTGAGAATAACAATGGAGCACAGGAGACCATTGAGTCACCACAGATCAATACCCAGGATAATGTGCAACAGGAAGACAACAATCCTCATGCAAACAACAACACTGACCAAATGATGAACGATGGAATGTTCAGAGGCTTTCTGCAATTCATGCCACATCAGGCAAGACACACTCATGTCTGAAATACAGGTGGAAACACTGGCAACTCTCGGACGGTCACTGCTAAACAGTTCAAGGAGCAGAGACCACCGAAGTTTTTTGGAGAGCCAAAATCACTTATGGCGGAGACGTGGATAAAGAAGATCAACAAGATATTTGATGTCTTGGGATGCTCCAAGGAGCAAAAGGTTCCCTTTGACACCTTCATGTTGCGGGCAGAAGCAGATTACTAGTGGGAATTTGTAAAGCGTACTCAACCTGTCGTACTAAAGATGTCTTAGGAGAAGTTCCAAGAACTGTTCAACGACAAGTACTTTCCCGAAAGTATTCTTCACATGAAAGAGGTAGAGTTCATTAAACTGGAGCAAAACAACATAAACGTGTCACAGTAAGAAGCCAAGTTTGTTGAGTTGTCCCGGTTTGCATCCCACTTAGTTGATAATGAGGAGAGAATGACGCGGATGTTTCTAAGAGGTTTGAAACCCGAGATTCGTCAATACCTTATCTCTCACAAACTTTGCTTGTATTCAGATGTTGTGAATAGGGCTCAGTTATTGGAACATGATAATGAGTCAACCCAACCAAGAGAGAGCAGCCGGTAAAATGATAATACCAGTGGTAGCAGTCATCGAAGCGGTGACAACAAACGTGGAGGGAATCAACATGCCAAAAATGGTAACCACTTTGGTGGTAATCATGGCCAAGACAATAAGAGTGGACATTTCAAGAAGAGGATATTCAACAATGATGAAAAGACATCAGCACCAGCACCCGTTGTTAAGGAAGGAGAACGACCACCTATCATATGCTTCAAATGCGGAGGGGAGGGACACATCAGTCCAAACTGTGCGATGCAGTCTAAAGTGTGTTATAATTATGGAAGAGAAGGTCACCTAGCCCGATTTTGTCGTGCACCGAAGAAAAGGCCAACTGGGATGGAGGCACCAAAGGTCGTCCTAGAAAAGTCAAAACTGGTAGTTCAAGGGAGAGCGTTTGCCGTGACCTCCCAGAAAGCAAGGAACCCGAATGAGGTCATCACGGGTAAGCTTATCATAAACTCTAGCGAAGTTTATACCTTATTTGATACCTGTTCTACCCATTCTTTTATTTCTCCTACTTGCGCTCAACGTTTAAATTTAACTATGGAGAAATTAGACTTTGACTTATCTGTTGAAACTCCGTTGGGAGAAACCTTCATTACATCCACTATTTATAAGTCTTGTTTCGTTCAAATCGGTACCCTCACATTACCTGTCGATCTTATTTCATTGAAAATACTTGCATTTGACGTAATTCTAAGGATTGATTAGTTAACTACTCATCATGTAAAAATTAATTATTTTCATAAGGTTGTTAGCTTTCATATTCCTAACCAACCTATTATGTGAATTCAAGTAACCAAACCATTAAAATCAATCACTGTCATCTCAAGCTATAAAGCTATTCGTTTATTGAAAAACGAATGTCAAGCTTTCTTAGCTCATGTCACGGATTTAAACAAAAATACGTCAGTTTTGAATGATATTTCTATTGTTAATGAATTTCCTGACGTATTCCCTGAAGAACTTCCTGGCCTACCCCCAAAGCGAGAAATTAAATTTTGTATCGACCTTGAACCTGGTACAAAATCCATTTCTAAAGCCCCATATCGAATGACTCCTATTGAACTTCAGGAGTTAAAGACCCAATTGCAAGAATTGTTAGACATCGGTTTCATTCGTCCTAGTACGTCTCCTTGGGGTGCTCCTGTTCAATTCGTGAAGAAGAAAGATGGGAGTATGCGACTTTATATTGATTATCGGGAGTTGAATCATATCCCCATCAAGAATAGGTACCGATTAGCATGTATTGATGACCTGTTTGACCAGTTGCAAGGCACCAAATTCTTTTCAAAGATTGATATTCGTTCCGGATATCATCAGTTAAAGATTAGAACCGACGACATTCCAAAGACGGCTTTTAGAACTAGGTACGGGCATTATGAATTCCTAGTCATGTCTTTTGGATTGACTAATGCTCCTGCTGCCTTCATGGATATGATGAACCGAGTATTCAAAGAATATTTAGATCACTTTGTGGTCGTCTTTATTGACGACATCCTCATATATTCCAAAAGTCGTGAAGATCATGAGCAACACTTGAGGCTGATACTCCAAAAGCTTCGTGAAAATAATCTTTATGACAAGTTGAAGAAATGTTAGTTCTGGCTTGAGGAAGTAGCATTGCTTGGGCACGTAGTATCAAGTCATGGAATATCTGTTGACCCGACAAAGATTAAAGCTATTTAAAACTGGGAGCAACCTAAATCAGTGACCAAAGTACGTAGCTTTCTCGGCTTAGCTGGTTATTATCGGAGATTCGTAGAAGGATTTTCTCGAATCGCTACTCCATTAACTCAGCTGACTCGAAAAGATACAAAATTTGGTTGGAGCGTGAAATGTGAGAAAAATTTTCAAGAACTCAAGAGGAGACTCATTTCAGCACCTGTTCTGACAATATCATCTGGCTCGGAGGGATTTGTCATCTACAGTGATGCTTTGGGCAAAGGGTTAGGATGCGTTCTCATGCAACATGGGAAAGTCATAGCCTATGCCTCTCGACAACTCAAAGAATATGAGAGGAATTATCCTACTCATGATCTAGAGTTGGTAACTGTTGTCTTCGCACTTAAAATTTGGAGGCATTACTTGTATAGGAAGAAAGTAGAGATCTTTACGGATCATAAAAGCCTCAAATATTTCTTCACCCAAAAGGAACTCAACATGCGGCAACGATGTTGACTTGAACTGTTGAAAGATTATGATCATATCATTCAATACCATCCTGGTAAAGCGAACGTAGTAGCTGACGCATTGAGTAGAAGATCATATGCGGGTACGAGTGCGATATTGTCAACGTAAAGACCCATTTTATATGACTTGCAAAGGATGGAGATGGAGTTAAAGACTTCAGGGACCCATGTGATGATAGCGAATATACGAGTAGAACCAACTTTAATCTATAAAGTTAAACCAGCTCAAGCTACAGACCTAGAGCTGATGCAAATGAGGAAGAAAGTGCAAGAAGGTTCTATACCGGAAGCAAGAATCGATGAAGAAGGAATACTTTGAGTCAACTCCAGTCTTTGTGTTCCTAACGACCCTGATTTAAAGTATAAAATCATGATGGAGGCACACAACACACCGTTTGTAATTCATCTTGGGAGTACCAAAATGTATCATGATCTACGACATATATTTTGGTGGAGCAATATGAAAAGAGAGATCGCAGAGTTTATCTCAAGGTGTCTAACTTGTCAACGAGTCACAGCGGAGCATCAAGTACCAAAAGGTCCATTGCAACCACTTAAAATTCTAGAATGGAAGTAGGAGCACATTACCATAGATTTCGTTACCAGTCTTCCCAAGGTTTCTCAAGGCATATATGCGATTTGGGTCATTGTTGATAGATTGACCAAGTCGGCTCATTTCTTACCTATACGAGAAACTTATACACTTGAACATCTTGCTCGTATGTACATAAACGAGATTGTGAGATTGCATGGTATGCCAGTATCCATAGTTTCTGATGGAGACCCAAGATTCACTTCAAAATTTTGGGTTAGTTTGCAAAAAGCTATGGGCACGAATTTATGATTTAGTTCGGCTTATCATCCTCAAACGGACAAGCAGTCAGAGAGGACTATTCAAACTCTTGAAGATCTATTAAGACTCTGTGTCCTTGACTTCAAGGGAAGTTGGGACAAGTTTTTACCATTGGTGGAGTTTTTCTACAACAACAGTTATCAAGCAAGTATTGACATGACTCCATTTGAGGCATTGTATGGAAGAAAGTGTCGTTCTCCAGTATGCTGGGATGAGGTGGGTGAAGCAACGTTGTTGGGACCGGAGTTGGTACGTATGACTACAAAAAATATTCAAACGATCCGATAATGTATAAAAACCTCACAAGATCGACAAAAGAGTTATGCTGATCTTCATCGAAAGGACATAAAATTCAATATTGGAGAACATGTGTTGTTACGTGTTGCTTCATGAAAAGGACTTACAAGATTTGAAACGAGAGGAAAGCTCAATTCTTGATTCATTGGCCTATTTTTAATCCTCGAACGAGTAAGAACTGTGGCCTATAGACTCGCCTTACCGCCAAGTATGTCTCATGTTCATAACGTTTTTCATATATCTATGTTACGTAAATATGTGAAAGACCCGAACCACATTATTGAGTTAGAACCGAATGAAATAGCGGAAGATTTAACGTATGAAGAGGTTCCTGTTAAAATCTTAGATAAGAAGGAGCATATTTTACGCTTCAAGGTTATACCTCAAGTCAAAGTTTTGTGGAGAAACCACGATGTTGAGGAAATGACCTGGGAGTTAGAATCTGAAATGAAATTAAGGTATCCTTACCTCTTCGACATACTAGGTACGTACCCTAATTTCAAGGGCAAAATTTCATAAGAAGGGGATGTTGTAAGACCCCAACTTTTATGAATAAAGATGAATTTTCTATAAATATCATTTTTGAATATTATGGAATGAATTTGATATAATATTATAGTTGTGGGTAATATTTATAAATTTTGCAAAGTACGCAAATTGTTATATAATACTCAATTGGTCGGGGAATATTCGTTTTAATAGGGAATATTCGTACGACGGCACAATCATTGGTGGACCCCATAACGGAATTATTGTCGAATTGGGAAAATGACAAAAATATCTTTTTATAAAATAACGGCAAAAGTTTTACCGTTAAACTGTTAGAATACCCGGTGGTTAAAATATAGTAATACGTGGGGTTGCACAGTAGCACACGGTATTGCACAGTATTTTTGAATTATTGATTCTTACGTAAGAAGGCACTACTTAATAATTGTTACAGTAATTACTGTTCAATATTTTATTTTATTGATTCAATAATTGCTACGTTGATATTTTATATTATTGTTATTTTAATAATTATCACTACATAGTATTTTCTATTATCAAATCAATAATTCATATTATTTGAATTATATTATTAGATAGCATTATTAGGAATGTCTAGAAAGTTCTGTCAAGGAGAGGTTTGGTCATCTAATTGCGCGCCAGTAAGAAGAAATTTTTATCAAAAAGTCCCCCCTTTCCTGGGAACGGCCTGGTTGTCATTATTGTGATTCTGTAATATTATTTGTGAATAATTAATTATTAATTTATATGATAAAAAAATATTTATTTTATGCGGACATAAATGATGGATAGAAAAATATTTATTTTATGTGGTTATAAATGAAGGAATTAATGTTGAGGTATTTTATCAGTATTTTGTCGGATTGGAAGTATTAAAAAATTAAATCGGTGTTTTTAAAGCTCTATTGCGTGAGTTATAATTTTGATCCGACCGTTGGATCGTTGTAATTTTTGGATATATTATACATATATAAGTTGAGTATATGTCCACAAATTTTGAACCGTTAAAAATTAACGTATGATTTGTTATGAAATTTATGAGGTATTGAAAATCATCCGTTTGTGGATTTTGGATATTTTCTGTTTGGAATTTGAAAAAACTTAAACTTACAAAGTTGTAGAGAATTAAATTTCCTATGGAATAGACATGAGATTCGAATTTTTTTTAATAAAAGGGCTATTTATTATGAATTTCTGAAGTTTAAAAAATAAAATAATTTTTATTAAAATTGGGTGGGACCCACTTTTTTTTTTGAACATGTGGACTGCTATTTTTTTTCAAAATTGGCAGGCTTAAATGGCTGGTCTTGGATGGTTGGTGCGTAGAAGAAAAGAAATGATATATTATTATTTTATTATTTTAGTCTTCTTTGGCGTTCTAGCATTTTCTTATAAATAGGCGCTTAGGTTAGAATTGAAAATCACACAAAAAACAAGTTTTCTTTCTCTCTATATTATCGAGCGTATTTTTGTGAGTATTTAGATACTTTGAGAGTTGCTATTCAGTGCAAGTTTCCTTCGGCTTTACATTCGATATTTCTATCAGAACTACTGTTATTTTGAGGTAAGGGATGTTATTTTTGTTCAATATTCGCTTGAAATAATATTTTCTTCCATATTCTGTAGAATGTAAGTAATATTATTTCGTTTCAGACTTCGAATTCTATACTTGTTTGTTAAAATTTTAGCTTCTATACTCCATGAAATTAGTAGAATATCCTTGATATTTGCGCTTCATCCAGTATCTTTTCATGAAAATATTATTCTGAGCATTCTTGATAAGTTTTAACTTTTTTATGTCGGAGTACTATTCACGGGATTACTATTCTCAAAGTACTATTCACGAGATACTATTCACTCGAGTGCTATTCATGATAAAAACTGATTCGTTTTTGGTCCAAATTATTTTTGGTACAATATTATTCTTGAATTTTACTCCACAAAACAGTATCATGTTAACAATTTGGACGTTATTGATTTTTGGATAAATTAAATTATAAATCTTTACAAATTTATCCTTGAACTTGTTTTATTAAATTCTTATATATATTGTCATCATCCTCATGTTTATATTATGTTGAAAGTCATTTGTGGCATGTAGTGCATAGATGGACTCGGTATGATTATGACCAGGGATTATTCGGTATAATCACGACTGTAATATTACAAATAATGTGGTAAAAGTCTTCATTGGCCCGTAGTGCATTGATGGACAGTTATTGGCATGATCATGACCATTGATGAATACATGAATATCCTTGGCCCGTAGTGCATGGATAATTTGTGGTCGTGATACTAAAGAATATCATTGGTTGTAGTACAGGGGTGATTCGATGATGTGGATTATTTATTAAGCTAAGTCTCAGCGATAAAAGTGATGAAAAACCTTTTTAAATCATAGAAAATAGTAGATTTTATGCTCTACTTGACTCTTCTAATGGATTGCTTGTTCCGCTACAGTTAAACTTGATGTTTGTCAGTTTAACACTGTTGATGGCTAACGATAAATTATTCTGCATTATCTTAGTCATAATATTTGTAATACCCAGAAAAAAAATTATAATAAATAACATATAAATTTATTTATCTATTTTTAATAATTTAATTGGACTTTGCATTTTATTTGGGTCAAAGTGGTCATTCAATTTATATGGGCTAATAAGTATTAGTAAGTGATGAATAAATTAAATTAGTAAAATTTGGGCCTTAATATTAGTTGAACCCAATTAGAAGTTTATTAGAACAAGACCTCTTCATTTATAAACATCTATACCTAATTTTATTTCATTATACAACCGAGAGAAAGAGCGGAAAGAAGATGCCAAGAGAGAAGAAGAAAAAGAGAAACACGAGGCTCGCGGCTACAGAGAATGAGGGAGAAATCGGAAGATTATTTGCAGGAGGAAGGAGTGAATTCTTTTAAGGTATTTATAATTTTATCATTATATTATATAATTGGCTAGCAATTGGTTTGGTGACGTTGGACAATTGACCGAATCTATAAGGTTATGCTGCATGCTAAGTAAATAGAATTGTAGTATCTTGATATGTATTTATATACATATATGTTATATGCATGAATTGATTAAATTATAAATTTATTGAATGAATGTGAAAGGTATGCTCTAGAGTGTTAATATAATAAGATGGCATCTTATTTGGAGATGTTAGTCAAGTTGATAATTATTATGTGAATTTAGTATATTTTAGCAACTCTTTATTCAGAATAATTATGTCCTAAACTCTTGTATTCTACAAATAAAACTTTTGATTTAGTACGGAAGAGATATTATAATATTATGTCACTAAACTGTTACTATATATATATATATATATATATATATATATATATATATATATATATATATATATATATATATATATAAGAACATATTTTTCTTTTAATTACTGATTACTTATACATGTAGTGGGGAATTATTTCATAAATTTAAAACTTCCTTTTATAAAAATAAAAAATAAAAAAAATTGCTTACATATTTGTATATTAATTTAGAATACTTGTTTACATGAAGTTTTAAACAAGGAATGTGGAGTTAATATAATAACATTATAATGTTATAAAATTTAATTACACTATAGTAAAATATATATATATATATATCTTAATTACAGAATGTGCATAATATTATCACATTAAAATGGTTAATTTACGAAAATGAAAATTTTGAAAGTTAGTAATCTAATTTATGGTTTTGTATTAATGTGGTAATTATATAGATCAGATTGAGGGAGTCTAACGGCTGATATTTGGCTTCGGTGAATTATTTTGATACTATATTAAGATACGGATTCCGTACTCTTTCAGCGATACTTTTGTTAAATTTGATTTGTTCATTTTGTTCCTCATTTTGAATTTCTGTTATTATTTCACATAATTATTTCTTGTGAAATTGATATATTTGTATCATTTTGGAGTTGACACATTGGACTCATACTTGTACTCTTTGAATCAGGTTATCATGTCTAGTATTTATTTTGATAATTGTAGAGCGGTACATGTTGCTACCTTCTTTTTGAGACCTTATGACTATAATTTGATTTGGTTCAACATGTACATATAGAACCCTTTTATTGGTATTATGTCGCATGTGTTATAGTATTTTTGTTAGAATATACCGTAGGGTATACCTGAGCTATAACTACTTGTGGGGGTACCACAGGCATGTCGTCTTGGCACGGGAGGCATGACACTTTCCGTGGCAGTGTGATTAGTCCACGGCATCTCTATTTGGGCTCCGGAGGAAGTGGGCCATTTGGTGTTTTATGGTGGGAGGCGTATGGGTTAACCCTAGTTTTCTGTTATGCGTATTGGTGATGTTGTGCCAAATACACCTATCCGATTTGCTTATATTTGGATTCGCAGTCCAATGTGTGAGTGCCTGTGTGGCATCATTTGATTTGCCTGTGTGGCATTATTTTGGTTGCCTGTGTGGCGTCATTTGACTTGCATGTGTGGCATTATTTTGATTACCTGTGTGGCATCATTTGACTTGCATGTGTGACATTATTTTGACTTGCCTGTATGGCAAGGTATATTTCTGAGCTTAATCGGTATGAAATAACCCCAGCCATTTGTTTCAGCCTATTATTTTATTGTATTAGTTTTGTTAGTTTCTATTCAGTTAAATTAATTGGGTTAGTTATTTTAGTTCATTATTTTCTTTACTCTTCTGTTTGTTTCGTTAATTTTGTTGGTTCAGATATATTCTATTCAAATCTTTGGGGATTTTTTTTTTCGTCAGAGGCAATATTTTGTCTCTATTGATTTTATATTTCAATTGTATATTTTTGTATCTTTATATCCGTACTGGGCAATTGGCTCATGCTGTATTTTTCTTCCGACAGGTTTGCAAGGGTGATTCAAGGCTAGCG
Source organism: Panax notoginseng (assembly GCA_016801055.1). NCBI lineage: Eukaryota > Viridiplantae > Streptophyta > Magnoliopsida > Apiales > Araliaceae > Panax > Panax notoginseng. Next base: position 187,956,541 of record CM029020.1, read on the forward strand.
TGATGAGAGTGTTGCCTTTAGCCATCTAGGTTGTTTTGATTTTAAGTTTTGATTATTTTGACTCTGTTTGGAGAATTGTATTTAGTACTTTATTAATGGATCACCACTATTAATATTTTGAAGTTATTAGTGCTCTGTTCACTTATTTTGAGGTTTGATGTGCTTTGCACGTGACCTCCCTTTCCTTTTCAGGAAAGGGGTGTTACAGAGATGGTATCAAAGCTTAGGTTCTTTCTTGTGAAAAACCTATTTAGGTTTGACCTGTGAGTTGTGGGTAAACCATTGGGTAGGCGTAGGAGTTTGATTCGATTTTGTTCTTTGTTTGGTTGGTCTCTATTTTGACCAACTGTCGATCTCTTTTTGATTTGTAGTTGATTTGAGTACAATGGAATAATTTGTTAAGGTGATTGAGTAATGATATTAGTTAAGAATTGTGATTTAATCATTGAGGTGAATAAAGTTATACTTTGTACAAATAAGAAATGATCTTATATGAGATGCGATTATTATGTGAGTATTTGTATCTAGGAGTATTTGATTTTGGAAAATTATTTGTTAGTGTTGTTTTTTTTTGTGACAATTATTATGATCGTTGAATTGAGGATTTGATTTGAGTTAGGTTTTGATTTATGTTAAGCTTGTGGATAATTTGAGGTTTGTGTATTGATGGCATACTACGATAAAGTGAAAATTATTAAGTATAGAGGATTGCTTGTAATTTGAGTTGTTGATATTCGAGGTAATTAGATTAATCATTTGGAGTTAATGATAAATTTTATGGCTATTTTCTAGTAGGATATTGGAGTTATGTCCTATGAAGTTTCTTTGTGATAGTATGGGGAGACATTGAAATTTATTGGATTAAGGTTTGCAATAAGGGATGATTGATTTGTTATATGATTAGATAGTAAGTGATAAAATTTAATTGATTATGAGAGATCTTGAATGGTTGTAGTTCGCTTATGCAGATGGTAGAATATGTGACTTGGAGTTTGATATGGTGATAAAGAGATCTTAGTAGTATATTTTTGGTATTATAATATTTGAGAACTAATTTGATTTGAGGTTATGATATTTTGAAACTCTTGAGGACTTAGTGAGAGTTGGTGATATAATTTAAGTTGTTTTGTTTATCTGATGCCCTTAGAGCTTTGCATGAATTTATGTAAAATTTAATAAAAATAATTTGTTAAATCTTTGTCATGTGTGGAATATAACGTTTTACGGATTAAAAATAATTTTAAATATTTTGGGTATTCGAATCGTATTTAGATGAAGAGAAATTTTTGTGATTTCGAATTATGTTCCGAAGAGTATGTACATTTGCAAGAATGAAACTCAAAGATATTAACGGGAGAGGCCCGCACCAACAGTAGATCATGTGATTTAACGCAAAAAACCTTACCAAGACTTGACACGATACCTGACGAGTCTTTTACGAGTACATGGATAATTGTGTGGACCGATGGACTTACCAGGCTTGATCGTTACAAATGGCGGCGCTACATCTTAATTAAAGTTTATGAATAATTATATAATTTAAATAAAAACTAAAATAAAACTTTATGTAACTTATTTGAATTCCGAGGACGGAATTGTTTTTAAGGAGGGAAAAATGTAATAATTCGAATCTTTGTTAACTATTAAATATTAATTTTGTTTTTTTCCCCTAAAATTATCCGAAGTGCGAAGCTACTTGGGAGTTGGAGAAGTCTATTCGAGCGGAGTATCCGCATCTTTTTGATAATTAGGTATGTTCATTATTTTGATTCCGGGGACGAAATCCTTTTTAATGGGTAGGTAATGTAATACCCAGGAAAATAATAATAATAATAAATAACATATAAATTTATTTATCTATTTTTTATAATTTAATTGGACTTTGCATTTTATTTGGGTCAAAGTGGTCATTCAATTTATATGGGCTAATAAGTATTAGTAAGTGATGAATAAATTAAATTAGTAAAATTTGGGCCTTAATATTAATTGAACCCAATTAGAAGTTTATTAGAACAAGACCTCTTCATTTATAAACATCTATACCTAATTTTATTTCATTATACAACCGAGAGAAAGAGAGGAAAGAAGACGCCAAGAGAGAAGAAGAAAAAGAGAAACACGAGGCTCGCGGCTACAGAGAATAAGGGAGAAACCGGAAGATTATTTACAAGAGGAAGGAGTGAATTCTTTTAACGTATTTATAATTTTATCATTATATTATATAATTGGCTAATAATTGGTTTGGTGACGTTGGACAATTGACCGAATCTACAAGGTTATGCTGCATGCTAAGTAAATAGAATTGTAGTATCTTGATATGTATTTATATACATATATGTTATATGCATGAATTGATTAAATTATAAATTTATTGAATGAATGTGAAAGGTATGCTCTAGAGTGTTAATATAATAAGATGGCATCTTATTTGGAGATGTTAGTCAAGTTGATAATTATTGTGTGAATTTAGTATATTTTAGCAACTCTTTATTCAGAATAATTATGTCCTAAACTCTTGTATTCTACAAATAAAACTTTTGATTTGGTACGAAAGAGATTTTATAATATTATGCCACTAAACTGTTACTATATATATATATATATATATATATATATATATATATATATATATATATATATATATATATATATATATATATATATATATATATATAAGAACATATATTTTTTTTAATTGCTGATTACTTATACATGTAGTGGAGAATTATTTCATAAATTTAAAACTTCCTTTTATAAAAATAAAAAATAAAAAAAATTGCTTACATATTTGTATATTAATTTAGAATACTTGTTTACATGAAGTTTTAAACAAGGAATGTGGAGTTAATATAATAACATTATAATGTTATAAAATTTAATTACACTATAGTGAAATATATATATCTTAATTACAGAATGTGCAGAATATTATTACATTAAAATGGTTAATTTACGAAAATGAAAATTTTGCAAGTTAGTAATCTAATTTATGATTTTGTATTAATGTGGTAATTATATAGATCAGATTGAGGGAGTCTAACGGCTGATATTTGGCTTCGGTGAATTATTTTGATACTATATTAAGATACAGATTCCGTACTCTTTCAGCGATACTTTTGTTAAATTTGATTTGTTCATTTTGTTCCTCATTTCGAATTTCTGTTATTATTTCACATAATTGTTTCTTGTGAAATTGATATATTTGTTTCATTTTGGAGTTGACACATTGGACTCATACTTGTACTCTTTGAATCAGGTTATCATGTCTAGTATTTATTTTGATAATTGTAGAGCGGTACATGTTGCTACCTTCTTTTTGAGACCTTATGACTATAGTTTGATTTGGTTTAACATGTACATATAGAACCCTTTTGTTGTTATTATGTCACATGTGTTATAGTATTTTTGTTAGAATATACCGTAGGGTATACCTGAGCTATAACCACCTGTGGGGGTACCACAGGCATGTCGTCTTGGCACGGGAGGCATGACACTTTCCGTGGCAGTGTGATTAGTCCACGGCGTCTCCGTTTGGGCTCCGGAGGAAGTGGGCCATTTGGTGTTTTGTGGTGGGAGGCGTATGGGTTAACCTTAGTTTTCTGTTCTGCGGATTGGTGATGTTTTGCCAAATACACCTATCCGATTTGCTTACATTTGGATTCGCAGTCCAATGTGTGAGTGCCTGTGTGGCATCATTTGATTTGCCTGTGTGACATTATTTTGATTGCCTGTGTGGCATCATTTGACTTGCATGTGTGGCATCATTCCTGTGTGGCATCATTTGACTTGCATGTGTGGCATCATTTTGATTGCCTGTGTGGCATCATTTGACTTGCATGTGTGGCATTATTTTGATTGCCTGTGTGACATCATTTGACTTGCATGTGTGGCATTATTTTGACTTGCCTGTGTGGCAAGGTATATTTCTGAGCTCAAATCTTTGGGGATTTTATTTATTTTTCATCAGAGGCAATATTTTGGCTCATGCTGTGTTTTTCTTTCGGCAGGTTTGTAGGGGTGATTCAGGGCTAGTGTGATGAGAGTGTTGCCTTTAACCATCTAGGTTGTTTCGATTTTAAGTTTTGATTATTTTGACTCTGTTTGAAGAATTGTATTTAGTACTTTATTAATGAATCACCACTATTAATATTTTGAATTTATTAGTGCTCTGTTCACTTATTTTGAGGTTTGATGTGCTTTGCACGTGACCTCCCTTTCCTTTTCGGGAAGGGGGTGTTACAATATTTCTTACTGGGCTAGTTGAGCTCACCCTTTTGCTTTCATTGTTCTCTTCAGGAAATAAGAACGTAGCCGGGATTAGTCGGGGAATGGAGTGACGATCCAGATGATAGCAATAGTAGTCCTCACTATTCTATAAAATAGTGTGATAATAAATGTATTGAGGACTCCATTTGAGTTGAATACTGTCTAGAAGACAATATTCGTACTAAAACTCTCAGTTTATGTTTTGTCGTATTTTACACGACAGTTGTATTATTAAGTTGTATTTGAATTTTGTACCATGTATTTGGCGACTCAAGATGAGCGGTGTATAACTATTTTGGGGGCGTCACAAATACCGTGTGCTACTATGCAACCACACGTATTACTGTACTTTTATCACCGAGTATTTCAACAGTTAATGGTAAAACTTTTCCCATTATTTTTATAAAAAAGATATTTCTGTCGTTTTCTAATTTTGACAATAATTCCGTTGTGGGGTCCACCAATGATTGCGTCGTCGTACGAATATTCCCTGTTAAAACGAATATTTCCCGACCAATCGAATATTTTATAACAACTTGCTTACTTTGCAAAATTTATAAATATTACCCACAACTATAACATTATATCAAATCCACACCATAATATTAACAAAATGTATTTTGAAAAAAATTAATCTTTATTCATAAAAGTTGGGGTCTTACAACCTCCCTTTCTTATGAAATTTCGTCCTCAAAATTGGGGTACGTACCTGGTATGTCGAAGAGGTGAGGATACTTGACTTCATTTCAGATTCTAACTCTCAGGTCATTTCCTCAACATCGTGGTTTCTCCACAAAACATTAACTTGAGGTATAACCTTGGAGCGTAGAATATGTTTTTTCTTATCTAAGATTTTAACAGGTACCTCTTCATACGCTAAATCTTTCGCTATCTTGTCTGGTTCTAATTCAATAATATGGTTCGGGTCTTTCACATATTTACGTAACATAGATATGTGAAAAACGTTATGAACACGAAACATACTTGGCGGTAAGGCGAGTCTATAGGCCACAGTTCCTACTCGATCGAGGATTTCAAATGGGCCAATGAATCGAGGATTGAGCTTCCCTCTCTTTTCAAATCTTTTAACTCCTTTCCATGGAGAAACACGTAACAACACATGCTCCCCAACATTAAATTCCACGTCTCTTTGATGAAGATTAACATAACTCTTTTGTCGATCTTGTGAGGTTTTTATACGTTGCCGAATCATTTGAATCTTTTTCGTAGTCATGCGTACGAATTTCGGTCCCAACAACGTTACTTCACCCATATCGTCCCAGCATACTGGAGAACAACACTTGCGTCCATGCAATGCCTCAAATGGAGTCATGTCGATACTTGCTCGATAACTGTTGTTGTAGGAGAATTTTACTAATTGCAAGAACTTATCCCTACTTCCCTTGAAGTCTAGGACATAGAGTCTTAATAAATCTTCAAGAGTTTGAATAGTCCTCTCTGACTGCCCGTCCGTCTGAGGATGATATGCCAAACTGAATCGCAAATTCGTGCCCATAGCTTTCTGCAAACTGACCCAAAACCGTGAAGTGAATCTCGGGTCTCGATTAGAAACTACGGATACTGGCATACCATACAGTCTTACAACCTCATTTATGTATATACGAGCAAGACATTCAAGTGTATAAGTTTCTCGTATAGGTAAGAAATGAGCAGACTTGGTTAATCTATCAACAATGACCCAAATTGCATCTATGCCTTGAGAAACCTTGGGAAGACCAGTAACAAAATCTATGGTAATGTGCTCCCACTTCCATTCTAGAATTTCAAGTGGTTGCAATGATCCTTTTAGCATTTGATGCTCTGCCTTGACACGTTGACAATTTAAACACCTTGAGATAAACTCCGCGATCTCTCTTTTTATATTGCTTCACCAAAATGTATGTAGAACATCATGACACATATTGTTACTCCCAGGATGGACTGTAAACGGTGTGTTGTGCGCCTCCATCATGATTTTATACTTCAAATCAGAGTCGTTAGGAACACAAAATATGGAGTTGACTCGAAGTATTCCTTCTTCATCGATTCTTGCTTCTGGAATAGCACCTTCTTGCACTTTCTTCCTTATACGCATCAGCTCCAGGTCTTTAGCTTGAGCAACTTTAACTTTATCGATTAAAGTCGGTTCTACTCGTATATTTGACATCATCACATGGGTCCCTAGAGTCTTTAACTCTATCTCCATCCTTTGTAAGTCATACTAAAAGGGACTTTGTGTTAACAATATCGCACTCGTACCCGCATATGATCTTCTACTCAACAAGTCAGCTACCACGTTCACTTTTCTAGGATGGTATTGAATGGTATGATCGTAATCTTTTAACAGCTCGAGCCAATGTCGTTGCCGCATGTTGAGTTCCTTTTGGGTGAAGAAATATTTGAGGCTTTTATGATCCGTATAGATCTCCACTTTCTCCCCATATAGGTAATGCCTCTATATTTTAAGTGCGAAAACGACAGCTGTCAACTCTAGATCATGAGTAGGATAATTCCTCTCATATTATTTTAGTTGTCGTGAGGCATAGGCTATGACTTTCCCATGTTGCATGAGAACACATCCTAACCCTTTGCCTGAAGCATCGCAGTAGATGACAAATCCCTCCGAACCAGATGGTATTGTTAAAACATGTGCTGAAATGAGTCTCCTCTTGAGTTCTTGAAAACTCTTCTCACATTCCTCGCTCCAACCGAATTTTATATCTTTCTGAGTCAATTGAGTTAATGGAGTAGCGATTCGAGAAAATCCTTCCACAAATCTCCGATAATAACCAGTTAAGCCCAGAAAGCTACGTACTTCGGTCACTGACTTAGGTTGCTCCCATCTTTGTATTGCTTCAATCTTTGCTGGGTCAACAGATATTCCGTGATTTGATATCACTTGCCCAAGGAATGCTACTTCCTCAAGCCAGAACACGCATTTCTTTAACTTGGCATATAGTTTGTTTTCACGAAGTTTTTAGAGTATCAACCTCAAGTGTTGCCCATGATCTTCACGGCTTTTGGAGTAAATGAGGATGTCATCAATAAAGACAACCACAGAATGATCTAAATATTCCTTGAATACTCGGTTTATCATATCCATGAAGGCAGTAGGAGCATTAGTCAATCCAAAAGACATGACTAGGAATTCATAATGCCCATACCGAGTTCTGAAAGAAGTCTTTGGAATGTCATCAGTTTTAATCTTTAACTGATGATATCTGGAACGAAGATCGATCTTTGAAAAGAATTTGGCACCTTGCAACTGGTCAAACAGGTTATCAATGCGAGGCAACGGGTAACTATTTTTGATGGTCACATGATTCAACTCCCGATAATCAATAAAAAGTTGCATACTTCCATCTTTCTTCTTTACGAATAGAACAGGAGCACCCCAAGGAGACGTACTAGGACGAATGAAACCGATGTCTAATAGTTCCTGTAGTTGGGTTTTTAATTCCTGAAGTTCAATAAGAGATATTCGATATGATACTTTGGAAATGGGTTTTGTACCAGGTTCAAGGTCGATACAAAATTCTATTTCACGCTCTGGGGGTAGGCCAGGAAGTTCTTCAGGGAATACGTCAGGAAATTTATTAACAATAGAAATATCATTCAAATCTGACGTATTTTTGTTAAAATATGTGACATGGGCTAAGAAAGCGTGTCGTCTATTTTTCAATAAACGAATAACTTTATGGCTTAATATGATAGTGATTGACTTTAGTGGTTTGGTTGCTTGATTTCGCATAATAGGTTGGTTAGGAATATGAAAGCTAACAACCATACGAAAATAATAAATTTTCGCATGATGAGTAGTTAACCAATCAATTCCTAAAATCACATCGAATGCAAGTATTTTCAAAGAAATAAGATCGACAGGTAACGTTCAGTTTCCGGTTTGAATCAAACCAGACTTATAAACAGTGGATATAATGAAGGTTTCTTCCAACGGAGTTTCAACAAATAAGTCAAAGTCTAATTTCTCCGGAGTTAAATTTAAACGTTGAGCACAAGTAGGAGAAATAAAATAATGGGTAGAACCGGTATCAAATAAGGTATAGACTTCGCAATAGTTTATGATTAGCTTACATGTGATAACTTCTTTCGTGTTCTTCGCTTTTTGAGAGGTCACGACAAACGCTCTCCCTTGAACTATCGGCTTTGACTTGTCTGGGACGACATTGGTGTCACCATCCCAACTGGACTTGGCTTCACTGCACGATAAAATCGAGCTAGGAGACCTTCTCTTCTGCAATTGTAACACTCTTTGGGTTGCATCGTGTAGTTTGGACTGATGTGTCCCTCCCCTCCGCATTTAAAGCATATGATCGGTGGTCGTTCTCCTTCCTTGAAAATGGGTGCTGGTGATGCTGTCTTTCCATCATTATTAAACATTCTCTTCTTGAAATTTCCACTTCTATTGTCTTGGCCATGATTTCCACCGAAGTGGTTACCATTTCTGGCATGTTGATTCCATCCACGTATGTTGTCACCGCTTCGATGACTGCTACCACTGGTATTATCATTTTTTTGGCTACTCTTTCTTGGTTGGGTTAACTCATTATCGTGCTCCAATAACTGAGCCCTATTTAAAACATCTGAATACAAACACAGTTTGTGAGAAATGAGGTATTGACGTATTTCGGGTTTCAAACCTTACAGAAACATTCGCGTCATTCTCTCCTCATTATCTACCAAATGGGATGCAAACCAGGATAACTCCACAAATTTAGCCTCGTACTGCGACACGTTCATATTGTTTTGCTCCAGCTTGATGAATTCCACCTCCTTCATGTGATGAATACTTTCGGGAAAGTACTTGTCATTGAATAATTCTTAGAACATCTCCCAAGACATCTTAAGTGCGGCAGGCTTAGTACGTTTATAGATTCCCACCAGTAATCTGCCTCTCCTCTCAACATGAAGGTGGCAAAGGGAACCTTTTGCTCCTCGGAGCATCCCAAGACATCAAATATCTTGGTGATCTACATTACTCATGTCTCTGCCTTAAGTGGTTCTGGCTTTTCCAAAAACTCTGGTGGTCCCAGCTCCTTGAACTACTTAGCAGTGACCATCCGTGAGTTGCTAGTGTTTCCACCTATATTTTGAATAGGAGTCTCTCTTTCCGGATGTTGCATAAATTGCAGAAAGCCTCTGAACATCCCATCATTCATCATTTGGTCGGTGTTGTTGTTTACATGAGGATTGTTGCATTCCTGATGCACATTATCCTAATTATTAATCTGTGGTGACTCAACGGTCTCCTGTGCTCCATTGCTTATCTCAATATTTTCATATGTCATTATCAAACACTACCACAAAATAATGGTTAATTGACATACCACATATTATCCCTATATTCTGACCGACCAATTAAATAACAAATAAACTTAGGTAGGTCACACTAGCGAAGGATTTACCCGTCTCTCCCCTCCTAGTTCTAGTCTCACATCTCAGCCATGGATCATATCTCTAAGCTTTGATATCAATTGCGATGCCCCAAAAATAAGTATACATTACCCATTCTGAGTCGCCAAATACATAGTACATAATTTAAATACAAACTTCCTTATACAATACGACAAAAACGTAGCTGAGAGTTTTTACACGAATATTATCTAGTAGACAGTATCCAAACTCAAATGGAGTCCTCATTAAAATTATTATCACACTATTTTAAAAAATAGTGAGGACTACTACAGCTACCATCCCGGACCATCACTCAATTCCCTGACTAGTCCCGGCTACGTTCTCATTTCCTGAAGAGAACAGTGAAAGCAAAAAGGTGAGCTCAACTAGCCCAGTAAGAAATATTATAACTAAGATAATGCAAAATAAATTATCGTTAGCCTTCAATAGTGTTAAAATAATAGAATACAATAAATAACAAGTTTAACTGCAGCGGAACAAGTAATCCATTAGAAGAGTCAAGTAGAACATGATATCTACTATCTTCTATAATTTAAAAATTTATCATCAATTTTATTGTTGAGACTCAGCTCAATAATCCATATCACTGAATTATCCATGCACTACGGGCCAAGGATATTCATTAGTATCACATCCACGAATTTTTCATGCACTATAGGCCAAGAATATTCGTATTATCACCAATGGTAATGATCATGCCAACAACTGTCCATCAATGCACTACGGGCCAATGAGGACTTTTACCACATCATTTGTAACATTACATGTCATGATTATACCAAATAATCTCTAGTCATAATCATACCAATCAACAGTCCATCTATGCACTACGGGCCAAAGATGACTTTCATCACAATATAAGCATAAGGATGATGACAATGATATAAGAACTCAATTAATTGAGAGCAAGTATAAATTTTAAAGATTTATAATTCAATTTATCCAGAATTCAATAATTTTTCAAATTGTCAACATGATACTGCTTTGTGGAGTAAAATTCAAGAATAATATTGTATCAAAAATGATTTGGATGAAAAAAAAATTAATTTTTGTCATGAATAGTACCCCAGGTGAATAGTACCTGAGTAAATAGTACCCCTGCGTGAAAAGATTAAAAATTATCAAGAATATTCAGAATAATATTTCCGTGAAAAGATACTAGATGAAACGCAAATTTTAAGGATATTCTACTAATTTCACGTAATATAGAAGCAAAACTTATCAACATGAGTGTAGAATTATGAATACGAAACGAAATAATATTACTTACATACTACAGAGTATGGAAGAAAATATTATTTCATACGAATATTGAACAAAAATAATATCCCTTACAACTGTTGAACAAAAATAATATTCCTTACGAATATTGAACGAAGATTATATTCCTAACAAATATTAAACGAAGATAATATTTCTTGCGAATATTGAACGAAGATTATATTCCTAACAAATATTAAACGAAGATAATATTTCTTGCGAATATTGAACGAAATAAGATTTCGTACGAATACGAAAAATAAAATCGTAAGCGAATATGAAATAAATAATACCCCTTACCTTAAAAGGAAAGTACTTCTGACTAGTATAGTGGGGATATTCTTGAAGAAAACTTGCACTGTTTTCTACACTTAAAGCTTCCTTAAATTCTAAAGATATACGCTCAATATTATAGAAGAATAATTCTCTGATTCTGGTGTGATTTTTAATTTTAAACTAAGCATCTTATTTACAGGGGAATGGAAGGATACTATTTAAAAACGAACGCACAGTAAGGAATCACGGGTTTTCTGACGAAATTTTTTGATTTACTATACAAACATTATGCAGATACTATGCAAACACTATGCATAATAAAATATAATATATTCTATTTTTAAAAAAAAATAAAACTTATAAAATATATATATATAACCTTTGCCTTACGGCAAAGGGACATACACACACACACACACTATATATATATATATATATATATATATATATATATATATATATATATATATATATATATACACACACACACACACACACAATTTATAACCTCCTACCGATTATTTTAAAAAATAAGTAAGTGGGGGTCCAAATAATACGCCAAACTTTACAACAAATACTTCATAAAAATTTTCTCAATATTTTTAACAACATTTATGCATCAAAAATATAACTTACAATATTAAAAATCAGATCATTTCCAGGAATGATGGGGCTTTTCGATAATGATTTCTCCCTATTGGCACGCAATTAGGTGACCAAACCCCTTTTCTCGACAGAACTTTCTAGACATTGTCAATAAAACAAATAATAATATGAATAACTTGTCATCTCAATTATTGATTTAATAATATAAAATATTGTGACAATAATTGAATCAATAACGTGAGATAATATGCAACAATTACTATAGCAATAATTGAGTATAACTGAGTGACTTCTCACGTAAACATTAATAACCAATACCGTGTGCTACTATGCATGTGACGCCCCCAAAATAGGTATACAACACTCATTCTGAGTCGTCAAAATACATGGTACAGAAATAACTACAACTTTATTAATACAACATAAAAACTGTGAGTTTAAATACAAATATTTTCATCTAGACAATATCCACACTCAAATAAGTCCTCATTATAATTATTGATACATTATTTTACAAAAACGGTGAGGACTACTAAACAACTTTTTAGAACCATCATTCCATACCCCGACTAGTACTCGATACATTCTCGCCTCCTGAGAAGAAAAATGGAACAGAAAGGAAAAAGGGTGAGCTCAACTAGCCTAGTAAAGAATATTATGACTAAGATAATATAGAACAAATTATCGTTAGTCCTCAACATGGAAAAATTTAATAAAATACAATAGACAACAAATTTTAAATCAATATTCGCAGCAGAAATAATAATTCACTAGAAGAGTTAAGTAGAGTATGAAATCTACTATCATCTATGAATTTAAAAGTCCATCATCAATATTTTATCCCTGTAACATCAATCAATAAACATCTTGAATCACATATTCATCTTTGCACTACAGGCCAAAGATATTCATCAGTTGGTCATGTTCATCTTAACACCTGTTCATTTTTGCACTACGGGCCAAAGATATTCATCATAAAATCATTAATCTTTGTACTACATGCCAAAGATATTCAGTTATATCATCATTTAGGACTGAGGATGTTAAAAAATATTTTAAAGGAAACGAATCCAGTGAAACAAAATAACAAATATTTAGGATTCGTATTTCGGTTTATCCATATCCAAAAATCCCTCATAAATAATTATAGTGGGGTAAAATTTAAGAATGATCAAAACATGGATATAATCAAAGCTAGTATCCATAATAGATCTCTTGGACAAAAATGAAAATTTAATTTTTCGGTGAATAGTGTCATATACGTGAATAGTACCGTATACGTGAATAATAACCCCAACACAAAAAGTTCCAAATTTGATAAAAAGTTCAGATCAATACTTCGGCATAATGATATTGAAGAAAATAATATCATTTAAGAAGAAATAGCATCCCTTACCTTGTAAAGACAGTACTTCTAGTTGAAACACCGGATATAGCAACACTCAAAGTATTAAAATACTCAAAAGAATACGCTCAATATATTGAGAGAAAAAGAGAGAGAAAACTTCAGTTTCTGGTGTGATTTTTAATTCTAACCTAAGCACCCTATTTATAGAAAAATGCTTAGAACACCAAAGCAGAAAATTTAATATAATATTAATATAATTTATTAAATTTCCTACGTACACCATCAGCTCACAACATCAGCCACCCACCCATAATAAATAAGAAAAATGTTTTTCTCAATTAATTTATTTAAAACTCCAAATAATAATAATTAATTAATCCAAAACTTCAATAATTCATAATAAATAGCCCTTTTGTCAGAAAAATTCGAACCATGTGTCTTTTTTATAAGAAATTTCATTATCTACAACTTTGTAAAAGAAAATTTTTTTAAATTCCAAACAGAAATTGACCGAAATCCACAAACGGGCGATTCTACAGGCTAAAATCAAATTTCAGTCAAGAAATGGGCTCACAGACATATTTAACATGTTTTAAACATCTTTTACAACAAAAATACTCTTCCTCCTCATATACTCATATATTCTATATTTATTATAAAAATATCATCATTATTATATTATAATAATATAATAAAATATTATTTTATCAGAAAAGATAAAATATCAATTTTCAACAATTGTCACTTTAAAAAATTTCTCCATCTACATTCAAATAAAATGAATATTTTTCTCATCCTATAAATCAATAATTAATTATTCACAAATAATATTACTGAATCACAATACTGACAACCAGGCAGTTCCCAGGAAAGAGGAGACTTTCCAATAAGGATTTCTCCTTACTGGCGCGCAATTAGGTGACCAAACATCTCCTTAGACAGAACTTTCTAGACATTCACTACTACAAATTATTAAATAGACAACGCTTAAAAGACAAAATTTTTATAAAAACGTTGTAGTATTTTTTTTCACAACGTTTTTTTAAAAAACGTTGTAGATACATATAAAAAAACGTTATCTATTTATAAGAGTAATTTTTTGATTTTAAATAGATAACATTTTTTTAAAAAAAATGTTATGTTTGTGGAAAAACACGGAGCTCTTGAATAAAAACTTAAAATTAAAATACGTAGATGAGTTATATGTCTTTCTTTGCTATGTCTTTCTTTGCTCCTATCGCTCACAAAACCAAAACCCTAGTTATCGTCTCTGCTGCAATGCTGCCAAAGTTGGACCCATCTCAAGTCGTCGACATGGGCGAGAAATGGATCCGTTCCTGGTGGTGGTGGGTCGAGCTCAGAAATCATCGATTCGAGCTAAGACGATAGATCGGAGGGGTTGTAGTGAACGGTATCGCAAGCGAGATGAGAAAGGCAATTGTCGTAGCTTCATCGGACCATGGACACAAACTTAAGGAACGAAGAGACGCAATTGTGCAGCAACTCTATGCCTGCCGGAGCTGCGACGAAGTTAACTGGCAACAAAATTTGTCTGCGATTTGGGAGATAATGAAGCCAAGGTCAAACACTGGCCTTCTACTCTGCAATCGGTTCACAGAGACGAAGATGTTGACATTAAAAACCAGGATGAGAAACCAGATCTTTTTGGAGGTTTATTTGATGATGAGGAAACAAGGATTCTCACAATTAAAGAACAGATTGAAGATCCTGAGCAGGTAATTTTAGATTTTATAATTTGTTCTTACTTTTTAGCTTTGATTTGTTTTGGTTAAAATGTTTTTGTTTCTCTGTTTAGTCTGATGAGTCTCTGGTGGAATTGCTTCAAGGCCTTTCTGATATGGATATTACATTCAAAGGTCTCAAGGTAATTATAGTTTATATTGTTGGTTTTGGTGGGTGAGTTGTACTTGGTGTGCTTTTCATGGATTGTACATTGGTTCTGCAATGGCTAATTATCACTGACTATTTAACATATAATTTTCTTACTCCTATACCTTCATTAGTTTACTTACTAACCCAATTTAATTTGCTTTATAAGAGTTAATTTGCTTTATGAAAATTTCAGAGTTGATTTATAAGAGTTCCTTTATATTTTGTCATAATTATTTTGTGTTTTGTTTCTTTGGCTTATTTATAAGAGTTCTTTGATTTATAAGAGTTCCTTTATATTTATTTTCACATCTACATTTAACTGATCACAACATTCTTTATGTAAAACAATTTGTTGACGCCAGCATGGTTGCTCAGACCTTCCATGGCATAGGCCAATTCCGGCCTGAGTCTAGGAGATAGACTACCCATACTTTAATGTCCAGCCAGGTACATTATCAAGCTACACAAACAATTCTTATTAACCATCAGAAACTGAACTGTTCTATACAAACTAAACCATATGTTCTAATTTTTGGCGTGACAAGATGTTATTCGATCAAATACAGCCGAGTCCTTTTCCTATCTAGTTAATTGACAAGAGGACATGAAGCTTCAAAGTTACTAACAATATCGGGCCAGCATTTATTGGAAGGTACAGGAGTAAGCTTCAAACTTTCCTTTTTATGTTTGTTGCAGACTTATTCCAACCCATTGCAAAACAATCCGGCATACTCTGTTGTGAAGTAAGTTGGGTTAGGTTCTCTGTCATTTGTAGCTATTTTTCTGTTCAAGTGCTCGTATGCTGATTTTAAGAAACTAATTATTTTTTGCCAGGCAATACTTTGTCGATTTTGATGACACTGTTGCACAGAAGGTAAGGAGTTTCATTCGTTTTTTTTCCTAGCCCATTCTCGTGAATTAATTTGATTAGTTGATTGTTTTCTCATGTTATATACTTATATCCTACTTATTAAAAAATACAAAATCTTATTGTAATTCATTTCGATCTCATTTTAGTTTTGTTGTGTATGAGAGGGTCTGCCTAAAGACTAGTTCTACTACCAACTGATTGGAGAGGCAGTACCAAAAGAATAATCATAATGCTCAGTTGGGAGGGATAAAGTGAGATGGATAACATCCCAAGTATTAGGGGTTTGATTCTTGTACCAACCAGTATTAGGTGTTCTGTTTGTAATTTTGTCTTGCTTTATTTTTCAGGTGGATTTGACACTGCTCATGCTGCAGCAAGGTGAGTTTTTATTTTTTGACTGGGAAAAACCTTGTTTTAGACTTCAATTGTTTGAGTTTGCTTAAGTTTGACTATTGCAATTTGGTGACCGACTTTGAACCCAGTACTTATGAAGGCGAAGTCAATTTGGTTAACAATAATCAAGGTACTATTGGACTAGGAACTTCTGCTTTGTTGAATTTTTTTTTATATATCTCATGGGGGAAGAAATTCTTTGGTAATGGGGGGACTGATAGTGACTGATAATTTTTTTTGTTAGGCTCTTTAAGGAACTGACTGGTGATGGATTTGAGTCACAGGAAAGAGAAAAAATGTTTCAAAGGAGCTCAAATCTGCTGAGGCACTTGCACAAAGGATTTTTGCCGACCGTTTGTTCTCTTCCTGTTACATAATACATGGTGAGACATTAGTTATCAATGTGTCACTATATTAGCCATTGCGGATCTGCTTATTATTTCATTTGTCTCTTCACAGTTTGGGGAGGCTATTGTATGCTCAGATGTTGCAGCTGAAGCTAATATGTACGAATTTCCAGCAGTTGACAGACCAGAAGGATTCTTGCTATTGGTTAGGATTAGTTATGTTGGCCTTTCTCACAAGGTTCTCTATTAGATTTTATATTTACAGATGTTAGTTGGATTTGGCAGTGGGATTTTGTAAGGACTAAGATCTGATTTTTGTTTGTTTAAGACACCATATATGTTATTTGATATTTTATAATCACTTAATATTTTACAAGAATTGTGTGTGGTTGGATTACTTGGAATCTTTGATAAATGATTGAAGTTACAACTCTTTTAATCTTTCAGGCTACGATATGCTAATCTTTCAGGCATTAGCATATTGCGGGTGTATTGGTAATGTAAGTGAACAATTTTTTTTCTTTTTTTTTAATCTACAACATTTTAAAAACGTTGTGTAAATATGTCTAAACGTTGTCTGATATGCTAAACAACAACATTTTTATCCAAAAAATGTTGTGGAATCATACCTTCTACAACGTTTTTAAGAATCTGCTAATTTTTGAAAAATAAATCTACAACGTTTTTTTCATAAAAAAACGTTGTGTATTGTGCTTAACTACAACGTTTTTAAAACGTTGTGTAAGGGTGTCAAATAGATGACACCCTTAACCACGACATTTTTTTGACTGAAACCATAACGTTTTTTTCGCGTTATCTATTTACTGTTTTGTAGTAGTGATTGTCGATAATGTTATCTAATTATATTATTCAGATAATATGAATTATTACTTCGATAATGGAAAATACTGTGTAATGACAATTATTGAAACAATAGTAATTTAAAATATCAACGTAGCAATTATTGAATCAATAAAATAAAATATTGAACAGTAATTACTGTAACAATTATTGAGTAGTGCCTTCTTACGCAAGAATCAATAATTGGTGCAATATCGTGTGCTACTGTGCAACAACGCGTAATACTGTGTTTTAACCACCGGGTATTCCAACAGTATTAACGGTAACAACTACGACGTTATTTATAAACAACTTATACTTGTCGTTTTCTTCATCCAATCTCTTTCCGTTATGGGGCTCACAAAAGACTGCGCCGTCGTACGAATATTCCCCGATAGGAAGAATATTCCACGACCAATCGAATATTTCCCGACAACAATGAATATTTTATAGCCACTTTCTTATTTAAAAATATTTGCGCATTTTACCCATAACTAACCTCATTAATCAATTCAACACTTACTATTTCAAAATAATAAATAGAGGAAATTAAATTTCATTTATTAATAATTTGGGGTCTTACAACCTCCCCTCCTTATAAAATTTCGTCCTCGAAATTGACGTACGTACCTGGTGTTTCGAAAAGATGAGGATACCTCACTTTCATTTCCGTTTTCAACTCCCAGGTCATTCCCTCAATAGCATGGTTCCTCCACAAAACTTTAACTTGTGGTATGATCTTTGTGCGTAGGACATGCTCTTTCCTATTCAAGATCTTGACAGGTACCTTCCCATACGTTAAGTCTTCAGCTATCTCTTCTGGTTCTAACTCAATGATGTGGTTTGGGTCTTTCATATATTTACGAAGCACAGATATATGAAAAACATTATGAACACGAGACATACTTGGAGGTAACGTGAGTCTATAGGTCACATTTCCTACTCGGTCAAGAATCTGAAATGGACCAATAAATCGTGGATTGAACTTTTCTCTCTTCCTAAATCTTGTAACTCCCTTCCATGGAGCTACACGCAATAATACATGATTCCCAATACTAAATTCCACGTCCTTTCGATGAAGATCCGCATAACTCTTTTATCGAGCCTGTGCCGTTTGTATATGTTGACGAATCATTTGGATCTTTTCCGTAGTCATACGTACTAACTCGGATCCCAACAATGTTGCTTCTCCCACCTCATCTCAACATATTGGAGAGCGACACTTTCGTCCATATAATGCTTCAAATGGAGCCACACCTATACTTGCCTGATAACTAATGTTGTAAGAGAATTCCACCAATGATAGGTACTTATCCCAACTCCCTTTGAAATTTAGGACACAAAGTCTTAATAGATCTTTAAGAGTTTGAATAGTCCTCTCTGATTGTCCGTCCGTTTGAGGATGGTATGCCGAACTAAATCGTAAATCCGTGCCCATAGCTTTTTGCAAGCTAATCCAAAATCTTGAAGTGAATCTTGGGTCACGATCCGAAACTATGGATACTGGCATGCCATGCAACCTCACAATCTCTTTCACGTACATACGAGCAAGACATTCAAGGGAATAAGTCTCCCGTATCGGCAAGAAATGAGCATACTTGGTTAATCTATCAACAATAACCCAAATAGCATTTATGCCTTGAGAAACCGTGGGAAGACCCGTAACGAAATCCATGGTAATATGTTCCCACTTCCATTTTGGAATCTCAAGTGGTTGCAATGGACCCTTAGGCACTTGATGCTCCATCTTTACACGTTGACAAGTTAAACACATCGAGATAAACTTTGCAATCTCTCTCTTCATATTGTTCCACCAAAATGTATGTCGAAGATCACGATACATTTTGGTACTTCCAGGATGGATTGCAAAAAGTGTATTGTGTGCCTCCATCATGATCTTGTACTTCAAATCAGAATCGTTAGGAACACAAAGTCTGGAGTGGACTCGAAGTATTCCTTCTTCATCGATTCTTGCTTCTGGAATAGCACCTTCTTGCACTTTCTTCTTCATACGCACCAGCTCCGGGTCTGTGGCTTGAGCAACTTTAACTTTTTTGATTAAAGTTGGTTCTATATGTATACTTGACATCATTGCATGGATCCCCAGAGTCTTGAATTCTATCTTCATCTTTTATAAATCACACCAAATGGGAATTTGTGTTGACAACAACGCACTTGTTCCCGCGTATGATCTTCTACTCAATGTGTCGGCTACTACGTTCGATTTTCCAGGATGGTATTGAATGGTATGGTCATAGTCTTTCAACAGCTCGAGCCAACGTCGTTGCTGCATGTTGAGTTCTTTTTGGGTGAAGAAATATTTGAGGCTTTTATGGTCTGAATATATCTCCACTTTCTCCCCATATAGATAGTGCCTCCAGATCTTTAACGCGAAAACGACTGCTGCCAACTCTAGATCATGAGTAGGATAATTCCTCTCATATTCTTTAAGTTGTCATGAGGAATAGGCTATAACTTTCCCACGTTGCATGAGAACACATCCTAGCCCCTTGCTTGAAGCATCGCTGTAGAGAACAAATCCATCCGAACCAGATTGTATGGTCAAAACAGGTGCCGAAATAAGTCTCCTCTTAAGCTCTTGGAAACTCTTCTCGCATTCCTCGCTCCATACGAATTTGCTATCTTTTCGAGTCAGCTGAGTTAATGGAGTAACGATTCAAGAAAATCCTTCCACGAATCTCTGATAATAACCAGCTAAGCCTAGAAAGCTACGTACTTCGGTCACCGACTTTGGTTGCTCCCAACTTTGTATTGCTTTAATCTTCGATGGGTCAACAGATACTCCATGTTTTGACACCACGTGCCCTAGGAATGCTACTTCCTCAAGCCAGAACTCGTATTTCTTCAACTTAGCATATAGCTTGTTTTCACGCATCCTTTAGAGTACCAGCTTCAAATGGTGCTCATGATCTTCACGACTTTTAAAATATATGAGGATGTCATCAATAAAAACAACAACGAACTAATCCAAATATTCCTTGAATACTCGGTTCATCATATCCATGAAAGCCGCAGAAGCATTAGTTAATCCAAAAGACATGACTAAGAATTCATAATGCCCGTACCGAGTTCTAAAGGCAGTCTTTGGAATATCCTCAGTTCTAATCTTCAGCTGATGATATCCAGAACGAAGATTAATTTTTGAAAAGAATTGTGCTCCTTGTAACTGGTCAAACAGGTCATCAATACGAGGTAGCGGATACCTATTCTTTATAGTGACATGGTTTAATTCCCGGTAGTCGATACAAAGTCGCATACTCCCGTCTTTCTTCTTTACAAATAAAACAGGAGCACCCCAAGGAGATGTACTAGGACGAATGAAACTGATGTCCAACAACTCCTGTAATTGGACCTTTAACTCTTGAAATTCAATAGGAGCCATTCGATATGGGGTTTTAGAAATGGGCTTTGTACCAGGTTCAAGATCTATAAAGAATTCAACTTCACGTTCTGTGGGTAGACCGGAAAGTTCTTCAGGAAATACGTCAGGAAAGTCAATAACAACATGAATATTATTCAAATATGACGTGTCTTTATTCAAATCCATAACATGGGCTAAGAAAGCTTCACATCTGTTTTTTAATAAACGAATAGCTTTATGACTTGATATAACAGTGATTGATTTTAATGGCATAGTTGCTTGAATTCGCACAACAGGTTGCTTAGGAATATGAAAATTAACAACATTACGAAAATAATAAATTTTGGCATGATGAGTAGTTAATCAATCAATTCCTAAAATCAAGTCAAATACAAGTATCTTTAAAGAGATAAGGTCAACAGGTAAGGTGATGATGCCAACTTGGATCAAACAAGATTTATAAACAGTGGATGTGATGAAAGTTTTTCCCAACAGATTTTCAACAGATAAGTCAAAGTCCAATTTCTCAGGTGTCAAGTTTAAACGTTGAGCACAAGCAGGAGAAATAAATGAATGGGTAGCACCGGTATCTAGCAAGGTATAAACTTCACAAGAATTTATGATTAGCTTACCCATGATCACCTCGTTTGGGTTCCACGCATTTTGACCAGTCACAACAAACGCTCTTCTAGGAACAGTTGATTTTGACTTTTCTGGGACAACCTTTTGAGTCACCATCCCCGTTGGACTTGGTTTTGCTACAGTGCAATCTCGAGCGATATGTCCTTCCTTTCCACAATTATAACATACCTTAAACTATTATGGACAGTTTGGACTGACATGTCCTTCTTTCCCGCATTTATAGCATATGACCGGTGGTCGTTCTCCTCCCTTGGAACCAGTTGCTGCTGGTGCTGACGTCTTCACATTGTCGTTGTTGAATCTCCTCTTTTTAAAATATCCTCCCGACTCGCTTCTTCTATTATCATGGCCACGATTACCACCAGAGTGGTTATCGCTTTTGTCCGTATTCTTCTTTCTCCGCTGATTATCGTTGTTCTGATGACTGCTGTCACTGGTATGATCCTGGTTGTGGTTTCTCGGTTGAACGTACTCGTTATCTCGCTCTAATAATTGAGCCATGTTGACAACATCTGAATAGAGAGAAAATTTATGTGAAATGAGATATTGACGTATGTCGGGTCTCAAACCTCTCAGAAACATCCGCATCATACGTTCCTCATTCTCCACCAAATGAGGTGCAAACCTGGACAACTCTGCAGACTTCGCCTCGTACTGGGATACCATCATGTTGTTTTGTTCCAATCTAATAAACTCTACCTCCTTCATATGACGAACACTTTCAGGAAAGTATTTGTCATTGAATAGTTTATGAAATGTCTACCAAGACATGCTGAGTTCGGCTGGATGGGTACGCTTCACAAATTTTCACCAGTAATCTGCCTCATTATGGAACATAAAGGTGGCGAATGGAACCTTATGTTCCTCCGTGCATCCCAAGACATCGAATATCTTGATAATTTGTTTGACCCACGTCTCCGCCTTATTCGGATTCGGCTTTCCCCAGAATTTTGGTGGTCCCAACTCCTTAAACTGCTTGGCTGTGACAAACCGTGAATTTCTATCATTTCCTCCTGTATTTTGAACACGAGTCTCCCTCGTCTGATTTTGCATGAACTGCAAAAAGCTTCTAAACATCCCATCGTTCATCATCTGTTCAGTGGTGTTGTTCACAGGAGGAACATTGCCAACCTGTTGCACGTTCTCCTCGTTGGTGAGTACAGGTGTCTCCACGGTTTTGTTTACTCCACTGTTCACATTCTCAGTTGTCATTCTTAAATACTGCCATAAAACAAGAGTTAATTAAACAAATTAACAAATCACATAATACCCCTATATTATGACTGACCAACAAATAAGCTTAGGTATGATACACTAGCGAAGGATTTACTCGTCTCTCCCCTCCTAGTACTATTCTCCGATCTCCGTCAGAGACCATATCCCAAAGCTCTTATACCAATTGTGACGCCCCCAAAATAGGTATACAACACCCATTCTGAGTCGTCAAAATACATGGTACAGAAACAACTATAACTTTATTAATACAACATAAAAACTGTGAGTTTAAATACAAATATTGTCATCTAGACAATAGCCACACTCAAATAAGTCCTCATTACAATTATTGATACATTATTTTACAAAAATGGTGAGGACTACTAAACAACTTTTTAGAATCATCATTCCATACCCCGACTAGTACTCGCTACATTCTCACCTCCTGAGAAGAAAAATGGAACAGAAAGGAAAAAGGGTGAGCTCAACTAGCCCAGTAAAGAATATTATGACTAAGATAATATAGAACAAATTATCGTTAGTCCTCAACAGGGAAAAATTTAATAGAATACAATAGACAACAAATTTTAAATCAATATTCGCAGCGGAAATAATAATTCACTAGAAGAGTTAAGTAGAGTATGAAATCTACTATCATCTATGAATTTAAAAGTTCATCATCAATATTTTATCCCTGTAACATCAATCAATAAGCATCTTGAATCACATATTCATCTTTGCACTACAGACCAAAGATATTCATCAGTTGGTCATGTTCATCTCAACACCTGTTCATCTTTGCGCTACGGGCCAAAGATATTCATCATAAAATCATTAATCTTTGCACTACAGGCCAAAGATATTCAGTTATATCATCATTTAGGATTGAGGATGATGAAAAATATTTTAAAGGAAACGAATCCGGTGAAACAAAATAACAAATATTATGGATTCATATTTCGGTTTATCCATGTCCAAAAATACCTCATAAATAATCATAGTGGAGTAAAATTTAAGAATGATCAAAACATGGATACAGTCAAAGCTAGTATCCATAATAGATATCTTGGACAAAAACAAAAATTTAATTTTTGGTGAATATTGTCGTATTCGTGAATAGTGTCGTATACGTGAATAGTACCATATACGTGAATAGTAACCCCGACACAAAAAGTTCTAAATTTGATACAAAGTTTAGATCAATACTTCGGCATAATGATACTGAAGAAAATAACATCCCTTACCTTGTAAAAATAGTACTTCTAGTTGAAACACCGGATATAGGCTATGACTTGAACTTGCACCGTATAGCAACACTCAAAGTATTAAAATACTCACAAGAATACGCTCAGTATATCGAGAGAGAAAGAGAGAGAAAATTTTAGTTTCTGATGTGATTTTCAATTCTAACCTAAGCACCCTATTTGTAGGAAAATGCTTAGAACACCAAAGCAGAAAATTTAATATAATATTAATATAATTTATTAAATTTCCTACGCACACCACCAGCTCATAACATCAGCCACCCATCCACAATAAATAAGAAAAATGTTTTTCTCAATTAATTTATTTAAAACTCCAAATAATAATAATTAATTAATCTGGAACTTCAATAATTCATAATAAATAGCCATTTTTTCAGAAAAATTTGAACCCTATGTCATTTTCATAGGAAATTTCATTATCTACAACTTTGTAGAAGAAAGTTTTTTCAAATTCCAAACAAAAATTGACCGAAATCCACAAACGGGCGATTCTACAGGCTATAATCAAATTTCAGTCAAGAAATGAACTCACAGACATGTTTAACATGTTTTAAACATCTTTTGTAACAAAAATACTCTTCCTCCTCATATACTCATATATCCTACATTCATTATAAAAATATCATCATTATTATATTATAATTATATAATAAAATATTATTTTATCAGAAAAGATAAAATATCGATTTTCAACAATTGTCACTTTAAAAATTTTCTCCATCTAAATTCACATAAAATGAATATTTTTCCCATCCTATAAATCAATAATTAATTATTCACAAATAATATTACCGAATCACAATACTGACAACCAGGCAGTTCCCAAGAAAGAGGGAGCTTTCCAATAAGGATTTCTCCTTACTGGCGCGCAATTAGGTGACCAAACCACTCCTTAGACAGAACTTTCTAGACATTATCGATAATGTTATCTAATTATATTATTCAGATAATATGAATTATTGCTTCGATAATAAAAAATACTGTGTAATGACAATTATTGAAACAATAGTAATATAAAATATCAACGTAGCAATTATTGAATCAATAAAATAAAATACTGAACAGTAATTACTGTAACAATTATTGAGTAGTGCCTTCTTACGTAAGAATCAATAATTGGTACAATATCGTGTGCTACTGTGCAACAACGCGTAATACTGTGTTTTAACCACCGGGTATTCCAACAGTATTAACGGTAACAACTACGTCGTTATTTATAAACAACTTATACTTGTCGTTTTTTTCATCCAATCTCTTTCCGTTATGGGGCCCACAAAAGACTGCGCCGTCGTACGAATATTCCCCGACAGGAAGAATATTCCACGACCAATCGAATATTTCCCGACAAGAATGAATATTTTATAACCACTTGCTTATTTAAAAATATTTGCGCATTTTACCCATAACTAACCTCATTAATCAATTCAACCCTTACTATTTCAAAATAATAAATAAAGGAAATTAAATTTCATTTATTAATAATTTGGGGTCTTACAATGCAACCATGTGTATTACTGTACTTTTATCACTGGGTATTTCAATAGTTAACGGTAAAACTTTCGCCGTTAGTTTTATAAAAAGATATTTCTGTCGTTTTCTAACTTCGACAATAATTTCGTTGTGGGGTCCACCAATGATTGTGTCGTCGTATGAATATTCCCTGTTAAATTGAATATTCCCCGACCAATCGAATATTTTATAACAACTTGCTTACTTTGAAAAATTTATAAATATTACCCACAACTATAATATTATATCAAATCCACACCATAATATTAAAAATATGTATTTCGAGAAAAATTAATCTTTATTCATAAAAGTTGGGATCTTACATTAGCCCTTTTCACAGTTTTAGTGTGTGAAAAAACCAAGATCACCATTCACGATTTCAATATAAGCCCATATATTCAAATCAAAGAATAACTTACCAAAACTCTAGTTTGATCTGATTTGCATAAATACTGCCCTCTCCCTTTAAAAATTGATTACATTGGGTTTGTGTGATCCTAGGGTTTCAATTCTGCATAAATGGAAAGGTTTGGAGGGGATTGATTTTGTTGACCTATGTCTATCTCTATTGAAGTCTTAATCCTCCATTTCTAAATCAGATCTCATGTCGATATCCATATCCTCTCCGACTCAATCTCCATCTCCTCTCCAACTCATCTCGATCTCTCCTCTCCGACTCTATTTCTTTTCAAATTTACTCTTCCAAATTGAGAGAGATCTTCAAGCGGCTTATCTTTAGCTCTTATTTTGACCGACTCTGCGATAAGCAGAAGAATTAATTCGTGATCTTTTATACTTCATTATCTAAGTTGTATTTATGATTTATTTTTTGTTGGTTGCTGAAATGGATTATTTAGTGCCCTTATTCTAAATATTTGATGTATTGGTAGATTGGGTGGATATGTATGTGTAGGTGGTGGTAGATCAGGTGGATCTCGTGGTGGTGGTAATTGATCTTTTGATGGCGTAATTTTGAGAGGCGGCGGTGCAAGGTGGTGGTGGTGATGAATTTGGTTTTGTTGGTGGATCATGATGGTGTATGTAAGATCCCGAATTTTATGAAATAAAAGTATTTAATTTTCTTATAAATATTATTCTAAATAGTAAGGTGATAATTTAATCAATGTTATAATTATGGATGATATGTGCAAATTTTACAAAGTAATCAAGTTGTCATAAAATATTTGTTGTGTCGGGGATTATTCTTTTTGTCGAGGAATATTCATACAATGGCGCAATCATTGGTGGACCCCACAACGAAATAATTGTCGGATATAGAAAACAACAAAAATAAACTTTTTATAAAAATAACATTTTTATAAAAATAACAACAAAACTTTTACAGTTAAACTATTAAAATACCATGTGATAAAAGTATAGTAATACGCGTTGTTGCACAGTATTGCACAATAGTTTTGGTCGAAATCTAATTACGCTCACACGCAAGTGCACGTGGTCAACAAGTAATATAATGATAAGTCGAGTATCGTTCCCACATAGATTAGTATGAAATTAATCCTAACAATTACCAGCTTTCTATTAGTCTAAATTTTATTAAACTAACCAAAATAATGATTATAACTATTAAAAAGTAAAAATAATAATAATACCAAGCAATCAACACAACTAAAAACCAATTACTTCAAGTAAATGTTGGAGAATTAGGCTTATAACTTCACCTTAAGTCTCACTCTGATTACTACACCTTATTCCAGTTCAATTCACTATCTCAGTTTATTAATCAAGAACACTTAAGTAAAATTAGCCATCTCTCAATGCACTAATACCGTATTAACTTAAATCCATCAATTTGATAGAATTAAGCCAAACACCCTAATCAACTAATTCATTATATCTCTATGTGAATTAAAATCAAATAAGGTTTAAGTTCAAGTTCTCTACCCGATTACATGTGATGTTAAGCTTATCTCTACCCTAACATTCACCAAGATTCTATTCAAACACAGAATTCAAGAACACATGCTAAAGTGAATAAGTCTAGATTCATACATCATCTCTCAAATTCATACAAATCCACACATAATTGGTGATCAAGAAATTCATAAATTCAAGCACAAATCACATTAGATAAACTGAATTGATAGATTATTAAACTGAATTAAGGCTTCACAATCATCGTTCAACCATAAAGATCCATCATAAGCCTAATAAGTAAATTAGTTCATCATAAATAAAATAAAAACTGAAATCATAAAAGAATCTATCATCCCAATTACAATAACTAAATTAAAGAAGTAGAATGAACACAAAACCACCATTCTTCTTTGCTCCCCTTTTTGCAATCTTCGTGACTCTGACTTTTAATCCTTCCTCCAATGCAATTTCCTCAAATTAGGGCTCAAACTTGACAATTTATTCAATGATGTTAATCCCTTATGTTGTGTTTTTATATCCAGCACAAGACATGGATTTAGTCCACAAATTGACGCCAAACAAAGTCCCAAGCCATGCCAACTTCCTTCCTCAACACTGCTGCAGAACTCTAAGTGAAATATGACTCTTTTCTTTGCCCCGTACCCCTGCCCCGACGGGGGTTTTTCTTTTGCATAGGCCCGCCCCGGCGGGGGGTCCTCCTGTTACTACTCAAATACCCCCGCCCTAGCGGGGGTTTTTTGTAAGACCCCAACTTTTATAAATAAAGATGAATTTTCTATAAATATCATTTTTGAATATTATGGAGTTAATTTGATATAATGTTATAGTTGTGGGTAATATTTATAAATTTTGTAAAGTACGCAAGTTGTTATATAATATTCGATTGGTCGGGGAATATTCGTTTTAACAGGGAATATTCGTACAACGGCACAATCATTGGTGGACCCCACAACGGAATTATTGTCAGATTGAGAAAACGAAAAAAATATTTTATTAAAAATAACGGCAGAAGTTTTACCATTGTTACTGTTGAACTACTCAGTAGTAAAAGTACAGTAATAAGTGTGGTTGCATAGTAGCACACGGTATTGATTATCAATGCTTATGTGAGAAGTCACTCAGTTTGATTCAATTATTATCAGTTAATAATATGAATTATTTAGCGATAATGACGTTTTGTTTTATTCGTATTATTAAAGTAATAAAACAGAAACATCTTTTTATATAAAACAAAATACTTTATTAAAGTTATTCTATAAATAGAATATATTATATTTTATTTAAAAGATTTTTCTTTAAATATGGACCGTCAGGTTAAAGTAATAAATCTGGACCGTTCATGAATTAGTTACTATACATTCTATTTTTCTATAAATAGCAGCTCATTCCTTCATTATTTCTTACGAATTCACTGAACTCTAGAGAGAGAAGCTATAGAGAGAAACTATAGAGAGAGAGAGAAGAAGAGTATTCTGCTACTTAACTACTTCCTTACTTCAGCACTTCTTTAAAACGGTAAGGGGTGTTATTCTTTCTTATTCATGAAGAGAACTGTTGTTATTCCATTTGTTATTATTCTGTTGGAACATCATGTCTGTGTGTTTTACACTGGACCTGGTTCCGTTTTTATTATTATTCTGTTGGAACATCCTGTCTGTGTGTTTTACACCGGACCTGGTTCCGTCTTGTTATTATTCTGTTGGAACATCCTGTCTGTGTGTTTTACACCGGACCTGGTTCCATTATTTATTATTCTGTCAGAATATCCTGTCTGTGCGTTTACGCCGGACCTGGTTCCATTATTTATTATTCTGTCGGAATATCCTGTCTGTGCGTTTACGCCGGACCTGGTTCCATTATTTATTATTATGTTAGAATAACCTGTCTGTGCGGTATATCGCATGCATGGTGATTTCTTTTGTTATTCCATTCTTTATTATACTCAGTTGGTTAAGTTTTGACTTCTATACTCCATGAAATTTATGGAATATCCTTGATAATTGCGTTTCATCCAGTATCTTTTCATGAAAATATTCTTCTAAGCATTCTTGAATTTTACTCCACAAAGCAGTATCATGTTGACAATTTGGACGTTGTTAATTCTTGGATAAATTAATTCTTGAACTTGTTTTGTTGAATTCTTATATCATTGTCATCATCTTCATGTTTATAAAATGTTGAAAGTCATCTGTGGCATGTAGTGCATAGATGGACTTGGTATGATTATGACCAGGGATTATTCGGTATAATCATGACCGTAATGTTACAAATGATGTGGTAAAAGTCCTCATTGACCCGTAGTGCATTGATGGACAGTTGTTGGCATGATCATGACCATTAATGAATACACGAATATCCTTGGCCGTAGTGCAGGGGTGATTCGATGATGTGGATTATTTTATTAAGCTGAGTCTCAGCGATAGCAGTGTTGAAAAAACCTTTTAAATCATAAAAGATAGTAGAGTTTATTTTCTACTTGACTCTTTTAATGGATTGCTTGTTCCGCTGTAGTTAAATTTGATGTCTATTATATTTTATCAGTTTAATATTGTTGAAGGCTAATGATAATTTATTCTGCATTATCTTAGTCATAATATTTCTTACTGGGCTAGTTGAGCTCACCCTTTCTTTCACTGTTCTCTTCAGGAAATGAGAATGTAACTGGGGCAA
This sequence comes from Panax notoginseng, assembly GCA_016801055.1. Lineage (NCBI taxonomy): Eukaryota > Viridiplantae > Streptophyta > Magnoliopsida > Apiales > Araliaceae > Panax > Panax notoginseng. The sequence continues at coordinate 187,986,653 of CM029020.1, forward strand.
GTCGGGAAACAGAGTGATGGTTCGAATGATAGTATTAGTTAGTAGTCCTCACTATTCTATGTAATAGTGTGTTAATAAATGTAATGAGGACTCCTTTTGAGTATGAATACTCTCTAGAAGATAATATTTGTATTCAAACTCACAGTTTATGTTTTGTCATCTTGTACACGACAGTTGCATTAGTAAGTTGTATTTGTATTCTGTACTTCGTATCTGACGACCCAAGATGGATGATGTATACCTAATTTTGGGGGCGTCACAGTTGGTATCAGAGCTTAGGGATATGATCCCTGGCTAAGATGTGAGAATAGAACTAGGAAGGGAGAGACGGGGAATTCCTTCGCTAGTATGACCTACCTAAGTTTATTTGCATGGTATTTAATTGGTCGGTCATAATGTAAGGATAATATATGACATATCAAATAACTTTTATTTTGTGGCAGTATCTGAAAATGACATCTGAGAATGTTGAGAATAGCAATGGAGCACAGGCGACTGTTGATTCACCACATATCAATAATCAGGATAATGTGCATCAGGAAGGTGACAATCCTCATGCAAACAACAACACTGACCAGATGATGAATGATGGAATGTTCAGAAACTTTATGCAGTTCGTGCAACAGCAAGCGAGAGTGGCTCCTGTCCAAAATATAGGTGAAAACACTGAAAACTCTCGGACGGTCACCGCTAAACAGTTCAAGGAGCTGGGACCACCAGAGTTTAAGGGAGAGCCAAAACCACTTATAGCGGAAACATGGATAAAGCAGATTACCAAGATATTTGATGTCTTGGGATGCTCCGAGGAGCAAAAGGTTCCCTTTGCCGCCTTTATGTTGCGAGGAGAGGCAGATTACTGGTGGGAATCGATTAAGCGTACTCAACCTGCCGCACTGAAGATGTCTTGGGAGAAGTTCCAAGAGCTGTTCAATGACAAATACTTTCCCGAAAGTGTTCGTCACATGAAGGAGGTGGAGTTCATCAAATTAGAGCAGAATAATATGACCGTGTCGCAGTATGAGGCTAAATTTGCTGAGTTGTCCCGGTTTGCGTCCCACTTGGTGGATAATGAAGAGCGAATGACGCGAATGTTTTTGCGAGGTTTGAAACCTGAGATACGTCAACTCCTTATTTCTCATAAACTGTGTTTGTATTCAGATGTTGTGAATAGGGCTCAGTTAGTGGAGCACGATAACGAGTCAACGCAACCAAAAGAGAGCAGTCGGCAAAATGATAATACCAGTGAGAGCAGTCATCGAAGCAGTGACAACAAGCGTGAAGGGAATCAACAGGCCAAAAATGGTAACCACTTCAGTGGTAATTAGGGCCAAAACAATTAGAATGGTCATTTCAAGAAAAGGAGATTCAACAATAATGGAAAGACGTCAGCACCAGCACCCGTTGTTAAGGAAGGAGAACGACCACCTATCATATGTTTGAAATGCGGAGGGGAGGGGCACATCAGTCCAAACTGCGCGATGCCATCTAAAGCATGTTATAATTATAGAAGAGAAGGTCATTTAGCTCGATTTTGTCGTTTACCAAAAATAAGTTCAGCCAAGATGGAGACACCAAAGGCTGTCCCAGAAAAGTCAAAACCGGTAGTGCAAGGGAGAGCGTTTGTTGTGACCTCCCAGAAAGCAAGGAACCCGAATGAGGTCATCACGGGTAAGCTTATCATAAACTCTAACGAAGTCTATACTTTATTTGATATCGGTTCTACCCATTCTTTTATTTCTCCTACTTGCGCTCATCGATTAAATTTGATTCCGGAGAAATTAGACTTTGACTTATCTGTTGAAACTCCATTGGGAGAAACCTTCATTACATCCACAATTTATAAGTCTTGTTTGGTTCAAGTTGGTACCCACACATTACCTGTCGATCTTATTTCATTAAAAATATTTGTATTTGACGTGATTCTAGGGATTGATTGGTTAACTACTCATCATGCAAAAATTAATTATTTTCGTAAGGTTGTTAGCTTTCATATTCCTAATCGACCTATTATGCGAATTCAAGCAACCAAACCATTAAAATCAATCGCTGTCATCTCAAGCCATAAAGCTATTCGTTTATTGAAAACGGATGTCAAGCTTTCTTAGCTCATGTCACGGATCTAAACAAAAATACGTCAGTTTTGAATGATATTTCTATTGTTAATAAATTCCCTGACGTATTCCCTGAAGAACTTCTTGGCCTACCCCCAGAGCGTAAAATTAAATTTTGTATCAACCTTGAACCCGGTACAAAACCCATTTCCAAAGTCCCATATCGAATGGCTCCTATTGAACTTCAGGAGTTAAAGATCCAACTGCAGGAATTGTTAGACATTGGCTTTATTCGTCCTAGTACTTCTCCTTGGGGTGCTCCTTTGCTATTCGTGAAGAAAAAAGATGGAAGTATGCGACTTTGTATTGATTATCGGGAGTTGAATCATGTCACCATCAAAAACAGGTACCCATTGCCACGTATTGATGACATGTTTGACCAGTTGCAAGGATCACAATTCTTTTCAAAGATCGATCTTCGTTCTGGATATCATCAGCTGAAGGTTAGAACTGAGGATATTCTAAAGACGGCTTTTAGAACTCGGTACGGGCATTATGAATTCCTAGTCATGTCCTTTGGATTGACTAATGCTCCTGCTGCCTTCATGGATATGATGAACCGGGTATTCAAGGAATATTTGGATCACTTTGTGGTCGTCTTTATTGATGACATCCTTATTTATTCCAAAAGCCGTGAAGATCATGAGCAACACTTGATGCTGGTACTCCAAAAGCTTCGTGAATACAAGCTTTATGCCAAGTTGAAGAAATGTGAGTTCTGGCTGGAGGAGGTAGCATTCCTTGGGCACGTAGTATCAAGTCGTGGAATATCGGTTGACCCGACAAAGATTGAAGCTATTCAAAGCTGGGAGCAACCTAAATCAGTGACCGAAGTACGTAGCTTTCTTGGTTTAGCTGGTTATTATCGGAGATTCGTGGAAGGATTTTCTCGAATCGCTACTCCATTAACTCAGCTGACTCGAAAAGATACAAAGTTCGGTTGGAGCGAAGAATGTGAGCAAAGTTTTTAAGAACTCAAGAGGAGACTCATTTCAGCACATGTTCTAACAATACCATCTGGCTCGGAGGGATTTGTCATCTACAGTGATGCTTCGAGCAAAGGGTTGGGATGCGTTCTCATGCAACATGGAAAAGTCATAGCCTATGCATCAAGACAACTCAAGAAATATGAGAGGAATTATCCTACTCATGATCTAGAGTTGGCAGTTGTTGTCTTTGCACTTAAAATTTAGAGGCATTACTTGTATGGGGAGAAGGTGGAGATCTTTACGGATCATAAAAGCCTCAAATATTTCTTCACTCAAAAGGAACTCAACATGCGACAAAGACGTTGGCTTGAACTGTTGAAAGATTATGATCATACCATTCAATACCATCCTAGAAAAGCGAACGTGGTAGCTGACACATTGAGTAGAAGATCATATGCAAGTACGAGTGCAATATTGTCAACACAAAGGCCCATTTTGTGTGACTTGCAAAGGATGGAGATAGAGTTAAAGACTCTAGGAACCCATGTGATGATGGCGAATATACGAGTAGAGCCAACTTTAATCGATAAAGTTAAAGCTGCTCAAGCTACAGACCTGGAGCTGATGCGTATGAGGAAGAAAGTGCAAGAAGGTGCTATGCCGGAAGCAAGAATAGATGAAGAAGGAATACTTCTAGTCAACTCCAGACTTTGTGTTCCTAACAACCCTAATTTAAAGTATGAAATCATGATGGAGGCGCACAACACACCGTTTGCAATCCATCCTGGAAGTACCAAAATGTATCATGATCTTCGTCATACATTTTGGTGGAGCAATATGAAGAGAGAGATAGCGTTGTTTATCTCAAGGTGTCTAACTTGTCAACGAGTCAAAGCAGAGCATCAAGTACCAAAAGGTCCATTGCAACCACTTGAAATTCCAGAATGGAAGTGGGAGCACATTACCATGGATTTCGTTACCGGTCTTCCTAAGGTTTCTCAAGGTATAGATGCGATTTGGGTTATTGATAGATTGACCAAGTCTGCTCATTTCTTATCGATACGAAAAACTTATACACTTGAACGTCTTGCTCGTATGTACATAAACGAGATTGTAAGACTACATGGTATGCCAGTATCCATAGTTTCTGACCGAGACCCAAGATTCACTTCACGATTTTGGGTTAGTTTACAAAAAGCTATGGGCACGGAGTTACGATTTAGTTCAGCATATCATCCTCAGACGGACGGACAATCAGAGAGGACTATTCAAACTCTGAAAGATTTATTAAGACTTTGTGTCTTTGACTTCAAGGGAAGTTGGGACAAGTTCTTACCATTGGTGGAGTTTTCCTACAACAACAGTTATCAAGCAAGTATTGGCATGGCTCCATTCGAAGCATTGTATGGAAGAAAATGTCGTTCTCCAGAATGCTGGGATGAGGTGGGTGAAGCAACGATGTTGGGACCGGAGTTGGTACGTATGACTACAGAAAAGATTCAAACGATCCGACAACGTATAAAAATCTCACAAGATCGACAAAAGAGTTATGTTGATCTTCATCGAAAGGACGTGGAATTTGATGTAGGAGATCATGTGTTCTTACGTGTTGTTCTATGGAAAGGAGTTACGAGATTTGGAAAGAGAGGAAAGCTCAATCCTCGATTCATCGGTCCATTTTTAATCCTCGATCGAGTAGGAACTGTGGCTTATAGACTCGCTTTACCGCCAAGTATGTCTCGTGTTCATAACGTTTTTCACATATCCATGTTACACAAATATGTGGAAGACCCGAACCACATTATTGAGTTAGAACCGGACGAAATAGCGGAGGATTTGACGTATGAAGAAGTTCCTGTTCAAATCTTGGATAAGAAGGAACATATTCTACGCTCCAAGGTTATACCTCAAGTCAAAGTTTTGTGGAGAAACCACGATGTTGAGGAAATGACTTGGGAGTTAGAATCTGAAATGAAATCAAGGTATCCTTACCTCTTCGACATACCAGGTACGTACCCTAATTTCAAGGGCGAAATTTCATAAGAAGGGGAGGTTGTAAGACCCCAACTTTTATAAATAAAGATGAATTTTCTATAAATATCATTTTTGAATATTATGGAGTTAATTTGATATAATGTTATAGTTGTGGGTAATATTTATAAATTTTGTAAAGTACGCAAGTTGTTATATAATATTCGATTGGCCGGGGAATATTCGTTTTAACAGAGAATATTCGTACAACGGCACAATCATTGGTGGACCCCACAACGGAATTATTGTCGGATTGAGAAAACGAAAAAAATATTTTATTAAAAATAACGACAGAAGTTTTACCATTGTTACTGTTGAACTACTCGGTAGTAAAAGTACAGTAATACGTGTGGTTGCATAGTAGCACATGGTATTGATTATTAATGCTTATGTGAGAAGTCACTCAGTTTGATTCAATTATTGTCAGTTAATAATATGAATTATTTAGCGATAATGACATTTTGTTTTATTCGTATTATTAACGTAATAAAATAGAAATATCTTTTTATATAAAACAGAATACTTTATTAAAGTTATTCTATAAATAGAATATATTATATTTTATTTAAAAGATTTTTCTTTAAATATGGACCGTCAGATTAAAGTAATCAATCTGGACCGTTCATGAATTAGTTACTATGCATTCTATTTTTCTATAAATAGCAGCTCATTCCTTCATTATTTCTTACGAATTCACTGAACTCTAGAGAGAGAAGCTATAGAGAGAAACTATAGAGAGAGAGAAGAAGAGTATTCTGCTACTTAACTACTTCCTTACTTCAGCTCTTCTTTAAAACGGTAAGGGGTGGTATTCTTTCTTATTCATGAAGAGAACTGTTGTTATTCCATTTGTTATTATTCTGTTGGAACATCATGTCTGTGTGTTTTACACCGGACCTGGTTCCGTTTTTATTATTATTCTGTTGGAACATTATGTCTATGTGTTTTACACCGGACCTGGTTCCGTCTTGTTATTATTCTGTTGGAACATCCTGTCTGTGTGTTTTACACTGGACCTGGTTCCATTATTTATTATTCTGTCGGAATATCCTGTCTGTGCGTTTACGCCGGACCTGGTTCCATTATTTATTATTCTGTCGGAATATCCTGTCTGTGCGTTTACGCCGGACCTGGTTCCATTATTTATTATTCTGTTGGAATAACCTGTCTGTGCGGTCTATCGCATGCATGGTGATTTCTTTTGTTATTCCATTGTTTATAATACTCAGTTGGTTAAGTTTTGACTTCTATACTCCAAGAAATTTGTGGAATATTCTTGATAATTGCGTTTCATCCAGTATCTTTTCATAAAAATATTCTTCTAAGCATTCTTGAATTTTACTCCACAAAGCAGTATCATGTTGATAATTTGGACGTTGTTAATTCTTGGATAAATTAATTCTTGAACTTATTTTATTGAATTCTTATATCATTGTCATCATCCTCATGTTTATAAAATGTTAAAAGTCATCTGTGGCATGTAGTGCATAGATGGACTTGGTATGATTATGACCAGGGATTATTCGGTATAATCATGACCGTAATATTACAAATGATGTAGTAAAAGTCTTCATTGGCCCGTAGTGCATTGATGGACAGTTGTTGTCATGATCATGACCGTTAATGAATACACGAATATCCTTGGCCGTAGTGCAGGGGTGATTCGATGATGTGAATTATTTTATTAAGCTGAGTTTCAGCGATAGCAGTGTTGAAAAAACCTTTTAAATCATAAAAGATAGTAGAGTTTATTTTCTACTTGACTCTTTTAATGGATTGCTTGTTCCGCTGCAGTTAAACTTGATGTCTATTATATTTTATCAGTTTAATATTGTTGAAGGCTAATGATAATTTATTCTGCATTATCTTAGTCATAATATTTCTTACTGGGCTAGTTGAGCTCACCCTTTCTTTCACTGTTCTCTTCAGGAAATGAGAACGTAGCTGGGGCAAGTCGGGAAACGGAGTGATGGTTCGAATGATAGTATTAGTTAGTAGTCATCACTATTCTATGTAATAGTGTGTTAATAAATGTAATGAGGACTCTTTTTGAGTATGAATACTCTCTAGAAGATAATATTTGTATTCAAACTCACAGTTTATGTTTTGTCATCTTGTACACGACAGTTGTATTAATAAGTTGTATTTGTATTCTGTACTTCGTATCTGACGACCCAAGATGGATGATGTATACCTAATTTTGGGGGCGTCACATTTTTCTTGTATATTATCCGTCCCAGCAGGGCGGGGGTGGTAATCCCGCAGAAGCCCAATTTTTTGCTCATTTTATGTTAAGTTCCGCCACAAAACCACCATTTATGCCACACATGCTACGCCACCACACCTAAACATAAAACAAACATAAACAAGTAAACACGAACATAAATATACAGAATTAACACAGTTTAAGCTCGAGTTAGAGGCCAATTTGTAGGTATAAAACCCACTCATCAAACTCCCCCAAACTTAAACTTGTGCTAGTCCTCGAGCACAAAATAAAGCAAACATGATATGCAATGCAATGATATGGAATGGAATAAAACTAATCTACATGCCTACGAATCCAGCAGTAGTGATAGAAACATGTCTATTCAACCGACCTCAGAGAAATCAAGCAAATATGACAACACGTCATATCAAAACCAATCAGTAAATTCCTCATAAATCATCAAACCTTAAATTGTTATCACTAATATAGTGCGTGTGTGGTCAACACCTATGCTAACTGATACATAATCAAATTTAGCACATAATAGGTGTGATGCCCCCAAAATAGGTATACATCACCCATTTTGAGACGCTAAATATATGGTACATAATTTAAATACAAACTTCAGTTATATAATACGACAAAAGCGTAGCTGAGAGTTTTTACATGAATATTGTCTCATAGACAATATCCAAACTCAAATGGAATCCTCATTACATTTATTATCATATTATTTCATAGAATAGTGAGGACTACTATAGCCACCTATCCTGGACCATCACTCTATTTCCCGACTCGTTCCGACTATGTTCTCATTTCCTTAAGAGAACAATGAAAGCAAAAAGGTGAGCTCAACTAGCCCAATAAGAAATATTATGACTAAGATATTACAGAATAAATTATCATTAGCCTTCAACAGTCTTAAACTGATAGAATACAATAAACAACAAGTTTAACTGCAGTAGAACAAGCAATCCATTAGAAGAGTCAAGTAAAATATGATATCTACTATCTTCTATGATTTATAAAGTTTATCATCAATTTTATTGCTGAGACTCATCTCAATAAATAATCTAAATCACTGAATTATCCATGCACTACGGGCCAAGGATATTCATTAGTATCATATCCACGAATTTTCCATGCACTACGGGCCAAGGATATTCGTGTTATCACCAATAGTCATGATCACGCCAACAACTATCCGTCAATGCACTATGGGTCAATGAGGATTTTTACCACATCATTTGTAACATTACAGGTCATGATTATACCAAATAATCCCTGGTCATAATGATACCAATCAACAGTCTATTTATGCACTACGAGCCAAAGATGACTTTCATCATAATATAAGCATGAGGATAATGATAATGATATAAGAATTTAATTAAATGAGAGCAAGGATAAATTTTAAAGATTTATAATTCAATTTATCCAAAAGTAAATAATTGTCCAAATTGTCAACATGATACTGCTTTGTGTAGTAAAATTCAAGAATAATATTGTATCAAAAATGATTTTGACGAAAAAGAAATTAATTTTTATCATGAATAGTACCCCGGGTGAATAGTACTCGAGTGAAGAGTACCCCGTGAATAGTATCCCGGTGTGAAAAGATTAAAAATTATCAAGAATGTTCAGAATAATATTTTCGTGAAAAGATACTAGATGAAGCGCAAATTTCAAGGATATTTTACTAATTTCACGGAGTATAGAAGCAAAACTTATCTACATGAGTGTAGAATTATGAATAGGAAACGAAATAATATTACTTACATACTACAGAGTATGGAAGAAAATATTATTTCATATGAATATTGAACAAAAATAATATCCCTTACCTTAAAAAGAAAGTACCTGACTGGTATAGCGGGGATATTTTTAAAGAAAACTTGCACTGTTTTCTATACTCAAAGCTACCTTAAATTCTAAAGAAATACGCTAAATATTATAGAAGAAGAATTCTCTGATTCTAGTGTGATTTTCAATTATAAACTAAGCATCCTATTTATAGGAGAATGAAAATATATTATTTAAAAATGGAGGCACAATAAGGAATCACGAGTTTTATGAAGAATTTTTCTGATTTACTATGCAGACACTATACAGATATTATGCAAATACTATGCATAATAAAATATAATATATTCTATTTTTTATAAAAAAAAATAAAACTTATAATATATGTATATATATATATATATATATATATATATATATATATATATATATATATATATATATATATATATATATAGTTTATAACCTCCTACCGATTATTTTGAAAAATGAGTAAGTGGGGTCTAAATAATACTCCAAACTTTACAACAAATACTTCATAAAAAAAAAATTTAATATTTTTAACAACATTTATTCATCAATAATATAACTTAGAATATTAACAACCAGATCATTCCAAGGAAAGAGGGGGCTTTTCGATCTATTGGCGCGCAATTAAGTGACCAAACCTCTTTCCTCGACAGAACTTTCTAGACATTGTCAATAATATAAATAATAATATGAATAACTTGTCATCTCAATTATTAATTTAATAATATAAAATATTATGACAATAATTGAATCAATAACGTGAGATATTATGTCATAATTACTGTAGCAATAATTGAGTATAACTGAGTGACTTCTTACGTAAGCATCAAAAACTAATATCGTGCGTTACTATGTAACCACGCGTATTACTGTACTTTTATCACCAGATATTTCAACAGTTAACGGTAAAACTTTCGCCGTTATTTTTATAAAAAGATATTTATATCGTTTTCTAACTTCGACAATAATTTCGTTGTGGGGTCCACCAATGATTGTGTCGTCGTACGAATATTTCCTGTTAAAATGAATATTCCCCGACCAATCGAATATTTTATAACAACTTGCTTACTTTGTAAAATTTATAAATATTACCTACAACTATAACATTATATTAAATCTACACCATAATATTAAAAAAATATATTTCGAGAAAAAATAATCTTTATTCATAAAAGTTAAGGTCTTACAACCTCCCCTTCTTATGAAATTTCGTCCTCAAAATTAGGGTACGTACCTGGTATGTCAAAGAGGTGAGGATACCTTGACTTCATTTCAGATTCTAATTCCAAGGTCATTTCCTCAACATCATGGTTTCTCCACAAAACTTTTACTTGAGGTTTAACCTTGGAGCATAGAATATGTTCCTTCTTATCCAAGATTTTAACATGTACCTCTTCATACGTTAAATCTTCTATTATCACTTCTGGTTCTAATTCAATAATGTGGTTCGGGTCTTCCACATATTTATGTAACATAGATATGTGAAAAACGTTATGAACACGAGACATACTTGGCGGTAAGGCGAGTCTATAGTCCACAGTTTCTACTCGATCGAGGATTTCAAATGGGCCAATAAATCGAGGATTGAGCTTTTCTCTCTTTCCAAATCTTGTAACTCCTTTTCATGGAGCAACACGTAACAACACATGCTCCCCAACATTAAATTCCACGTCTCTTCGATGAAGATTAATATAACTCTTTTGTCGATCTTGTGAGGTTTTTATACGTTGCCTGATCATTTAAATCTTTTTCGTAGTCATACGTACCAATTCTGGTCCCAATAACGTAGTTTCACCCACCTTATCCCAGCATACTAGAGAACGACACTTGCGTCCATACAACGGCTCAAATGGAGTCATAACGATACTTACTTGATAACTGTTATTGTAGGAGAATTCTACTAATGGTAAGAACTTGTCCCAACTTTCCTTAAAGTCTAGGATACAGAGTCTTAATAAATCTTCAAGAGTTTGAATAGTCCTCTCCAACTGCCCGTCCGTCTGAGGATGATATGCCGAACTGAATTGCAAATTCGTGTCCATAGCTTTCTGTAAACTGACCCAAAATCGTAAAGTAAATCTCAGGTCTCGATCAGAAACTATGGATACTGGCATACCATACAGTCTTACAATCTCATTTATGTATATACGAGTAAGACGTTCAAGTATATAAGTTTCTCGTATAGGTAAGAAATGAGCATACTTGGTTAATCTATCAACAATGACCCAAATTGCATCTATGCCTTGAGAAACCTTGGGAAGACCAGTAACGAAATCCATGGTAATGTGCTCCCACTTCCATTCTAAAATTTTAAGTGGTTGTAACGGTCCTTTTGGCAATTGATGCTCGGCCTTGACACGTTAACAAGTTAAACACCTTGAGATAAACTCCGCAATCTCTCTTTTCTATTGTTCTACCAAAATGTCTGTCGAAGATCACAATATATTTTGGTACTCCCAGGATGGATTGCAAACGGTGTGTTGGGCGCCTCCATCATGATTTTATACTTCAAATCAGAGTCGTTAGGAACACAAAGTCTGGAGTTGACTCGAAGTATTCCTTCTTCATCGATTCTTACTTCCGGAATAGCACCTTCTTGCACTTTCTTCCTCATACGCATCAACTCCAGGTCTTTAGCTTGAGCAGCTTTAACTTTATCGATTAAAGTCGGTTCTACTCGTATATTTTACATCATCACATGGGTCCCTAGAGTCTTTAACTCTATCTCCATCCTTTGTAAGTCATACCAAATGGGCATTTGCGTTGACAATATCGCACTCGTACCCGCACATGATCTTCTACTCAACGCGTTAGCTATCACGTTCGTTTTTCTAGGATGGTATTGAATGGTATGATCGTAATCTTTCAACAGCTCAAGCCAACGTTGTTGCCTCTTGTTGAGTTCCTTTTGGGTGAAGAAATATTTGAGGCTTTTATGATCCGTATAGATCTCCACTTTCTCCCCATACAGGTAATGTCTCCTGATTTTAAGTACGAAAACGACAGCTGCCAACTCTAGATTATGAGTAGAATAATTCCTCTCATATTATTTGAGTTGTTGTGAGGCATAAGCTATGACTTTTCCATGTTACATGAGAACACATCCTAACCCTCTGCCTGAAGCATCGCTGTAGATGACAAATCCCTCCGAACCAGATGGTATTGTCAGAACAGATGTTGAAATGAGTCTCCTCTTGAGTTCTTGAAAACTCTTCTCACATTCCTCGCTCCAACCGAATTTTATATCTTTCCGAGTCAGCTGAGTTAATGGAGTAGCGATTCGAGAAAATCCTTCCACGAATCTCCGATAATAATCAGCTAAGCCCAAAAGCTAAGTAATTCGGTCACTGACTTAGGTTGCCCCCATCTTTGTATTACTTTAATCTTCGCTGGGTCAACAAATATTCTGTGATTTGATATCACTTTCCCAAGAAATGCTACTTTCTCAAGCCAAAACTCGCATTTCTTCAACTTGGCATATAACTTGTTTTCACGAAGCTTTTGGAATATCAGTCTCAAGTGTTACTCATGATCTTCACGGCTTTTGGAGTAAATGAGGATGTCATCAATAAAGACAACCACAAAATGATCCAAATATTCCTTGAATACTCGATTCATCATATCCATGAAGGCAGCAGGAGCATTAGTCAACCAAAAGACATGACTAGGAATTCATAATGCCCGTACCGAGTTCTGAAAGCAGTCTTTGGAATGTCATCGGTTTTAATCTTTAACCGATGATATCTGAAATGAAGATCGATCTTTGAAAAGAATTTGGCACCTTGCAACAGGTCAAACAGGTCATCAATGCGAGGCAACAGGTACCTATATATTTTTGATGGTGACATGATTCAACTCCCGATAATCAATACAAAGTCGCATACTTCCATCTTTCTTCTTTACGAATAGAATAAGAGCACCCCAAGGAGATGTACTAGGACGAATGAAACCGATGTCTAATAGTTTCTGTAGTTGGGTTTTTAACTCCTGAAGTTCAATAGGAGCCATTCGATATGGAGCTTTGGAAATGGGTTTTGTACCAGGTTCAAGGTCGATACAAAATTCAATTTCACGCTTTGGGGGTAGGCCAATGTGACAACCCGAGAATTTTGGATATTTTTAAAAATTTTAATTAAATTATTTAAGGTTCAAAATTAGAACCTAGACAGAAAATAAGTGTATGCGTTTGATATTTTTAAGATGGAATTTTGAGTATTTCAAAATTCTGTGAAGGGTTTAGGTGAATTATTCAGGATTAAGTGTATACGTGAATATGTTCTGTGAGTATGGTCATTTATGTGTTCAAAATGTGGTGAAGGGCCAAGGATTGACCAGATAAATTATATCTGTGTCAAACCCTAATCGTATATTAAGAACGACAACGTTCGATTAGAAAATCCTAGCGATTAACAAGAAACCCTAAAATCGGTTCTAGAAACCATAATTTTAGTTTTGGGTATTCGAAACCCTAATTCGGTGCATGAAACCCAAAATTGGGAACTTAATGGCGTAAGTGTAAATAATTATAAGATTAATTAGGGTTAATCTTAACAAATTAATTAGCAAACCCTAATTTCACATTTTGAAAACCTTAATGTCTAGATTTGGAATCCTAATTTGTAATTAGGGAAAGACTGATTGTTAGTTTAATAATTTTAATGTTAATTAGGAAATATTAATCCTAATTTTAAAGTTATAAATAATTAGAAAATCCTAATCTAATTACGAAATCTAATTTCTAAATTAGAAAATTATTTTTCTATTAGAAATCCTAATTTTTGGGTTATAAACCCTAATGACTAATTTTGACCCTAATTGCTAAATTGGCGATTTTAATTAGGAAATGATAATCCCAATTAGGAAGATTTAATTTTTGATTAAGGAATTTTAATATAATTAGAAAATTCTAATTGTAATTTAGAAATATTAATTTTCTATTTTTAAAATCGAAATTCGAAAATCTTAGAAATTATATTTGCAAAGTTAAGGGTTAAACCCTAAACCCTAAGAATTTCAAACCCTAAATCCTAACCCTAACCCTAAACCCTAAGAGTTTGGCTAATTGACTAGAATGCCATTAAAATGAAATACCAAATGACCATTCTACCCTTATTGCTTTATGTAGTAGATTGCTTACAAGTCTTGCCCTAGTGTGAGTTGGTGACCAACCCTAAGCATAGCATGTGACTAATACCAGCTATCTCAGCCAATTTATCAGCCATGTGCATTGCATGTATATCAAATAAATAGATTAGAGAGAGGCATGCTCACTTTAAATTTCATTTTCTCCTAACCCTTCTCTCTCTAAAAATTTGGGATTTAGTGTGATATAGAGTAATGAGATGAAACAATATCACACCCTAACTCTCCATGATCAGCAGCAAAGGATCAGATTCATGAATCAAAGCTCAAAAGGTATAAAACCCAAAACCTAGAAATCTTTTGATTTGATGTTTAATGTTGTTGTTTGTTGGTTAGAGTTGTGTATTAGAGTGCCATTTGATGATCTGGGTTGTCAAAACTCAGATCCATATCAGTTAGATGCTCGAAATTACAGATTTATCAAATCTGGAAAAGTTGGAAAATAAGGTCTGACAAGCAAATGTCAGAGCCTCTAGATTCTTCTTTGTTAGATTTTTATGGTGTTTTATGTTATGGATCTATTGTATGCCATGTGGTCTTTAGTCTGGATCTTGAATCATGTTTAGATCAGGTATATATTTCAAGTTATGGCCAAAGTGAGTTGACCGACCACGAAATTGAAATCTGGGCAGCCCAGAATTTACAGTTTGAGTCTGACAAGTTTTTCTAGGCCTCAGATCTTGCTTCAAACAGGTGATTTGGCCATGTTTGTGTTCAGGACTTGTAGTCTGGTATGAGAGCTTCACATCCAAACCTTTAGATCACTTAGATGTTACCCAGAATCAAAGTTATGTCTGGTCAAACAACCGTTGACCATCAGCCGGATGAACTTTTCTGGAAAACCCAGAAAGTTCAAGAACAACTTCATACCCCTACTTTGACCGGCTTGGATCGTGTGCATCTGTTGTTGTTATGATGATTTGTTGTTATATAAATAAACCTTGACATCTCCACTACAGGATACAGCCATTACTTTACACAAACAAAACCCAGAACGCATGATATGAGGATTCAAAGTAGGCACCATGAACTGCCTGGGTTTCTGGGTTACCCAGAAAACCCAGACCAGTCTCTAATAAGAAGATTGAGAGCTTAGATCTCTCAGTTGTATTGTTGTTTGGTCATGAAATCAAATGTTAGTTGTACTATTACACGTATACTACATGATTAGCAACATTAACAGCCCAGAAAACCTTATGAACACAGATCTACCTCCGGTCAAACCCCCTACCTTGGTGTCTGACATGAAGGCTCAAGAACACACCAAGAACACCTATAGCGACGGGTCTGTCGCTATAGGGCCCTTTAGCGACGGTTTCTATTTATTTAATTTCTGAATTTTTCATAAATTATTTAAAAATAGATAAAAATGGTTTTTAATTATTACAAATACTAAATAAATTCTGAAAAATTATTTTAAAGTCTTGAAATTAGTTTTTAATTATTTTGAGTATATTTCAAAAATATTTAATACTTTTGGGAATATAAAAGGTATTTATTTATTTAATTATAATATTAAATAAATTATTTAAAATGATTTTTAATTCATGAAAATTATATTATGGTAAAAGAAAATATTTTAAGTGACTTTTAATATTTTGTGATGAAATTCATTAATTAATTAGTATTAATGATAATTAGTTTATTTAATAACTATATTAAATAAATTATGGAAAATTAGAATAAATGATTTAAAAATCATATAAAAATGATTTAAGTGTATAAAAATATTTTAAGTTATAAAATATAACTTTTGAAATTTTGTCATGAAAATATTAATATTTTAATATTAAAAACAATTATCAGATAATGAATTTAATTGTTTAAAATCATATAAAGGTGATTTTAAAGTATTAAAAATACTTTGTGATATTATAAATATATTATAATATTATGACATGTATTTCATTAATATTTGATAATAAATAAATATTAATGATAAAAAAAATTTTGTGGTATTTAATTCATTTAAATACGTTTTTAATGATTAAAAATTCACGATAAATGATAATAATTATTTAAAAATTATTATGAGACTTGGAAAATTATTTTGACTGTTAATAAAATTATCTGAGATAATTGTTAAGTGTTAGGCAAAATTTAATTGAACTTAGACTCGATAAAAGTCCGACTAGACCGTCGGGACGTTAGAATTTTGTCGAAATCAAGATTGACTGCAATAGTTTGACTTGATACCGAGTCTTATGTGTGTTATAGACTGATAGGGATATGTGTTTTGGTGTTTAGGTTATTCTATGTTTATATATATATATCTTATAGTATTATATTGTGATGATATTATTCTAATATTGGATATCTATATTACTAATATTAGGTCTTCGGATAAAGCATTATAAATTTTGTAACGATAATCAACGAACCAGGTAAGTTTTACTTAACTCTACTAAGAGTTATTTCATTCAGATATGCTTATGGTTAATCATTACTGATTGTCATTGTAGAATTATACTCTGTACATATTGCATGTATAAGTCAGGTATGAAAGGTTGATCACCTTCATTACCCGTTGGTTCAGATATATTTGTTCATGTTTAATAATTGTTCAGTCAAAAGTTTGTTCCTGCTAGTTCACAATTATATTGTTGAATTATAGCCAGCTTATTATTCAGACTTTTTCAATCATGATATATCGTTATATTATTGAATTTTAACTTGTTGGGCAATCCTTATGCTCACCTTTGCTATATTATGATAAATATTGCAGGTTAAGGCGAATACGTCGGATACAAGGAAAGGTTAAAGACAGCTCCAGCTTTAGTATACGTGTGCAGTTAGAATTGTAATAATATAATATGATAATATGTTATGTGTTAGACAGGTTATGAATTGTATTTATGTGAAGGTTACTCGATCTTGGGGAATAGTGTGATAAATGTATTGTATAAACAATTTATGTTTATATCTTCTGTAATAGTTATAGAATGATTGAACCAGATCTGCGGTGATTTGGGACCTAGATTTGGGAACGTCACAGTTGGTATCAGAGCTGTAAGTTTTGAACCTTAGGTAGGAATACCTGAGACTAATAACCGCAGTGATTAGGATAAGATCTAACTCACATAGAGTTAGTTAATTGGTCAGAAAGATTCAAAGACAAATCTCGATGATTTATAAGATACAGAGTTCCCTAACTCTGATAATAAAGTTGAACAGTAGTGATGAATAGATCAAGCCTAAAAGACTAAAAGAATAGTGATAGGAGATCGTGAAACAAAACGATCAAGACATAGAAATGAATCGTAATATATACGATGAGATCATCTCGTGATCGGATAAGGTTATAGTATGGAATAAGAATCAATCTGATGATTGGAAAGTTTACAGCAAGATTATTGTGTGAATTGGTACATATTCAGGAAAGGATTATGAATACGAGTTAAATAAAATTCGTATTGAGAAGGGTGTTAGTGTTAGGTGGGGATTCAATTGAGGATTCATGTCGGCAGCTGAGTTGTATGATTCCTTGTATGGGCGGGGAATTGTACTTGGTGTAACAACTACTTAGTTCTGACAATGATAATCATTGAAATATTTGTGTCGCGCTATTTGCTATATGCATGTTAAGAGGGTGATTTCTTTCTCATGTGTATAACAGATAGATAGGTCATAGGTAGAGGATATAGGACTAAGTACGAGTTCTTAAAACTCATACTTATGTGACATTCTTGATTCATAGTTATATAAAATATTTATGAACCCCTCAGCGAATGGACACCAAAGGTCTGACTAGGACAAGTTCTTAAACTCATATAATTATGGCAAGTAAATGAACTCATAAGTGTGGTTTGACGAACTGGGTATAGTTGTGTGTAAACGGAGTATTAAGGATAATAAGAATAGATAGACTGTTAAGCAAATGATTATTAGTGGAGACATAAGTTTTTTAAAACTCCTAGCTATGCTAGATTTCGAAATTTTGACATTAAGCTAAATACGCACTATGTGCTTTTGAAAAAAAAAATATGTAGACTCGTAATCATTTTTGAAACGGTTTAAAGTATAGTCTATGCTACTTATTTTAGCTAGACGCAAATGATTTAAAATATCAAAATATATTTTATTTATCACTCATGTACCATGTAACCTGGTGCAGAGATGATAAAAGTTTGATGGAGTTATAAATACAGGAATACTTAGTGTGAATTTGATCTAAAATCGTTATTCCACTATTGTATGATGTGTTATGACAAAGTCATACAATGACGGTATCCTCAAACGGACTGTTAATACAGTCCGGCATCATGACGTTATTCTCAAAAATATTTTCAAAAATTTTAATTTGCCAACGAGGTTTGGCTACACCTAAATAATTCGATTAAATTGAATTATTGATATGGGTCTATGCTATTCGATTCAGCTAGACTAAAGTTTATGAAAACTCTAAGTGTTCATTGAAAGAAATTTCTCGAACCAAATTGTTTTGGTGCGGAATCCAATAAGACTGAGGTAGAATTTTTGTGCCTATGGCAGTGACGAGGAACAGATAAATTAGTACTTGGCTAGTACAGGGCATATCGGGCTAATCACCCTTTGTGTCCGTAAGTAATGACGGTTTGCGAATGAATTTTCATAAAACCTTTGCTGAAAATGACAGACAAATAGTCTATATGACTCCTCGGTAAAATTTGAAATTTTTTACTCTTGTGAGTGGTGTGTGGGGTAGCAAATGATGATGAGAATTAATGGTGTGTGTATGTATGATGTATGGTGTAAGGTGTAAGATAAATTTCGGAGACGAAATTTTTAGAAGAAGGGGTGAATTTGACAACCCGAGAATTTTGGATATTTTTTAAAATTTTAATTAAATTATTTAAGGTTCAAAATTAGAACCTAGACAGAAAATAAGTGTATACGTTTGATATTTTTAAGATGAAATTTTGAGTATTTCAAAATTATGTGAAGGGTTTAGGTGAATTATTCAGGATTAAGTGTACACATGAATATGTTCTGTGAGTATGGTCATTTATGTGTTCAAAATATGATTACGAGTCAAGGATTGACCAGATAAATTATATCTGTGTCAAACCCTAATCGTATATTAAGAACGACAACGTTCGGTTAGAAAACCCTAGCGATTAACAAGAAACCCTAAAACCGGTTCTAGAAACCCTAATTTCAGTTTTGGGTATTCGAAACCCTAATTCGATGCATGAAACCCTAAATTGGGAACTTAATGGCGTAAGTGTAAATAATTATAAAATTAATTAGGGTTAATCTTAACAAATTAATTAGCAAACCCTAATTTCACATTTTGAAAACCCTAATGTCTAGATTTGAAATCCTAATTTGTAATTAGGGAAAGACTGATTGTTAGTTTAATAATTTTAATGTTAATTAGGAAATATTAATCCTAATTTTAAAGTTATAAGTAATTAGAAAATCATAATCTAATTACGAAATCTAATTTCTAAATTAGAAAATTATTTTTCTATTAGAAATCCTAATTTTTGGGTTATAAACCCTAATGACTAATTTTGACCCTAATTGCTAAATTAGCGATTTTAATTAGGAAATGATAATTCTAATTAGTAAGATTTAATTTTTGATTAAGGAATTTTAATATAATTAGAAAATTCTAATTATAATTTAGAAATATTAATTTTCTATTTTTAAAACTGAAATTCGAAAATCTTAGAAATTAAATTTGCAAAGGTAAGGGTTAAACCCTAAACCCTAAGAATTTCAAATCTTAAATCCTAACCCAAACCCTAAACCCTAACGGTTTGACTAATTGACTAGAATGTCATTAAAATTAAATACCAAATGACCATTCTACCCTTATTGCTTTATGTAGTAGATTGCTTACAAGTCTTGCCCTAGTGTTTGTTGGTGACCAACCCTAAGCATAGCATGTGACTAATACCAGCTATCTCAGCTAATTTTTCATCCATGTGCATTGCATGTATATCAAATAAATAGATTAGAGAGAGGCATGCTCACTTTAAATTTCATTTTCTCCTAACCCTTCTCTCTCTAAAAATTTGGGATTTAGTGTGATATGGAGTAATGAGATGAAACAATATCACACCCTAACTCTCCATGATCAGCAGCAAAGGATCAGATTCATGAATCAAAGCTCAAAAGGTATAAAACCCTAAACCTAGAAATCTTTTGATTTGATGTTTAATGTTGTTGTTTGTTGGTTAGAGTTGTGTATTATAGTGTCATTTGATGATCTGGGTTGTCAAAACTCAGATCCATATCAGTTAGATGCTCAAAATTAAAGATTTATCAAATCTGAAAAAGTTGGAAAATAAGGTCTGACAAGCAAATGTCAGAGCCTCTAGATTCTTCTGTGTTAGATTTTTATGGTGTTTTATGTTATGGATCTATTGTATGCCATGTGGTCTTTAGTCTGGATCTTGAATCATGTTTAGATCAGGTATATATTTCAAGTTATGAGTGGTCAAAGTGAGTTGACCGACCACGAAACTGAAATCTGGGCAGCCCAGAATTTACAGTTTGAGTCTGACAAGTTTTTCTAGGCCTCAGATCTTGCTTTGAACGGGTGATTTGGCCATGTTTGTGTTCAGGACTTATAGTTTGGTATGAGAGCTTCACATCCAAACCTTTAGATCACTTAGATGTTACCCAGAATCAAAGTTATGTCTGGTCAAACAACCGTTGACCATCAACCGGATGAACTTTTCTGGAAAACCCAGAAAGTTCAAGAACAACTTCAGACCCCTACAAAACCCAGAACGCATGATATGAGGATTCAATGTAGGCACCATGAACTGCCTGGGTTTCTGGGTTACCCAGAAAATCCAGACCAGTCTCTGACAAGAAGATTGAGAGCTTAGATCTCTCAGTTGTATTGTTGATTGGTCATGAAATCAAATGTTAGTTGTAGTATTACACTTATACTACATGATTAGCAACATTAACAGCCCAGAAAACCTTATGAACATAGATCTACCTCCGGTCAAACCCCCTACCTTGGTGTCTGACATGAAGGCTCAAGAACATACCAAGAACACCTATAGTGACGGGTCTATCGCTATAGAGCCCTTTAGCGACGGTTTCTATTTATTTAATTTCTGAATTTTTCGGAAATTATTTAAAAATAAATAAAAATAGTTTTTAATTATTAAAAATACTAAATAAATTCTAAAAAATTATTTTAAAGTCTGAAAATTAGTTTCTAATTATTTCGAGTATATTTCAAAAATATTTAATATTTTTGGGAATATAAAAGGTATTTATTTATTTAATTATAATATTAAATAAATTATTTAAAAATAATTTTTAATTTATGAAAAATTATATTATGGTAAAAGAAAATATTTTATGTGACTTTTAATATTTTGTGATGAAATTCATTAATTAATCATTATTAATGATAATTAGTTTATTTAATAACTATATTAAATAAATTATGAAAAAATAGAATAAATGATTTAAAAATCATATAAAAATAATTTAAGTGTTATAAAAATATTTTAAGTTTTAAAATTTAAATTTTGATATTTTTTCATGAAAATATTAATATTTTAATATTAAAAGCAATTATCGGATAATGAATTTAATTATTTAAAAATCGTATAAAGGTGATTTTAAAGTATTAAAAATACTTTGTGATATTATAAATATATTATAATATTATGACATGTATTTCATTAATATTTGATAATAAATAAATATTAATGATAAAAAAATTATGTGGTATTTAATTCATTTAAATACGTTTTTAATGATTGAAAATTCACGATAAATGATAATAATTATTTGAAAATTATTATGAGACTTGGAAAATTATTTTGACTGTTAATAAAATTATCTGAGATAATTGTTAAGTGTTAGGCAGAGTTTAATTAAACTTAGACTAGATAAAAGTCCGACTAGACCATCGGGACGTTAGAATTTTGTCAGAATCAAGATAGACTGCAATAATTTGACTTGATACCGAGTCTTATGTGTGTTATAGACTGATAGGGATATGTGTTTTGGTGTTTAGGTTATTCTATATATATATATATATATATATATATATATATATATATATATATATATATATATATATATATATCTAGTATTATATTGTGATGATATTATTCTATTATTGGAGATCTATATTACTAATATTAGGTCTTTGGATAAAGCGTTATAAATTGCGTAGCGATAATCAACGAACTAGGCAAGTTTTACTTAACTCTACTAAGAGTTGTTTCATTTAGATATGTTTATGGTTAATCATTACTGATTGCCATTGTAGAATTGTACTCTGTACATATTGCATGTATAAGTCAGGTATGAAAGGTTGATCACCTTCATTACCCGTTGGTTCAGATATATTTGTTCATGTTTAATACTTATTCAGTCAAAAGTTTGTTCCTGCTAGTTCACAATTATATTGTTGAATTATAGTCATCTTATTATTCAGACTCTTTCAATCATGATATATCGTTATATTATTGAATTTAAACTTGTTGGGCAATCCTTATGCTCACCTTTACTATATTATGATAAACATTGCAGATTAAGGCGAATACGTCGGATACAAGGAAAGGTTAAAGACAGTTCCAGCTTTAGTATATGTGTGCAGTTAGAATTATAATAGTATAGTATGATAATATGTTATGTGTTAGACAGGTTATGAATTGTATTTATGTGAAGGTTACTCGACCTTGGGGAATAGTGTTATAAATGTATTGTATAAATAATTTATGTTTATATCTTCCGCATAGTTATAGAATGATTGAACCAGATCTGCGGTAATTTGGGACTCGGATTTGGGGACGTCACAACCAAGAAATTCTTCTGGGAATACGTCAGAAAATTTATTAACAATAGAAATATCATTCAAATTTTATGTATTTTTGTTTAAATCTGTGACATGGGCTAAGAAAGTTTGACATCTGTTTTTCAATAAACGAATAGCTTTATGGCTTGATATGACAGTGATTGACTTTAGTAGTTTGGTTGCTTGAATTCGCATAATAGGTTGGTTAGGAATATGAAAGCTAACAACCTTACGAAAAATAATCAATTTTAGCATGATGATTAGTTAACCAATTAATTCCTAAAATCACATCGAATGCAAGTATTTTCAAAGAGATAAGATCAATAGGTAACGTGCGGTTGCCAATTTTAATCAAACCAGACTTATAAACAGTAGATGTAATGAAGGTTTCTCTCAACGGAGTTTCAACAGATAAGTCAAAGTCTAATTTCTCCGGAGTTAAATTTAAACGTTGAGCACAAGTAGGAGAAATAAAAGAATGGGTAGAACCAGTATCAAATAAGGTATAGATTTCGCAAGAGTTTATGCTTAGCTTACCCGCGATAACTTCGTTCGGGTTCCTCACTTTTTGAGAGGTCATGACAAACGCTCTCCCTTGAACTACCGGCTTTGACTTGTTTGGGACAACATTTGGTGTCACCATCCCAACTGGACTTGACTTCACTGCACGAAAAAATCAAGTTAGGTGACCTTCTCTTCCGCAATTATAACACGCTTTGGGTTTCATCGTGCAGTTTAGACTGATGTGTCCCTCCCCACCACATTTGAAGCATACGATCGGTGGTCGTTCTCCTTCATTGAAAATGAGTGCTGGTGCTGCTATCTTTCCATCATTTTTGAACCTTCTCTTCTTGAAATTTCCACTTCTATTATCTTGGACATGATTACCACCGAAGTGGTTACCATTTTTGACATAATAATTCCCTCCACGTTTGTTGTCACCGCTTTGATAACTGCTACCACTGGTATTATCATTTTGTCGGCTGCTCTCTCTTGGTTGGGTTGACTCATTAATGCGCTTCAATAACTGAGCCCTATTTACAACATTTGAATACAAACACAGTTTTTGAGAAATGAAGTATTGACGTATTTCGAGTTTCAAACCTCGCAAAAATATTCATGTCATTCTTTCCTCATTATCTACCAAATGGGATGCAAACCGGGATAACTCTACAAATTTAGCCTCGTACTGCGACACGGTCATATTTTTTTGCTCCAGCTTGATGAATTCCACCTCCTTCATGTGACGAATACTTTCGGAAAAGTACTTATCGTTGAATAATTCTTAGAACTTCTCCCAAAACATCTTAAGTGCAACAGGCTGAGTACGTTTTACATATTCCCACCAGTAATCTGCCTCTCCTCTCAACATAAAAGTGGCAAAGGGAACCTTTTGCTCCTCGGAGCATCCCAAGATATCAAATATCTTGGTGATCTACTTTATCCACGTCTCTGTCTTAAGTGGTTCTGGCTTTCTCAAAAACTCCGGTGGTCCCAGCTCTTTAAATTGCTTAGCGGTGACCATCCGTGAGTTGCCAGTATTTTTACCTGTATTTTGAACAGGAGTCTCTCTCGCCTGATGTTGCATGAATTGCAGAAGGGCTCTGAATATCCTATCGTTCATCATTTGGTCGGTGTTGTTATTTACATGAGGATTGTTGCATTTCTGATGCACATTATCTTGGTTATTGATCTGTGGTGACTCAACGGTCTCTTATGCTCTATTATTTATCTCAACATTTTCAGATGTCATTATCAAAAACTGCACAAAACAAGGGTTAATTGACATGCCACATATTATCCCTATATTCTGATCGACCAATTAAATAACAAATAAACTTAGGTAGGTCATACTAGCGAAGGAATTACTCGTCTCTCCCTTCCTAGTTCTAGTCTCACATCTCAGCCAAGGATCATATCCCTAAGCTTTGATACCAACTATGACGCCCCCAAAATAGTTATACATCACCCATTCTGAGTCACCAAATACATGGTACAGAATTTAAATACAAACTCCAGTTATACAATACGACAAAAGAGTAGCTGAGAGTTTTTACATGAATATTATCTCATAGACAATATCCAAACTCAAATGGAGTCCTCATTATATTTATTACCACACTATTTTATAGAATAGTGAGGACTACTATAGCCACCTATCTTGGACCATCACTCCAATCTCTGACTCGTCCTGGCTACGTTCTCATATCCTGAAGAGAATAATGAAAGCAAAAGGGTGAGCTCAACTAGTCCAATAAGAAATATTATGACTAAGATAATGCAGAATAAATTATCGTTAGCCTTTAATAGTGTTAAACTGATGGAATATAATAAACAACAAGTTTAACTGCAGCAGAACAAGCAATCAGATATGGAATCCAAACCCTAATTTTGGTACAGGCTATTAAGTTAATTATTTTACCTTAATTATTAAGGTTAAATAGGAAGAATAAATCAGATATGGAATCCAAACCCTAATTTTGGATTATTGTCAAGGTATGAGAATAATAATATAATATTAATTATATTATAATTTTTCAGTGCTACGAATATGTACTGTTTTTTCGTATTGATAATGGTAGGTCAATTACGGTGTATTATGACCAAACCCTAGTAATAATGTTAAACCCTAATTTGAGATCCAAATTAGAGTGCAAGATTGTTTTATAAGTGTGTTATATAATTTATGTCGTGTATTAAATGTATTAATTAGGTGAACCCTAATTAAAATTCTAGAAACCCTAATTTTTATAAAACCCTAATTAATATTTCTAAAACCCTAAATAATTTTTGGAGATGAGGAACCCTAATTTGAAATTTAAATTAGAGTTTGAGATTGGTTGTAATTATGTTAATGTGATTAATTAACAAGTATTATAATTACAATTGTTAATTTTAGAAACCCTAATTTTTTTTAAACCCTAATTTGATAATTAGAAAAATCTAATTATAATTTACTAACCCTAATTATCAAAAAATCGTAAATCCTAATTGCTATTTTAGCAAGGTTAATTATAATTATATGATCTAAACCCTAATGTTCATGTATAAGGTAATTAGAAAATTATTCATAATTAGAAAACCCTAATTTCAAAATTTTAGAAATTAAAAATATTTAATTTTTATTTAATTTTTGGAGCAAACCCTAAATTGAAAATCCTAGACTTTTGCTAAAATGGCTCAGACCCTAACCTAAACCCTAAGGGTTTGGCAAATTACTTGGTTGCCATTAAAATGATTTACAATTTGACCATTTTGCCCCTAGTGCATTATTTTTGGCTAACAAATAGGTTTTGACATTTAGGTTGAGTGGGTGAACCACTTCAACCACCCCATGTGCTCAAAATAACAGCAACAAGCATTATACATCAGCCATTCCATGCATCTAGCTTGATTATATATAGATTGGAGAGAGAAATAATTTATTTGTTACTTACATTTTGCCCAACTTTCAAACTAAGCTCTCTCTCTCTCTCTCTAACCTTCGAAATATACAAGTATATCAGTCCTAAATCAAAGCCCCACGATCAACCATAACATAGCATAAGCACAGAATCATCAATTGATCAAAGAAGGTATTAAACCCTAGCATAATTTCTGTCCATCGATTCTGTGTTAGATGTTAGTTTTTATTGTTAAAATATGTTGGTTGTAGTCCATTTTGACGATCTGGGTTGCTCAATGTTGGATCCATAACATTTAGAAGCTCGGATTTGTGTTTTTCAAAAATCAAGAAAATTTGTTCTTGGAGGTCTGACAACGAATGTCAGACCTTATATCTCTGTGATCTGTTACAAATTTTGTGTTTTGAAACTTTGTAGTTGTAGTCTGATATGTGCTCTTTGATCTGAACTTGAAATCAGGCTTAGACCAGATGTAGATTGCAAGTTATGGAAGGTCAAATTGTGTTGACCGACTATGACTTGCCAAGTTTCTGGGTAACCCAGAAACAGCCCAGACCAGCCTCACAACATTTTAAACCGTCATGATCTGTCAGTGTATTAAGGTTTTATTATTGTTGTGTTATCTAAGTTGTAGAGTTGTAAATGTACTACATGTTGATGCTTTTATATAGCTTATATCACGATCAAACAGGATTTGGAGGATGGTCAAACTAGGTAGAAAGTCCACGGATGAACTTTCTGGGTAACCCAGAAAGTTCATGAGCGTGGTTTCTGACATTGTTTGACTGGACAAGATCTTGCTATTTTGTTATTGTTATTATGATTTTATGTAATGGATCTCTAGACTTACATGTGTTCTGCAATATGAAAGCTTTAGATCACCAATACATCACATGTACTACAAGTTATGGAAGCCCAAAGTAGGCCAGTCGTACTAGTAACCCAGAAAATGAAGAACAGCTCTGACAGCTTGTTCAAGGCTCCAGATCTTGTTGGTTATGCATGGTTTGATGATGTTGTTTGTTGGATCGTGTAGTCTTGTACTTGTATTGCATTATCTGATCAACAACATGTCTAGAAACACATCACACACGAACTTAATCTCGGTCAAAGTAGCTAGCCCGGTCTCTGACTTGATTTCTGGGTTTTGCTTGAACACCAAGAACACCTATAGCGACAGTTCTGTCGCTATAGGTAGCCTTTAGCGACAAACAGTAGATTATTTTCCGGAAATTAATAAAAAAATAGAAAAAAATAGTTTTTAATTATTAAAAATATAAAATAAATTATTAAAAATTATTTTAAATTCCGAAAATTAGTTTTTAATTATTTTAAATATATTTCATAAATATTTAATATTTTTAAAATATTAAAAGTATTTAATTTATTTAATTATAATATTAAATAAATTATTTAAAAATGATTTTAATATTAGAAAAATCATTAAAAAATTATATTATGATATAAGAAAATATTTTAAGTTATTTTTAATGACTTTTAATATTTTGTGATAAATTTCATTAATAAATTGATATTAATGGTAATTAATTTATTTACTAAATGAATTAAATAAATTAATTAAAAATGATTTTATTATATTAAAAATCATTTTTAAATAATAAAAAGGTATTTAAAAATATTTTAAGTTATAAAATATAACTTTTAATATTTAAAGATAAATTTCATTAATAATTAATATTAATGATTATTAACTAATTATTAAATGATATTAAATTTATTTAACAATTATAAATAGTTTAAAAATAATTTTATTAATTTAAAAATCATTTAAGAAGGATATAAATGAATTAAAAATATTTTAAGTTATGAATAATGACTTTTAATATTTTGATAAATAGAACATTAATACCTTAATAATTAATAGAAATTATTTAAAGATGATTTTAAATGTTTTAAAAATTATTTAAGGGTAATAATAATACTTTAAAAATATTTTGAGTTATTATAAATAACTTTAATATTTTGGAAATGATTTCATTAATAGTTTAATATTAATTAGATATTAATGATAATAGAATTATTTAGTATTCAAATCATTTAATAATGATTCCGAGGTTTGAAAATTCATGATAGATCATAATAAATATTTTAAAATTATTATAAGTCATTTAAAAATAATATGACTGATACGTACGGATATTGAGTTACAGAAAAGAGTATCAGACTCGATAATTACCCGATAAAGTTGTCGGTAGACCGACATGTTTCAGAAATTGATCTGGACTTAGATAATGTGATTAGATAAGTGATTATTTGTGATTCAATGGTTGTTAAACCTATGTGCCAATGTGATTAGGGAATATGCTGACTGCAATAAGTAGTATTATATGATATGATATGATATGTTATTCTAATCAGACAAATGATCTATTTAATGATAGGGCCTGATAAAAAAGATAAATCTAAGTTGTGTAAGCAGCAGACAAGGCAAGTATCTAACTCTTTGCATTTACTTTATACAACGGACATGCGTAAGATAATATCTGAATTGTTCATTTCAATTGTTCAAATATTTCAACCTTTGTATATACTTATGCAATGATTCTGTATAAGTAAGTTATTAAACTATAATTGTTGTACAAGTTCCTTTATTCTGTTATTATTGATCAAATTATATATTCTGATCATTAATTTCTAAAACATGGTTATACAAGTGTTCCCACTTGAATAATCATTATAATTTATCACATGTTGATACATACTTATCGGTGTTCAGTATGTATAAGTTGAATTAAAAGTCGTCTAAGCTATTTGATCTAGCTAGACATATATTTAAAGTTGTTATTGAACAAGATAAAACTTTATCCAACTAAATTGTTTTGGTTTGGATTCAAGACTGGTATGAACATCCCAAATATGGGAAACTTTTATGCGCCTAAGGCGGGAATGCTGGACGAAAATATCGTCCTTTAATGTAGTATTGATCAATACAGGGCATAACGGGCTGATCACCCCCCATGCCTGTAAGTAATGACGGCTTACAGATGAAGTTCTGTTTAACCTTTTCGAAAATA
Source organism: Panax notoginseng (assembly GCA_016801055.1). NCBI lineage: Eukaryota > Viridiplantae > Streptophyta > Magnoliopsida > Apiales > Araliaceae > Panax > Panax notoginseng. The sequence continues at coordinate 188,016,111 of CM029020.1, forward strand.
GAAAATAATGTTCATAGTTTGTCAACTGATCCTCATTTATAGTCAGTACGTAGTCTCAAAAAATTTGAAATCGAAATGATATGTTGTTTATTATCGGTTCAGTTTACTTTACAACTGTTGATTCGTTGTAGAAGTATCGTTCAAAGAAAATATTTAATTCGTTCAGCTAACTGTTATTATTGCTATTACTTGCTGGGCACTCAAATGATCATCCTTGCTTAAATTTAAATATTTTCAGCTAAAGGTGAACAACCTAGAGGCTCTTCTAAGAACAAAGGGAAAGGGAAGGTCGTTGAATGAATGATAAGACTATCTTTTGTAATAACTAGACTTTATTAGGGTAATGATGATATATATTAATTATCATGTAATGAAACGAATGTTTGAAGGTTTCGTACTTGGGATTGAAAACTCTGATAATATGTAAATTAAATTTGATAATCTATATTATTGTTATTATTATTAGTATTATTCCGCTCATAGAAATGGTATCGTGAAGCACTGAGTTCGGGTTTCAAGTACCTGAATTTGGGGGCGTCACATCATGGTATTAGAGCTATAGGGTTAAAAACCTTAGGTGGGTTAGACCTTAGGCTATAACCTTAGAACAGAGGAAAATATTAAAAATATAAATAACTCATATAGAGTTTAACAAGAGATGAATTGACTAAATTCATCGTCAAACAAAATAAAAGATAACTTATATAAAACTCTTATTTGCTGTGTGTATATACTATATGCTAATCAGGATAATTTATGTGTGTAGATGTCAGGTGAAAAAGGATTAGGATACCTTCAGATCGTAAAGAAGGAACCGATATCAAAGCCAATAGCTGAAATAGAGGCTCAGAGTGAAAGTAACCTCGATGAGGTGGTTATTGTGGAAAATATCATACCAGATCCGAAAATGGTAGAACTAACCGATAGTGATTCAGACACTGAAGTTGGAGCTGATCAAGCATCAACTGAAGTGCAGAATCTACGGGACCATGTTTCCCCTTTGGAACAGTTGTGGGAAATAGAAAAGCTGCTAAATATCCAACTGCGGAAAGCATTAATAGAAACAATGGAAGAACAAGATAAGCTTAAAATCCAAATTGACCAAATTGGAACTAAAAGCTACAAAGCATGCGCAGCTCCGAGCAAGAAGGGGAAAAGAAAGATGAAAGACCGTGATATAAGAAATCCTGATAACAACGAAGGAAAAATTAATCGAATAGAAAGGTGTGCAAATTGTGACAAGAAACATGAAGGTGTATGCAGAAAAGGGGAATATGTTTGCTACAATTGCGGACAGAAGGGACATTTCTCTCCTCATTGTCCCAATCCAACACAATGTGTCTGTTTTAATTGTGGAATAGAAGGTCATCAGGCGAAAAGTTATCCAAGGAAAAGGTGTAATAAATAGGCAGTATAGGTTCTGTTGTGTAGGTGTGTTTAATGTAATATGTGCTTAGTATGTCTGTGTAAGGTTATATTCTCAACTTTTGTAATGATCAAGTTTGTAAATCCCGACTTTTGTAGTCACAAAGGGATAGCAGTATGTGCTATATTATGTAAATTACTACGACTTAATGAAAATGAATTTATGTTTGAGTGATGAAACAAGTTTAAAGTATTAAACTTATATGATAAGGTTTAGAATGTAAGTTAAATTTATGATTTTATTTAATCAGATAATACCGCCAAGACGTCAAACTAGAAACCAAAGGGCAGAAGAATCTGTCAACAACGTCGAGGGACAACCACAACCAGATCCAATGCAGCAATTTGCAAACATGGTAGCTCAGGCCATGCAACAAGGAATGCCAGCCGCAGGGAACCAGCAGGACAATCGCTTGGCAAACTTTAAGGACTTCAAAGCTGTAGGACCGCCCGAATTTAGAGGTACAATTGACCATGTAGAAGCCCAAACTTGGGTTAAAGAAATTGAAAAGGCGTTTGTATTAGCTAGGGTAGCTGAGGGGCAAAAGACCGCTTTTACCACCTACATGATGAAGGGTGAAGCAAATTTTTGGTGAAAAGCGAATCAGGCGAGGGCTGGAGCAGGTGTAGGTGTAGTTGCTTGGGAAAGATTCAAAACTTTATTTTTCGAAAACTATTTTTCATCTAGTATGCAGGCTAGGATGGAAGTAAAATTTCTTGAATTAAAACAGGAAAATATGACGGTGTCCGAATACGCCGCTAAGTTTAATGAATTGGCTAGGTTTGCTCCGCATCAAGTTGATACGGAGGCTAGAAAAGCATGAAGGTTTAAGCTGGGATTAAAACCCTGGCTCTACAATAAGATGGCAGTGTTGCAAATCCCTACATTTGCAGCACTCATGGAGAAAGCTATTATTGCTGAGGAGGGGAGTGAGGCCATGAGCCTATACAACAAAGAAAGAAGGAATAAGGGTAAGTTTGAGGGATTTGGGAAGGTGGAAACAAACAATGAAAATAGGAGTGAAAAGAGGAAGGGAAACAACTTTGGGGGTATACAGGTGAAGTAGGAGGGTACAAAGAAGAAGCCGCTAGTACAATGTGGGAACTGTGGCAAGAACCATTTGGGGGAATGCCTGAAAGGTAAATTTGTATGTTTTAAGTGTGGGCGGGAGGGCCATATCTCTCCCAACTGCCCCAATCCTAGAACTATTAATGGGTGTTTTCTGTGCAGATCAAAGGAGCATAAGGTGAAGGACTGTCCGAAAAGGAGGACGGAGGCAGAAAGCGGGAACATGGGGAAAAGCGACGGAACTTTGGCAATCACAGGACCAACATCATCAAACAAACCAACAAAATCAACGGCGAGGGTTTTCAACATGACGGTCCAGGATACGGCAGCAGCTGGTACTGGAACTCCAGGTATTATTCGTATAACTTTTATTTTCTTATATACATGATTTTCCAATATATAGTAAATTATTTTATAAAGAATGTTTGAGGAGGAATTTGAGTTCTTTTAGAAACCCATTTTTCCGTTTAATCAGAAAGACAAGCTTTATGTGAATAGTTAAAGATCAGTTCGATCAAAGTTGATCGATATCTACTTGCAATGATTATGTATGCTATGTGTCGTCTATGTATAGGTTTTAAAACGGTGATTCCGGGGACGGAATCTCTTTAAGGGAGGGTGAATGTAACAACCCGATATTTTCTATATAAATAAATCTGAAATTTTGCGTATAAATTTTTTTTTTATTTAAGGATGAGGATTTGTACAAGATAATGTGTATGTGTATTTATGTGGTAAATAAAAATATATTTATTACATAAATATTTACAAATAATTTTATTTTAGAATTTTTGATTATTATAAAGTATATTCTTATAATAATTAAATCATGGTAGAAATATTTTTATTAATTATTTTCCATAAAAATATAATCATATATTATTTAAATAATATATGAAGTGATTTTTAGAATAATTATAATAATTATTTATTATATGAATTTTAGTACAGGCTATTAAGTTAATTATTTTACCTTAATTATTAAGGTTAAATAGGAAGAATAAATCAGATATAGAATCCAAACCCTAATTTTGAATTATTGTCGAGGTATGAGAATAATAATATAATATTAATTATATTTTGATTTTTCAGTGCTATGAATATGTACTGTTTTTTCATATTGATAATGGTAGGTCAATTACGGTGTATTATGACCAAACCCTAGTAATAATGTTAAACCCTAATTTGAGATCCAAATTAGAGTGCAAGATTGTTTTATAAGTGTGTTATATAATTTATGTCGTGTATTAAATGTATTAATTAGGTGAACCCTAATTAAAATTCTAGAAACCCTAATTTTTATAAAACCCTAATTAATATTTCTAAAACCCTAAATAATTTTTGGAGATGAGGAACCCTAATTTGAAATTTAAATTAGAGTTTGAGATTGGTTGTAATTATGTTAATGTGATTAATTAACAAGTATTATAATTACAATTGTTAATTTTAGAAACCCTAATTTTTTTTAAACCCTAATTTGATAATTAGAAAAATCTAATTATAATTTACTAACCCTAATTATCAAAAAATCGTAAATCCTAATTGCTATTTTAGCAAGGTTAATTATAATTATATGATCTAAACCCTAATGTTCATGTATAAGGTAATTAGAAAATTATTCATAATTAGAAAACCCTAATTTCAAAATTTTAGAAATTAAAAATATTTAATTTTTATTTAATTTTTGGAGCAAACCCTAAATTGAAAATCCTAGACTTTTGCTAAAATGGCTCAGACCCTAACCTAAACCCTAAGGGTTTGGCAAATTACTTGGTTGCCATTAAAATGATTTACAATTTGACCATTTTGCCCCTAGTGCATTATTTTTGGCTAACAAATAGGTTTTGACATTTAGGTTGAGTGGGTGAACCACTTCAACCACCCCATGTGCTCAAAATAACAGCAACAAGCATTATACATCAGCCATTCCATGCATCTAGCTTGATTATATATAGATTGGAGAGAGAAATAATTTATTTGTTACTTACATTTTGCCCAACTTTCAAACTAAGCTCTCTCTCTCTCTCTCTCTAACCTTCGAAATATACAAGTATATCAGTCCTAAATCAAAGCCCCACGATCAACCATAACATAGCATAAGCACAGAATCATCAATTGATCAAAGAAGGTATTAAACCCTAGCATAATTTCTGTCCATCGATTCTGTGTTAGATGTTAGTTTTTATTGTTAAAATATGTTGGTTGTAGTCCATTTTGACGATCTGGGTTGCTCAATGTTGGATCCATAACATTTAGAAGCTCGGATTTGTGTTTTTCAAAAATCAAGAAAATTTGTTCTTGGAGGTCTGACAACGAATGTCAGACCTTATATCTCTGTGATCTGTTACAAATTTTGTGTTTTGAAACTTTGTAGTTGTAGTCTGATATGTGCTCTTTGATCTGAACTTGAAATCAGGCTTAGACCAGATGTAGATTGCAAGTTATGGAAGGTCAAATTGTGTTGACCGACTATGACTTGCCAAGTTTCTGGGTAACCCAGAAACAGCCCAGACCAGCCTCACAACATTTTAAACCGTCATGATCTGTCAGTGTATTAAGGTTTTATTGTTGTTGTGTTATCTAAGTTGTAGAGTTGTATAATGTACTACATGTTGATGCTTTTATATAGCTTATATCACGATCAAACAGGATTTGGAGGATGGTCAAACTAGGCAGAAAGTCCACGGATGAACTTTCTAGGTAACCCAGAAAGTTCATGAGCGTGGTTTCTGACATTGTTTGACCGGACAAGATCTTGCTATTTTGTTATTGTTATTGTGATTTTATGTAATGGATCTCTAGACTTACATGTGTTCTGCAATATGAAAGCTTTAGATCACCAATACATCACATGTACTACAAGTTATGGAAGCCCAAAGTAGGCCAGTCGTACTGTTCTTCATTTCTGGGTAACCCAGAAAATGAAGAACAGCTCTGACAGCTTGTTCAAGGCTCCAGATCTCGTTGGTTATGCATGGTTTGATGATGTTGTTTGTTGGATCGTGTAGTCTTGTACTTGTACTGCATTATCTGATCAACAACATGTCCAGAAACACATCACACACGAACTTAATCTCGGTCAAAGTAGCTAGCCCGGTCTCTGACTTGATTTCTGGATTTTGTTTGAAGAACACCTATACCGACGGTTCTGTCGCTATAGGTGGCCTTTAGCGACAGACAGTAGATTATTTTCCGGAAATTAATAAAAAAAATAGAAAAAAATAGTTTTTAATTATTAAAAATACAAAATAAATTATTAAAAATTATTTTAAATTCCAAAAATTAGTTTTTAATTATTTTAAATATGTTTTATAAATATTTAATATTTTTGAAATATTAAAAGTATTTAATTTATTTAATTATAATATTAAATAAATTATTTAAAAATGATTTTAATATTGGAAAAATCATTAAAAATTATATTATGATTTAAGAAAATATTTTAAGTTATTCTTAATGACTTTTAATATTTTGTGATAAATTTTATTAATAAATTGATATTAATGGTAATTAATTTATTTACTAAATGAATTAAATAAATTAATTAAAAATAATTTTATTATATTAAAAATCATTTTTAAATAATAATAAGGTATTTAAAAATATTTTAAGTTATAAAATATAACTTTTAATATTTAAAGATAAATTTCATTAATAATTAATATTAATGATTATTAACTAATTATTAAATGATATTAAATTTATTTAATAATTATAAATAGTTTAAAAATGATTTTATTAATTTAAAAATCATTTAAGAAGGATATAAATGAATTAAAAATATTTTAAGTTATGAATAATGACTTTTAATATTTTGATAAATAGAACATTAATACCTTAATAATTAATGGTAATTATTTAAAGATGATTTTAAATGTTTTAAAAATCATTTAAGGGTAATAATAATACTTTAAAAATATTTTGAGTTATTATAAATAACTTTAATATTTTGGAAATAATTTTATTAATAGCTTAATATTAATTAGATATTAATGATAATAGAATTATTTTGTATTTAAATCATTTAATAATAATGCCGAGGTTTGAAAATTCATGATAAATCATAATAAATGTTTTAAAATTATTATAAGTCATTTAAAAATAATATGATTGATACGTACGGATATTGAGTTACAGAAAAGAGTCTCAGACTCGATAATTACCCGATAAAGCTGTCGGTAGACCGACATGTTTCAAAAATTGATCTGGACTTAGATAATGTGAGTAGATAAGTGATTATTTGTAATTCAATGGTTGTTAAACCTATGTGCCAATGTGATTAGGGAATATGCTGACTGCAATAAGCAGTATTATATGATATGATATGTTATTCTAATCAGACAAATGATCTATTTAATGATAGGGCTTGATAAAAAAGATAAATCTAAGCTATGTAAGCAGCAGACAAGGCAAGTATCTAACTCTTTGTATTTACTTTATGCAACAGACATGCGTAAGATAATATCTGAATTGTTCATTTCAATTGTTCAAATATTTCAACCTTTGTATATACTTATGCAATGATTCTGTATAAGTAAATTATTAAACTATTATTGTTGTACAAGTTCCTTTATTCTGTTATTGTTGATCAAATTATATATTCTGATCGTTAATTTCTAAAACATGGTTATACAAGTGTCCCCACTTGGATAATCATTATATTTTATCACATGTTGATACATACTTATCGGTGTTCAGTATGTATAAGTTGAATTAAAAGTCGTCTAAGCTATTTGATCCAGCTAGACATATATTTAAAGTTGTTGTTGAACAAGATAAAACTTTATCCAACTAAATTATTTTGGTTTGGATTCAAGACTGGTATGAACATCCCAAATATGGGAAACTTTTATGCGCCTAAGGCGGGAATGTTGGACGAAAATATCGTGTTTTAATGTAGTATTGATCAATACATGGCATAACGGGCTGATCACCCCCCGTGCCCGTAAGTAATGACGGTTTACAGATGCAGTTCTGTTTAACCTTTTCAAAAATAGAAAATAATGTTCATAGTTTGTCAACTGATCCTCATTTATAGTTAGTACGTAGTCTCAAAAAATTTGAAATCGAAATGATATGTTGTTTATTATCGGTTCAGTTTACTTTACAACTGTTGATTCGTTGTAGAAGTATCGTTCAAAGAAAATATTTAATTCGTTCAGCTAACTGTTATTATTGCTATTACTTGCTGGGCACTCAAATGCTCATCCTTGCTTAAATTTAAATGTTTTCAGCTAAAGGTGAACAAACTGGAGGCTCTTCTAAGAACAAAGGGAAAGCGAAGGTCGCTGAATGAATGATAAGGCTATCTTTTGTAATAACTAGACTTTATTAGGGTAATGATGATATATATTAATTATCATGTAATGAAACGAATGTTTGAAGGTTTCGTACTTGGGATTGAAAACTCTGATAATATGTAAATTAAATTTGATAATCTATATTATTGTTATTATTATTAGTATTATTTCGCTCATAGAAATGGTATCGTAAAGCACTGAGTTCGAGTTTCAAGTACCTGAATTTGGGGGCGTCACAAACATGAGTGTAGAATTATGAATGCAAAACAAAATAATATTACTTACATATTACAGAGTATGGAAAAAAATATTATTTCATACGAATATTGAACAAAAATAATATCCCTTACCTTAAAAGGGAAATACTTCTGATTGGTATAGCAGAGATATTCTTGAAGAAAACTTACATTGTTTTCTATACTCAAAGCTTCCTTGAATTCTAAAGAAATACGTTCAATATTATAGAAGAAGAATTCTCTTATTCTGGTGTGATTTTTAATTCTAAACTAAGCATCTTATTTATAGGAGAACGAAAGGATACTATTTAGAAACGGACGCACAGTAAGGAATCACGGGTTTTCTGATGAATTTTTCTAATTTACTATGCAAATACTATGCATAATAAAATATAATATATTTTATTTTTCATAAAAAAACAAAACTTATAAAATATATATATATATATATATATATACACACACACACACACACACTTTATAACCTCCTACCGATTATTTTGAAAAATGAGTAAGTGTGGGTCTAAATAATACGCCAAACTTTACAACAAATACTTCATAAAAATTTCCTCAAAATTTTTAACAACATTTATTCATCAATAATATAACTTACAATATTAAAAACCAGATCATTCACAGGAAAGAGGGGGCTTTTCAATAAAGATTTCTCTATATTGGCGCGCAATTAGGTGACCAAACCCCTTTTCTCGACAGAACATTCTAGACATTGTCAATAATACAAATAATAATATGAATAGCTTGTCATCTCAATTATTGATTTAATAATATAAAATATTGTGACAATAATTGAATCAATAACGTGATATACTATGCAACAATTACTGTAGCAATAATTGAGTATAACTAAGTGACTTCTCACGTAAGCATCAATAGTCAATACCGTGTACTACTATGCAATCACGGGTATTATTGTACTTTTATCACCGGTTATTTCAACAGTTAACAGTAAAACTTTCTCCGTTATTTTTATTAAAAGATATTTATGTCATTTTCTAACTTCGACAATAATTCCGTTGTGAGGTCCACCAATGATTGTGCCGTCGTACGAATATTCCCTGTTAAAACGAATATTCCCCAACCAATCAAATATTTTATAACAACTTGCTTACTTTGTAAAATTTATAAATATTACCCACAACTATAATATTATATCAAATCCACAACATAATATTAAAAAAAATATTTCAAGAAAAATTAATCTTTATTCATAAAAGTTGGGGTTTTACAACAGGTCTCTTTGAAGGCATCATGCAATGTAAACTTAAGAAATTCAACAACAGACAAGATCCAACTATAATCAAATAATTACCAATATCGAGGGTCAAAATAGGGTACTTATGCTTTATTTTTTATCTACAGGAGCTTTTTGCTCTTATTTCCCGTTTTATTCATTTTTTTTATACACATGGCTATGCAATGTCTTATTCCCTTAGGCTTTTCAATGCTACCTTAACGAGCTTTCGACTAATGACTCCCAGACCATAAAAACCTTAGGGGGCTAGGTGTAAAGACAATCCCCTCGGGTTTACTTACTCAAGTAACAAAGGCCACAAAAATAGACAAGCATGCCACAGTGTTTATATTTTTTTTAAAAATTTTTTTAAATAAGCTTATATACCCCAAATTTTTTTCCAAAATTAGGTTCTTGCTTAACTTTCGCCTTCACTGCTTATCCTTGTCATTCTTTCATTTAAACTAGCATTATCCTTTAGAGGTCCATTATGTATCAATTTGAATTTAATCAGTCAACATAGTTGCTTATTACTGTGCTAACCTTATTATATCAATTTCAAACAGAAAAAGATTCGATTCATAACAAACAATCACATCAAGGTTCTAATAGTCAGTACTATACTTGCTTACTCGAAGCCAGTCTCATCATTGGCCAAAATAGATTGTACTATTTAACAGCTGGACTCATGCAATATAAACACTGTACAAACTAAATTTTTTGTGTTTTATTTTATTTTATTTTATTCATATATATATATATATATATATATATATATATATATATATATATATTTAATATGGAACATAAATAACAGAATTAGAAACTAATAAAAACTATTTACAAAACTACACTATTATGCAGACTATTATGCAATTATACTAAATAAATACAACACATAATGAACCTAAAACTAAACATGACAACATTTGCAAAAATATAACAAACTAAACTAAGCATGTAATAACACTAAACTAGACTAACTATCCCAAACTTAACAATTACAATGTCCTCATTATAGAAATAAAGCAGTAAGTGTACAAGGACTTCCCTGTAATCATCTAAGATTGAGGTGGTGGCGGTTGCGGCTCATAACGTTGGCGTTCTTCATTGTTAGAATCAGAAGGTGGATATTGTGGCATAGGCGCAGGCTGCTGGTATTGGAGCTGAGCAGTTGGAGTTAGACTTTGGAGGGTCGCATTCAAAGAGGCGAAGGACGTGTTCATTGCATTGAACATGTGGTCATGCCTGGCCGCCAGTCTCCTCATCTGTCTATTGGCTTCTTTTTTGTGCCCATCAATTTGTCTCTGAAGGCTGCAAAACTGAGAGCTCAACATGTATCTGTCGGTCCGCTGACTCTCCTCAGTCTCCTGCTCTCCAGTAATCTCGTCAGCCTAGAACTCGTTATTGTCATAGGTGTCCTCGGCATTAGCTTCCTCCTCAGAGGCTGGTGAAAATATAATCCCGACTCCTCTTGGGTGTGACTCTCCCCCGGGCCAAACTGTGTAGCGTGCAATCATCCGAGAGTCCATAAGCTAGAGCGGGTGCTGGGTAAGCTCATCACCGGACAACTTAACGCCAGTAGAAGCACCTTCTACTTTATCACCTCAGTGGTATGTGTGGACGGGAATAACTTTGCGCACAAGAACGCATACCAAATTTTTACATAATGGCTTAAGTCCTTATTGTGGAAGATTATGCCACCTTTTGGTCCCTTGACCCATGTGGTGCCTGGCTTAGTTATTTCTGTTAAAATCGCATCATAATTAGGATCATTGTCACGCAAATGGGCATATTGGCATTCCACTGGAGTTCGCAGACTGTAATAATCGTTGATAGCTTCAGCACTGAAAGGCACCTGTTTACCCCTCACGAATGCAATGAACGGGGCCCTATCCTCCGCATTTGCATAAAACTCCTTCACCACATTGACGATTGCTGGCTCTGGTTCGTCAGTTAATCTATCCCATCTTTTTTCATATATCTGCCTCTTCATATGTCCATCTACATTGTCTGATGCCAAGCCCCGCTCTGGAGTTAGTGCCTTAAACACTAGATAATCGTATCTATCGACGGCGTTGGCACTTACAAATTTCTGTCGGTCAAAGGCCTAAGTCGGTGGTGTAAACCTTGAGCCCTCGCCTCTCTGTCTCTTTGATGGTGTCATAGGAGCCATAGTGGTCAAATTGAGCACAGATTTCCCCCAAACTGCACTTACACAATTCGTCAAACACGTGGTGTGCACGACTCACAATATCCCCGAATATAATAATTGAATTTCAACTATGGTGAGATATGACGAGAAATTCCAAGAAATTGCTTACCCATAGTATAATTGCCCAGTTGAAGTATGAACTCCTAATTGGTGGTAACACTTTGTTGTTCTTCTCCTTTCTTGTTGCTAACAAAACCCTAACTTGAAGAATCCTAGCTCTATTATGACTGAAATTGTATGGAATAGTGTAGATTTGATGTAGTTGTTGTTTGTATTTATAGAATAGAGATAGTGTAGGGAATTGGTGGGTTAATGTAGTGGGTAAATGGGGAATGTACTATAGCTCGTGGGTAGAGAGTGGGGTGATGGGAGTATATGATTCGGTTGGCAAGAAGGAGTAGTGGAGAAGTGCAACTGTTGCATCAATTAAAAAATTTCTTCAGGTTCCCGTACCCTCGCCCTGGCGGGGGGTAATGTACTGTAGATGCCCGCCCCGACGAGGGGGGGGTATTCTGTTTTTGCTCTAATACCCCCACCCAGGCGGGGGTATCCTTCTTGAAATTTCTGCCCCGACGGGGGGGGTATATTGCAGCTGACTTAACTTTTTCCAATTCCTTGCATCCAACACATATCCAAGAGCTTCCCTAGTACCTGGTGCACATTGAAATTATAAGTATAAGATAGCATCATGCACATTGAACATGTAAGGTTGAATTCACTAATAACCATGAGTCAACTAATTTCCTAATGGACTGAAATAACTTACTCGATACTAAACTTATACGTTAAACTACAAATTGACTAGCATATTTAAAAATACTGTAAATGAAAGTAAATTGGGTTGCCTCCCAATTAGCGCTTATTTTTTAGTCTTTCAGCCTGACTACTCCCTGTGTTATCCTGGATCGGTTGGGCTATCCACGGCATGATGTTTGTTTATAGCACATAACTAACATCGTTGTATTGCATGCCCGTTCACTTGCATGTTTGAGAATGAAGTTGACTTATTATCCTCAATTAGTGCCTTAAGACCACCACCCTCTTTGCAATCCTCGAATTTGACACGTGTAGATTCCTCGAGCAACTCACACTCTTCCTTGTCAGTCGAGATTGGGATTTCCTTGAACACTTTCACCTTCACTACCTGATCGAACACTTTCATTATCAGTTCTCTGTTAGGCACGTCAATTAGTGTTCTTCCAGTCACAAGGAATGGTCATCCCAAGATGATAGGGATGTTCTTATCTTCTTCAAAATCTAACACCACAAAATCAACTGGAAAGATCAACGAGTCAACCTTCACCAACACGTCTTCAACTATTCCTAGTGGATATGTTAATGATCTATCTGTGAGCTGTAGACTGATGTTGGTTGGTTTTGCTTCCTTTAACCCCAACTTTCGGTAAATGGATAGTGGCATAAGATTTATACTCGCTCCTAGATCGCATAGAGCTCTCCCCACATCTTGATTGCCAATTGCGCACGAAATTGTGAAGCTTCCCGGATCTTTCAATTTAGGAGGAAGCTTTTTCTGCATTATTGCACTGCATTCTTCAGTTAACGCCACTGTTTCGAAGTCCTTGAGCTTGCGTTTCTTCGAAAGTATTTCTTTCATGAATTTGACATAACGTGGCATCTGTTCAAGTGCTTCGACAAATAGAATATCAATGTGAAATTGTTTGAAGATATCCATAAACCTTGAAAATTGGTCCTTTAGCTTTTGACTTCCTAGCCTTTGAGGAAAAGGTACAAGTGGTGTAGCTTTATTCTGTTTTTCTTCTTTTGGCTTTTCCACCACGTTCTCCTTAGATTTCCTGTCTAATTCATTCCCTTCATTCTCACAATCATCATCTATACTTGCTTTCCTATCCAAGTTAGAACCCAATTCCTTACCATTCCTAAGTGTAATCGCATTACATTGCTCGTGATTTCCTCTTGGATTCTTTTTTGTATCGCCAGGCAACGTCCCTTGAGTCCTGTTGTTCAAAGCCATTGCAAGTTGTCCCATCTGATTCTCTAAGTTCTTTATCGCTACCACTTGTCTTTTCATGGTTGCCTCATTACCTGCTATATACTTCAACATTAGCTCTTCCAGATCCGACTTTTTCTCATGCTGTGGAGCTTCCTGTTGATTCTGATTTTGAAACCACAGGGGATAAGGTCGTGGAGCCTGCTAATTTTGATTGTTACTCCACTAAAAGTTGGGATGGTTCCTATTCCCCGGGTTGTAGGCATTCTGGTACATATTCTGTGAAATCCTATTGTAGCTGCCCCCAAACTGTACCGATGATGGGTTGATGCCACACTGTTTGTAGGATGTTCTCCTACATATAACTCGCAAACATATGCCACATGTTGTGGTTGTGCACCTGTCAAAGCATCCATTTTCTTTGATAAGGCTGAAATCTGTGCCGCCAACGCTGTTACCCCGTCTACCTCTAATACCCCAGCTACCTTGGGCTGTGTCATTCTCGCTGTAGGCCACTGGTAGTTATTAGATGCCATTGTTTCTATTAACTCATAAGCCTTCTCATAGCTTTTAGCCATAAACGCTCCACCTGAAGCTGTATCTATACTAGTCCTGAGATTCTCATTCAACCCGTTGTAGAACGTATTCTTCTGCAGCCATTTAGGTAGTCCATGATGAGGGCACTTTCTGAGTAGTTCCTTGTACCGTTCACATGCCTCATATAAAGACTCCCCATGCTGCTGCTCAAACATGGTGATCTCATTTCTCATCTTTGCAGTTTTTGCTGGTGGAAAGAACTTAGCCAGGAACTTCTGAGCAAGGTCGTCCCAATTAGTTATTGATCCCGGCGACAGAGAATGTAACCAACTCTTCGCCTTGTCCCATAGTGTAAACGGGAACAAGCGAAGTCTGACCGCGTCATCTAACACCCCATTGTATCTAAAGGTGTCACATATCTCCAAAAAACTAACCAAGTGCTCATTCGGATCGTCATTAGCTAATCCCCCAAACTGAACTAAGTTTTGAATCATCTGAATAGTCCCAGGCTTGATTTCAAAAGTATTTGCAGCAATCGCCGGCCTGGTGATACTTGATTGGAGCTCAATCACCTTAGGAGTAGCATAATCCCTCATCGCTTTTTGATCTTCTGCAGCCATTATTTCTTCCTTCTCAGAGTTCTCGAAGTTTTCCTTTGTGTCTTTAATCCACTTACTTAGCCTTTAAAACCGTTTATCGATATCGTCCTCGAAAGGAAGCAAGTCTGGCTTCTTAGACCGAGTTTGTATAAACTAACTCAAAGAACCTGAAATAGGAAAGAACAAAACAAAACAAAAATTGTTTAAGTAAAACTAGACTAATTAAACTGATATTAAAAAATATTAAAATCAATACTATTCCCCAGCAACGGCGCCAAAAATTTGTTGGTCGAAATCTAATTACGCTCATACGCAAGTGCACGTGATCAACAAGTAATATATTGATAAGTAGAGTATCGTTCCCACATAGATTAGTATGAAATTAATCCTAACAATTATCAGCTTTCTATTAATCTAAATTTTATTAAACTAACCAAAATAATGATTATAACAATTAAAAATTAAAAATAATAATAATACCAAATAATCAACACAACTAAAAACCCGTAACTTCAAGCAAATGTTGGAGAAATAGGCTTATAACTTCACCTTAAGTCTCACTCTGATTACTACACCTTATTCTAGTTCAATTCACTGTCTCAGTTTATTAATCAAGAACACTTAAGTAGAATTAGCCATCTCTCAATGCACTAATACCGTATTAACTTAAATTCACAAATTTGATAGAATTAAGCCAAACACCCTAATCAACTAATTCACTATATCTCTATGTGAATTAAAATCAAATAAGGTTTAAGTTCAAGTTCTCTACCCGACTACATGCAATGTTAAGCATATCTCTACCCTAACATTCATCAAGATTCTATTCAAACACAGAATTCAAGAACACGTGCTAAAGTGACTAAGTCTTGATTCATACATCATCTCTCGAATCCATACAAATCCACACATAAATGGTGATCAAGCAATTCATAAATTCAAGCATAAATCACATTAGATAAACTGAATTGATAGATTATTAAACTGAATTAAGGCTTCACAATCATCATTCAACCATAAAGATCCATCATAAGCCTAATAAGTAAATTAGTTCATCATAAATGAAATAAAAATTATAATCATAAAAGAATCCATCATCCCAATTATAATAACTGAATTAAAGAAGTAGAATGAATACAAAACCACCCTTCTTCTTTGCTCCCCTTTTTGCAATCTTCGTGACTTTGACTTTCTATCCTTCCTCCAATGCAATTTCCTCAAATTAGGGCTCAAACTTGTTAATTGATTCAATGATGTTAATCCCCTCTGTTGTTTTTTTATATCCAGCACAAGACACGGATTTAGTCCACAAACCGACGCCAAACAAAGTCCCAAGCCATGCCAACTTCCTTCCTCAACGCTGCTGCAGAACTCTAAGTGAAATATGACTCTTTTCTTTGCCCCGTACCCCGGCGGGGGGTCCTCTACATAGGCCCACCCCGGCGGGGGGTCCTCCTGTTTCTGCTCAAGTACCCCCACCCCGGCGGGGGTTTTGCTTGTATATTGTCCGCCCCGACGAGGGGGTAATCCTGCAGAAGCCCAATTTTTTGCTCATTTTATGCTACATTCCTCCACAAAACCACCATTTATGCCACACATGCTACGCCACCACACCTAAACATAAAACAAACATAAACAAGTAAAAACAAACATAAATATACAGAATTAACACAGTTTAAGCTCGAATTAGAGGCCGATTCGTATGTATAAAATCCACTCATCAAGTAGCACACGGTATTGCACAGTATTTCTGATTATTGATACTTATGTAAGAAGTCACTTAGTATTTCATTCAATAATTGTCACAGTAGTTGATGCATAGTATCTTATATTATTGATAGAATTATTGTCACAGTATCATCTGCACAATACTTTATATTATTAAATTAATAATTGACACGACACAGTTACTCATATTATTATTAGCATTATTAACAATGTCTAGAAAGTTCTGTCGAGAAAAAGGGTTAGGTTATCTAATTGTGCGTCAATAAGGAGAAATTATTATCAGAAAGTCCCCTCTTTTCTAAGAACGATCTGGTTGTTAATATTGAAATCTATAATATTAATGGTGAATAATTATTGAAAATATTAAAGATTTTATTGATTAAAGATAAGTGAATTACAAAAGTTAAGAGGGAATAATGCAAACTTGGAAAACTTTAGGGATACCAAAGTGTAATAAGTCGGCCAATCCATCTGAACTTGAATCAACTAATCAGAGAAAAGATGATGCAATCATGATTTAAGCATGGCATCGCATGACATCATCCTTAAAGAAACACAAAGATGATGTCATCATGATGATGTCACCTGGTGGAAGATGATTGAGTGACTAAGGTGCAATTAATTAGGTACTAAAGTGTAATTAACCTATGTACCAAATAGGAATAAGCCTAGCCCCTAACGTGTAAATATCAAAACTATGTTTTCTTATAAATAGAGAGCTAAGTTCATTAGTTCTTCACCAATTCACAAAAACTATAAAGAGAGAATAAGAGAAAAAGAAGAAAATTATTCTTCTATTATACTATTGCAGTATCCAATCTCCTACTAAGGTGAAGAAAGGTAATGAAAGTTCTCTTTGTCTTGGGTACAACAAAGAATTGTTGATGGGTATTACAGGAATGAAATATTAATGATAGACTTTTAATTTGGAGGAGATAGTAGACATTATATTCTACTTGACTCTTCTAATGGATTGTTGATTCCGGTGCAATTATGGTTGAACACTTTTATCATCTACCATATGTTCTAAATATCTAATTTATTATTGATGAATGCTATTGATAATCTAATTATCTTTAGTCATAATATTTTTTTACTGGCTACTTGTGCTCACCCTTTTGATTCACAATTCCTTTCAGGTAATAAGAGTGTAGCTGGGTCGAGCGGGGATAACAAGGGAATAGAGTGATGGTCTATGACTATTGAAGTTTTTCAATACATTATAAAATAGCATGACAATATATAATTATATTGATGACTTAAAATACGTGTGTCGTATTTTATACGTCATTTAATAGTTAATTTTGGTGAACAACAATAGGGTTATGAGAACCCGACTTTAGAATCGTCAAAAATGCACCTCATTAGAATGAGGATGACAGAATTGTACGGAGAGCTTAAAGGGTGTGTTGTCACTATCATACATGATGTTTAACCACATACAAATTCGTGTTATCATAAGATATGGTTGTGCGCATCCACTTGCTGACTATATCTATGAGCATTATCTATATAATCTTGGAGTATGATTGGAATATAATCCTCAGTTTGAGACAATGGAGATAATTATATGGTAAGAAGATACACACCATTAGAATGAACATGATAGTAATCTTCTCGTTCTTCTTTGAGGTCTATTGGGTCAACCAAGGTTAATTCTCAAGTCCTATGATATCTATTATAACTTAGATGCATGACCTCCCATGTATGAAGGCTTCCTTGAGCATTTTCAAAAGATTTTAATTCCTAAAACAGTTATCGACTGTACCTTTATGTAAATTATCATTGGTTTGGAGTGTGAGTACTGTTATTTGTATTACAACTCACAACTTATGTGTTGTCGTATTTTGTACGACAGTTTAATACTTGTAAATAGAAATATTTGTATTTGGATTCTGTGGTATGTATTTGACGACTCAAAATAGGTTGTGTATTTCTATTTTAAGGGCGTCACAGTGTATGTTGACAGATCTGAATTTTGTTGGTGGTGTTGATGTCCCTAGTGGTGATAGTAGATGGTGGTGGTGATGGTTCACAGCATTGAAACCTAAAAGTAGCAGAGAAAATAATTAGAGAAGAAAAAAAAACGTATTGCACTAAATATTGATGTGACAATTACTTTAAAAAAATAAGTCTGAAAATAAATAATTATTTACATAAAATATAGTTACTTAAAAAAAATAAATGGGTCATTTTACATAATCATTTTTACTTAATAAACTTATTAATAAATAAAATTTATTAATAAAATACACATAATAAACCAATTATAAAATATACATAAAATATTATTTTTATACACATAAAATGTTACATTAACAATTTTTGTTTTAATTATTTGACACGTAAGCAAAATATGTCCAAGTGTCAACCACGTTAATCTAATTGGCAGG
Source organism: Panax notoginseng (assembly GCA_016801055.1). NCBI lineage: Eukaryota > Viridiplantae > Streptophyta > Magnoliopsida > Apiales > Araliaceae > Panax > Panax notoginseng. The sequence continues at coordinate 188,034,834 of CM029020.1, forward strand.
TCCGTTAACGGCAGGAGCACAATTGACCCAAAATTTGTCCAAGTGTCAACCACATTAGTCTAGTTGGCAGGTCCGTTAACGGCAGGTGCACAATTAACCCAAAATTTATAACGTAAGTGTACTTTTAGACAAAAAAAAAAGTTCAGGGTGAAAGCTGGATTACGAGAAAAACGTTAAGGGCATTTTTGGACCTTTTCCCTATAATTAATTCACTTTGAAGTTCTTTCCAAAAAAAAAAAAAAAAAAATTAGACACCCCTTTTAATGAAAAAAATTACAAGAATTTCCAAAGTCATGCATGGCTAATTTTCTCTATTTTTTACACCACCTTAATTATACCAAATAAATTAGACATACCTGCTGAAAAAATTATTTCTTGATATTTTAATAATGATTATGTACTAACCTTAGGAATTATATTGTACTACCAAAGAGTCGGACTTCAAAACAAAATAGACGAGTTTAGGATGCATATGAACACCACATTAGAAGTCCCAGAGTAAATTGTGGAGGTGGAGCAGAAATATTCACATTCAGAACTATACAAATGAGTAAATTCCATTCCATTAACATGTACAACAATGCAAAACAAAGTCTCCTCAATTGACACCTAGAATACAAAAAATTCCGAAGAGGCTCTCTGTTTGGAACTTGAAAAACGGGGAGGAAAACAAAAAATCTCAATGGAGATAAATCTAATTATCTATGCTTTTAAAATCTAATATGCTAAAATATCGTGTTAAAAATGATTAAAATGCTCCAATAAATTTTTAAATTTCATTTCCTTTTCCCTGGAATTTTCCAAGTTCCAAACGGAGCCAAACATTCAAATGGTTGTGGCCTCTTTGCTTGCCTACAACTCTGGATTCAAAGTTTCGGTGCCTTTTTTCCCCCACTGATTTGCCTAAATTAAGCCGCACTTGGGCTCTAACCTTGAGATGATAAGAAACTCAGCTAAAGGAAGGGATTCCCAAAGGAATTTGCTGGATCATCACCTACAACTGGTTGCTGCTTTTGAACTATGAAATCTTCTTGTTGCTGCTCTGCCACTGACATCTGTGCACCAGTGGGTGGTCCTGTGCTGCTCGAAACATAACCGGGGTCTTGGGTAATCTCGAAAGGATTGGATGTCACCTGCTCCACGTGATGTGTTTCATTCTGGTCTGCTCTTGCCATTGCATTATCGTATAGCCTATTGAGAGTCGATCTGCCAAACCCACAGGCCTGCATTTGTAAATATCAGTACAGAGACGCAACAAACAGCATGGAGTGGGGTACAATGCTGCAGAAAGAAAAGTGTATATATATATATTTCGCCAAGGACATCAATCATTATTACTCTCTGGAGTAAAACACGCAGTAAATCATTTGGTCCAACAATATTTCGATTAGAATCATTTTTTTAAGCATAAAGTGAGCTTTAGAGTAAGCTAAGAAATGTAAAGTTGAACTAATCGGGTGTTTGTTAGTTTCTTCTTTAGGGAAATCATACAAATTCTGAAAAAAATTCTTGTTGGGGGAATATGTATCCAACAAAAATGAAAAACAAGGTCTTTGATGACACTTAGTGATAGAACATGTACATGTTCTTTGGATATTAAAGCCCCAACTGGAGGAGAAGGGGATAATGATGCATCATTATATGGCCAATGAAGACAACACTGTTTTATGCACGCACAGCTCATGTAAGACTAACCAGTTTAGTCTCTGCAACTGCAGCCTCGTTAGAACTAGGTGTCGTGACAAGTGCAAGCTCCCAATCGGAAGATTGAGATGGCGGATTGGACGAACTAGGCAAATCGTCTACAACAATAAAAGTGCAAAAAATTGGACATATATAAATTAATAACTTCCCAAGGATGATAAATTGTTGATGTCAAGAAATTAACTCACCAGGGGATGCGATCACACGTGCAAGGGCATTTGTACCATCCAGTTCAGATGATTCTTGAGTTAAATCATCCAGGCCCTGATAGAAAAAAACATCTGCCACGTTACTCAGAAAATGGAACAATCTCCCTGTCAAGAAAGTGTATCAACCCAAATAAGCCCTTACCAAGAGATCAGTAACTTGTGGCTCACTTGGGAGCTTGGGCGATGTGATTTGTGATTTTTTTTCAGCATCACCCTGCTTGTGATAAGTCCGTGAAGAAGGTCCTCCAGAAGCAGCCACTACTTTGGGAGTAGCACCCTTGTCATCATTGGCTGCAAAGTTTGCAAAAGACCGAGGCAAAGGTGTTCGGAAATCAGGTCCTGAAGCAGCAACTGCTTTAGGAGTAGTGCTCATTTCATCACTGTTCTGATGACACAGAGATGGAAAGACCCAAAGCAGTTAGGAACTTGGTTTTAAAAAGTGTACCACTTACGAGAGTAACTAGGTATGCAAACTTGAGTTGCTCTCACTAGATGATTCATTAATAATGACCTATTAAAACATCCGACTAGATATTAAAAGTGACGGGATATGTTACAACAAACTATGGCTAATACAATAATCCATGAAAAAAAATAAAACAAGAACACGAGATCAGAATCTGAAGAATACAATCAGTAAAGAGATCTCTCACAAACCCAAAATCCCTATACACCCAACTTGCTCTCTCTAAAGGCGGCTTAGGATATAAAACTAAAGTAAAGAAATAAATACTGAAACCCTAACTACAGTAACATATATATAGCTAGGTTGAAAAAATAACAGGCCCAAATAGCATAACAAGTCCATACCGCGAGGGCTTCACCCTTGGCCTCAGCCCTCCACTACCACAATTAATTCTCATCTTTCTTGCACTTTTTTTCGGATCGCCACAAAATATTTTTCATGTCGGGTCAAATGTCGGATTCTGAACTAGAATGCAAGACACACATAACAACATATGATTTGTTGGTTCATTCACTAAAGTTTATCAGGTTATAATGTAGGGTGAAATGCTCGCAACACTGACATTCCTTAAACAAATATGTCTGACAAGATTGTTTTTAGTCGATTCAATTATGATTTGAATGTCTAAGCATGACCTTTACCATTTAAAGAACATTTAAACATACCCCTTTCCGTGGAAGGATTAAAGGTTGTGGTGCCTCTTTCACGTATTCCTCCATAGCTGTCAAAAATGATTCAGGGGTCTGTGGTTGGACATGCCATAAATTGAACTTAGTCACTAGGCGATTAGAGCATAATGAATATTAGAAAGACTGTAATTAGTTTATAATGCAAAGGAACACTAAAGGTGTTCAAAATTAAATTAGAGGTCAAAAACCTGTTCAATTTTGACGTACTTTTCCCCTAATCCAAATTCAAGCCCTCTGCAGACCTCAAAGAACTCGGATAACTTCTGTGCCTGCAGTTAGATAAAAGTGTACTCGACATCTTGATTAAAAAAATGTATAATATGGAAGGAAATAAAGTGCAACACGGATTACAAAACAGGAAGAAACAAAGTCAAATGTAAGATAGATACCTGGTCCCCTGCCTTCCGATAAATATCGAGTGCTCTAACGGCATCATGGCGTTGCATCTCAAAAAACTGTTACACATTGAAAATTAATACAACTTTTTTCTAGATGCACAAGCAATACCAAGGGTTTGTTAGCCAACACATCAAAACTAGATCGTACTTTGTCCACCAAATTGAGAGTTGCAGCAGTAATTGCTACATAGATGTGAACACTTTCAGCAGCAATCTGAATTAAAAAGACAAAAAAGAGGGTAAAATTAAACAAAAAACCAAGTTATTGGTATTCATATAATAAAGTTTCAACTAGTTACTTACAATTGAGAGGGTATACTGAATCAAGGAATTATTTCTAGTCACTCCCTCTGGCTGCATAAATGGCACAGGATCCTTAAATTCAGATTGTAAAAGAAAAAAGTAAGGGAAAAAACTAATAGGATAACTAAATGATGCATCACCTGGCAAGCAAGAAGGCGAAATAAAAGCTGTTGTAAAGTTGGTAACTGCTCAAGCAAGTCTGGGATGCAAAGCTCCTTAATTCTCTGTTAACAATAACCATAAAAGAATAAGATGTTTCATATAAGTAAACACATAAACAGAGCATTTTCCCTCATCCTTATCACTGTCTGGAATAACAAGTAAGAAGTAAGAAACGTATAGATATAAATGATCATATGGTATACAAGTATATAACAGGACTTTTTGAGTGTCCTACTTGGTGTCAGAAGTACTGTTCAAAGTCAACATCCTATTTCATTTACTCTTGGAAATCAGATGATGTATCCGCAGTTTTACATGCGAAGGCCACTGCTTGAAAACACCCTAAAGTGTGAAATAAAACTCTCAAAAAAGAACATCACTCTGAAGTCTTGAGCAAAATACTTAACAGTTCAATAGCACTTTTTCATTAAGTCTGTTTGCTTGTACTTTACTTTAAATAATAGTAAAGTACTGTTTGGTAAATAATTTTAAAAGCACTTTGTAGGGATTTTTTGACAAGTTTTAAGTTTAACGTAAAAACAGTTTCAAAAGTACCAAGTTTTATCCTCTCCCAAAAGTTCTTTTACACACCAATGCTAAAAAAGTACCTTTTTATGTTCTGTATGCTTTCCCAATACACCATGTACATCAGAAATTTGCACATATATACTAAGTATGACATATACATGATCGAGTTTCATTGCCTCACCATGGGGCAATCCCGCCACACAAAGTTCATTCCAACAGGGGCAATCTTTCCATGCAAAGCTCATTTGTTAGGGGGCATTTTACCATGCAAAACTTAGCTCTGCAAGGGAGCAATCTCGCCATGTTACCTTGCTAGGGATAGGGGTATAAATGAGCCAAATTGTACTTAACAATCAAGCTCTGCTCGTTAAGTTTGAAAAGCGTTCGAGCTCAAACATGAATCGAGCTATATATTCATTTTCGAACTCGGCTCGACAGAAAATTAATGACCATGAGCTTGGCTTGTACATGTGCCGAGCTTAGCTTGAGCTCAAGTTCAAGCTTGAATTTCTACCACTACTGTATTTTTTATTTATTTATCTTAAAATTTCCGATTAAATATACAAATACTCACCAATATATTCGTAGTAAAGATATAAAGTTACATCAACCAGAAAAGGAGGGAGGCGTTTAAAGTAAAAATTTAAAATTTCTATTTTTGACACACACACACACACACACACACACACACACACATATATATATATATATATATATATATATATATATATATCCTTTGTTCGCAAGACTTCTTGAGTCTAGAGGATTCTCCAATTATGCTAGACACATATGACATACCCAAGTTCCAAGCTACGATAGATAGTGAATCGAAGGACTCTCTAGCCTCGGAAAATCAAGGAAACATGCCTTCTATAAACATCGCCCTATGAAAATTCATATTTTCCAATCAACCATCCACTTACATATTTCAACACAACAAATTAACTACTTAGGACAACCACCTTTTTTTTAAAAAATACAAAAAACAAACGACGATGGATTTTTTCCTCTTAAATAAAATTTCGCAAAAAGGGACACTATAAGAAGAAAGGGTACACATGCTGGTTATGTGCACAAGGTAGCGAAAGCAAGACTTTTAGTTGGTACCATGTGAGAGATAAAGGATAGAGGCAAAGATGATTATTTCATACTAGAACTAGAATGTACATAAAAAAGCCTTTTATATAATCTAAGACTTAAAGCTAAACAAGAAAAGGAAATCATCAATGAAATCAATCAGTGATCAATGATTGAAACTGATCATACATCTAGAATAATCCTAACATTACTGATTACTTCTGAAATCATGCAACATTGATTACTCCTATAATTATGCCTATAGAATAATCTCTAGAACCGTCTGGATGTCTTTAACAAAGAATATATTCAGCTTTTTTTTCTTTCTTTCTTCTTTTTTTTTTTTACTTTTTTTGGAAAGTTAAAATTTGGACCATTTATCAATTTGTGCATGTCATCCTTATGCAGGCCCATGACCTGAATGGACTAGGTTCCATTTTCACTTGAACAACACCGTTTACATTCAGGGAGATTGATGTAGGACAAGATTTGGAGAAGAACAATAATTGAAAAATTACAGAAATAACTCGGGTGAGGCTCCTCACCTCACTACCCCAAGAATTTTTACTTGGGTGAGCTCCACACACCACTACCCCAAGGGTTTCTCAACCACAGATGAGAGGAAAATAATTCATAGCTTCAATTATCAATAAATATTCAGTATTGTTATCAATTTATGAGTAATTACTTCAATATTTAGAGAGATTCAAAACCCTAATATTACTTGGGAAACAATAAAAGAACTTAATGAATAAAATACTCTTCTTAAATATTAAAAACCTAATCACTATTAAATGTCCTAAATCCCCACTAATAAATAAATAAACAACTAATTACATCAATTACTCTTCCATTAAACATAATAAAACTTTCATAAAATAAATAGAATTTTCTTCTTAGCTTTGGACTCGTCATCCTCATCAAGGAACTAGACCATTTACATTCCTGAGAAGAAACGGGATGAATGAAGAAAAACATAACTTTCCCATTCTTTGTTATTCTTAAATAAATTAGCAATGGATTAGTTTGCACAGAAATTTTGGTACAATAAAAGTAACGAGAAGAATATGGTGACAATCTATAGATAATAAAAAAACAACCAATAGTTCAATTTTTGCCATAATCAATCATCTAGCTTGAACTGCCAGCCGTGAAAATCAGAGTTGAGTTAAGTTGAGTCCTCTTTTAACAAAAAAGGGTAAACAGAAATGCACAGCATACATAAGTGCTGAAGACAAAATATATGTTTTCATAAATGCTCGTGTTCATTCTAACTCTTCAAGTTCACTACTAATTCTGCCTTTTATGATATCTTTCAATGGATCTGTAACTATTTTATGTTGTTATTTTGAGCTCACAGAGCTCTATCTAAAGCAAATGTTAATGTATCTTAATTACCAAACCCATTTTGGAAATATTCCAAATATATTAGTTGACATATTTAAATATAAATCGCAACAAAATGAAAAAAAAAACGACAATAAAAGATTTGTTCCGTTACCGAGCTATCTGTGATGACATCATATTTCAGTATTCGGAAACACTCCAGGCGCTCTTCAAGATACAAAGCATAAGTTCGAACCCAAGTAGAATAATCCCATGCTTGACACCAGAAATCTCCACCAATCAGGATCCTCAAATCGGAAAGTTTAGCTAAACACAAGAAATTTAAGGTTAGGACTAAAGATATACCATTGGGAGTTGATTCGTCCTTGAAATGAGACATGTTCAGCACAAGATCTCTGTTCTGGATATAACTAATCAGTTCTTCATGAATTGTAGGAGCCACCTCCCGTAATGCACGATGTATAACAATTAAAGTTTTTAATGCAACCTGATTTCAAAAAAGAGAATACATTGAGAGTGAAGCTGTTATGCTGGGGGATGAGCTAGTATGAATGAAACACTAATCAATTAGAATATTAAGAAATGCCCTTGAGACTGATATATAATACTTCCCTTCTAAATTAAAAGATCATTAGTGACTTTTGAAAGTCAATCGAAGACAATTTCAAATTAAAAATTGAGATGATTTATTAAAAATTATAAAATAACAAATCTTATAATGAATAATAGTCATCATTGTATTGACTAAAATTAATGGAATCCATGTTAATTTTGAACTTGAAAATGTCTTAAGTTGACTTCAAAAAGTCAATAATGATCTTATATTTTGGAACGAATGGAGTACAACATAATCACATGAAAGAGGAACATGACCTTTTTCTTGTTGATCTGCTTTAAATTGTAATGAGGATAATGTAGAATCAAATTGTTTCATAACGCGGAAATATGATAAAAATATAAGGAACAAAATCCGTTCTTTATGCCTATGGACTCAAACCGTAGGTTAATAGATTAGATTTTGCTCAATGGTTTTACAATTTTTATAGTATTATATTAAATTATCAGTACCTGATCACTTAAAGACAACAGTATTTTCAAAATCTGGCAAAGCATAAGGATAAAGGAATGATTACAATCCTGTGGCAACCTTTAATTGAAATGGATGATTGAGCAAAAATGAAAGTAGTTAAAGGAACAGCTGATATACGAACTCTGTAACAATATCACAAAGTACTAGACAGATATAAAATGGAAAGTTCATAATTATCGGTAATAGAAAAACAACTTACGTTAAACTTGAAATGGAAGTCATAGGCATGATTTATGATAATTTCTTAAACCATCATCTAGAGATTTTGTTATACCCAAAAAAGTATGGTTTGGGCTAAGCTTTTTGTCACACAGACGCACACACACACGGAGACAAAGTGAGAGAGAGTCAAAGAGAGAGAGAGAAACACTTAAAAATGTGTAAAAACTCGATAGTAGCAAAAAAAATAGTGTTCACGAACATACAGCCCAAGCACGTGTTTTAGCAAGACGCCTGGCAAGAGCATGTATACAGTATGGAATATCTGCCCGTGGTTTTGAAGCAGACAGTGCCTCAAATATTGCTGAAAAAGAAAGAACAAATGAAAATTTATACTTTTGACATTAGAAAGTTCACAAAATAATACTTCAGAGATAGTCGATGCTCCAGAGCATGTAGTACACTTGAATCTAAAATTACTAAAATGAACTTAGTGAATCCATATTCAAAAGAAAACTCCGTATAGGAGAGAGATAACTTTGCAAATCAAATGGCAAAATCATAAAAGGAGTGGAAAATATCTAGCACGGATGATTTGAATAGTATATAATGTTTTATGTAAGGATCAGGTGATACCAATCATTGAGCTAATGTTCTTCCAACCAACAATAATGGAATATTTGGCAACTTTCATGTAAAATATAATTTATTAACAAAATTTCACTCCAAGCTAAAAAGCATTAAAACATTTGATAACTAGGAATCTTGAAAGCAAGAAGTTAACTCACTTCGTACATGTTTCTCCTTGGGCAATAATTCAATATGGTTTGTGGCCTTGACAATAGCAATGTCTAGGTCCTGTATACAAAACCGCGAATTTCAGGTACCATCAAACATAAAAAACACACAAATACACACTCGCATATAAGTTTAAAGCAACAAACCCACCTTGTATTCACTATTGACTATGGCCAATCCAACTTTTGTGGAGTCTTTTATAGCTCCGATAGCTTTTCTTAAATTTTGTTGCGAGTTGCCACCTGCTGCCATTGATATTAAGCAAACAACTTTCCCTAGACCCCGATGCAGTTGAGTTAAAAATCCTAAAAGACAACAACCAATAGAAAATTTTGTTGAATAAAATTGACTTAATACCCTAAAATTTTGCATTGGGTATATCTTCATAGAACAGTAGGAGTCTCAGACCCTCGTCCTACGGATAATTCAGTTAAAATTTGGGCAGATACGATGTTTGACATCATTGAATGATTAAAACTTTTCCAATCCAGTGCATATGAAATCGATTAATAGGCTAAACATAAAATTCTGAATTCCATTGCTGAATCTTGAGACTGGGTATCTTAGTGAGACAATTATGTGCATATGAACATTAGCTCATACCTACACACAGTGTACACTGTAAATTTGAAGAATATTGAATACATGTCGTTGTCACCCACAAGAAACGCAGCTTAGATTTAGGGTACTTTCAGGAAGTTATCCCTAGCAGTGAAGATCTAGAATGGACTAACTATATGATTTCTTAATATGCAACTTACCTTTTAAAGGTAACTTTCAAACTAGCACATACATCATCTAATAACTATGTAAGAGAACAGAAGTAAATGATATTAACTGCTATAGTGGGTAGAGGTTTTGGAACACTAAAGAATACAGCTGCTGAATTCAAACAATTTGAGTATGTTGGCCCCCACTGTTTCGAAACCTGTATTCTGATGATGGAAACGTCATTGATTGGTATGTATTGAAGGCCCAAAAACGAGTTCAAGAGTCTACTTGAAATAGTATGAAGTTGCTTCATTCTCTTCTCTTTGACTTGCAAAATCTTACCTTCGGAGAAATCTAAAGGTACTTCTGCCAATCATTCTAAGTGAGCATAGCTGCTCATTCATAAATGTAGCATATGGTGAGATTTAGTGTTGGATAGATATTGCTTGGGATCTTACTAATGGGGCATGAAGGTTATTGGTCTTTACCTTGACCAAGCTAATGGAACACCTCTCAAAAAAGCCTTGAGTAAATGATCAACAAACAGGACAAAAGAAGGGCTCGAGTAAATAGTGAAGACTTGAGCCAGGGCCAGACAGAAGTCATCATATCCTGAGGTTAAATCTCTCCAACTCATCAATATATTTCAATATATTGTTTTACTTGCATGACATTTGATTTGTTTCATTTAATTTACTCTCTCTATTGCACAAAAAGAGTCTCATATTCCTTTTCTTTTCCACAAAAAGAGTCATCTTTTTATTGATAGTGGTATAATATGACACAATATCCTCAAGTTTATTAGCATAACTTCATTAACATGCCACCACTACTAATCTAACAACTTATTATTTTATGTGATAAACATGGAGCAAAATTATAACTTTAATATTAATAAATATTGCTAGTAGGAATCTTTTTGTGGAATGGAGGCAGTATTATCAAGCTTAGCTCAATTTTCTATCAAAATTAGTGTTCTAAAATTCCAACCTAGATCCGCTTAAGTGGGATTAAGAGCTAGGTGGGTCCTCAACCGCCTACATTTGGTTGAGCGCCTAGGCGGAATCATACCTCTACATCATCGATTTAATAAAGGCTTTGAAGAATTGAAGGTATACAATACTTGAAATGAATTTGTTAAGTCTGAAAAAATATTAGTAATTTTTCATGTAAAATTTTAAAAATTTACTTATACTATGTTTTGTATAGTATAAAAAACATATAGTAGAAACATAAATAAATCAAATTGCCAATGAAAACACCTAGCCAGCCTAGGTGAATATCCCGCCTAGCGACACTAATCAAAATAATCACTGAGTGAACATCATAAACCAAGCTATTCGTAGCTCAACCTCAAGTAGTTAGGTTTCATATCAACTTAAATGGCCTTTTTACCTGCTCAATTGAAGATCATTTATTAGCCTTAATCCGTGTGTGTTCATTTTAAGATAATTTTCTTTAACAGTTAAATACAAATTACATATACATACATACATACATACATACATACATACATATATATACACCATACATGCACACCTGGAAATATTTGAACGATTTGTTTGAGAAAAACTACAACATTGTTTCCATATAATCTAACAGAAACGCAATAATCAAACCCCCTAAACTTATGACAAAGAAAAAGCTTAAAATTTTCAAAACTTGGATACAGATCGATTACAATTTAAATATTTATTGTTAAATCCACGACAGAAATGATTATTTTCATAACAAAAGTGTTGCTATAGATCCTATAGCGACGGTCGCTATACATCTACAGCGACACTTTTATTATGGAAATAACAAAAAGTGTTGTGAATTTAACAATTACCTTTAATTATTCAAACACATCAAGATTACTTCATTCATAGAAATTAAAATAAAAAATTGTATATCTCATGTATGTATTGAATGTATTGAATGAAAAATATGAGGCAAAATGCAAGATAGGGTTACCTCAGAAGGCGATCGCCGGCGAAATCTCATCGGAAATCTGCTCTCCGTGGGCTTTACGTCGGGATGGTGAGGTACGTGTTCAAACTCCCCATTCCTTACCAAATTGACGAGTAACTTTTCCGTTCCTTTTCTGATTATTTTTAAAAAATGTTTCAATTATTTTATTTATTTATTACTCCTTTTTTTTTTACACAAAAAATCTCATTTCTCAAATTTAATCTTTATAAAAATATTGTTATTTTTAATGTAAGTACACAATTATTTTTTTAAAAAAATTATAATAACAATTTCAATATAATTTCACTGCCATTAGATAAAGCATGGGTTTTTTTGGTACGACCCAATTTGACATAGTTCACGGATGGTTTAGCCATTTTCTTAAGGGTCCTTCACAATAATATACAACATTTAATAAGTAATTATAATAATAGTGTACTAATAAAATATTTACACAATTAATACACTTTCATATTTATTTACAATATTAGTGCAATCAGAATTCCTTAATTTAGAGAATTAGTATAGGGATTCAATTCATAATAATAAGGAAACTTAAAATCAAGGAAAAATAACTGTCATAATTAATAATTTAAATTTAAATATATTGGATTTAACAACAAAAACATATTAAAATTCAAAAATAATTGCATATTAATTCCCAGCAAGAACATCGAAAATAAAACAAAGAGAAAATCACGAACAACCAAAACAAATCGAAAAAAAAAGTCAGAGTTACCAAACCAGCAAGAACAGATCCAAAATAAATTCTGAGTAGCCGAACAAAGAAAAAATCACGAACAACCGAAACAAAACAAATCGAAGAAGAAGAAGTCGAAATTACCAAAACAAATCAAAGAAGAAGAAGTGGAGTTACCAAACCAGCAAGAACAGATCCAAAAAAAAAAAAAATTATGACTATTTAGTTACCCACAAAAAATAAAATAGTTACCTTTGTATGAAGGTTTAGCTACCAACTGTACCATCTCCTAAATAATTTTATTTTTAAAAGGTTATTTATAAGTAACCAGCAACTATATAAATGGAAACTCTTACATGACATTACGGAATGGTTACCCATAAAAATTAAAATGGTTACCTTTTAACTAAAATGGTTACCTTCGTTCTAAAATGGTTGTTTCAAAATTTTTTTTATGACTATTTGGTTACCCATAAAAATTAAAATAGTTACCTTTGTATAAAGGTTTGACTACCAACTGCACTATATTTTAAATAATTTTATTTTAAAAAAGTTATTTATAAGTAACCAACAGCTACATAAATGAGAACTCTTACATGGCATTAAGGATACTATCTGCACCTTCTGTTAAAAAAAATAATAATAATCATACATACATTACCATGACTATAAAATTGACCATTTGGTTACTCACAAAAACTAAAATAGTTGCCTTCGTTCTAAAATGGTTGTTTCAAATTTTTTTATGACTATTTGGTTACCAACAAAAATTAAAATGGTTACCTTTGTATAAAGGTTTGACTACCCTGTGAAGCCCCCAAATTCAGGTTCTCTAACCTCAAATTCGGTGCTCACGATCTATCATCATCATAAGCATTCTATAATTATTACGAAATAATAAACATACATTATTCATTATAATAAAGTTTCCATAACATGGTCCCAAGATCTTCTTAACCTTAACTTAAACACACCATTCATATTACAAAAGGTTTACATAAGAACTTCTATCAGATAATAAAAATTAATATTCATTCTAAACTATTCCCCATTGTCCTTCGTATTGGATCCTTCAGGCTTAGCTGAAATAAATGTCATGATATAGCAAGGATAAACTGTGACGCCCCCAAAATAGGTATACAACACCCATTCTGAGTCGCCAAATATATGGTACAAAAAGCAAACTACAACTTCAATAATACAATTGTCGTGTAAAATACGACAACACATACTGTGAGTTTAAATACAAATACTGTCTTCTAGACAATATTCAAACTCAAATAAGTCTTCATTACAATTATTCAAATACTATTTTACAGAAATAGTGAGGACTGCTAAAATATCTTTCTAGAACCATCACTCCATACCCCGACTAGATCATGTTATGTTCTCACCTCCTAAGAAGAAAATGGAACAAAAAAGAAAAGGGTGAGCTCAACTAGCCCAGTAAAGAATATTATAACTAAGATAATATACAACAAATTATCATTAGTATTCAACAGGAAAAAATCTGATAGAATATAATCGACAACAAGTTTTAGATCAACAACTGCAGCAGAAACAGCAAACCATTAGAAGAGTCAAGTAGAGAATGAATTCTACTATCTTCTAATAAAAGTTCATCATCAATATTTTATCCCTGTAACATCAATTAATAATCATCTTTAACCAAATATTCATATTTGCACTACAGGCCAAAGATATTCATTTGTATCACCAGTCAGTCATGTTCATCTCAACACCTGTTCATCTTTACACTACAGGCCAAAAATATTCATCAGGTAATCATACATCTTTGCACTACAAGCTAAAGATATTCAGTAATATCATCATTTAGGATTGAGGATGATGAAAAATATCTTAAAGAAAACTAATCCAGTGAGACAGAAGGACAAATAGTAGGAATTCGTATAACAGTTTATCTAAGATCAATAATACTTCATAATAATCAATTGTGAAGCAGAATTCAAAAATAAAAATCAAAACATGGATACAATCAAAGATAGTAACCATAATAGACATCTTAGACAAAAAAAAATTTATTTTTCAGTGAATAGTGCCGTATACGTGAATAGTGCCGTATACGTGAATAGTAACTCCGACACAAAAAGTTCTAAATTTGATAAAAAAACTGATATCAATATTTCAGCATAATGATATTGAAGAAAATAATATCATTTAAGAAGAAAATAATATCCCTTACCTCAAAATATCAGTACTTCTGTTCGGAATATCGGTATAAGGCTGAAGAAAACTTACACTGATGAATATAAACTCACAAAGTATCTAAATACTTCCAAAATACACTCAATAATCTAGAGAGAGAAAGAGAGAAAACTTGTTTCTGGTGTGATTTTTAATTATAACTTAGCCCTCTATTTATAAAAAAATGTTAGCACGCCGAAGCAGACTTAACCTGTAATCTGATGGCTTTACCAGCTACTATTCTCACCCACCACATTTGAATAAAAATCTCAGCACATTTCACTAACTAAAATTGGGGTCCACCAATTCTAGAATTTTCTACCAAAATGACAAATTCCGTAACTTCTACAATTTCTGACCCAGTCATCTCGTAAAATTCATAACAAATCATACGTTCATTTTTAACGGTTCAAAATTTGTGGACATATACTCAACTTATATATGAATAATATATCCAAAAATTACCACGATCCAACGGTCAGATTAAAAATTATAACCCCCGCAATATTTCTCAAAAACCCTGATTTAATTTTTAATACCTCCATTTCGATAAAAATACTGATAAAACACCTCAACATTAACTCCTTCATTTTTAACCACAATAAATATATCCAACATTTATATCCACATAAAATAAATATTTCCTTATCATATGAATCAATAATTAATTATTCACAAATAATATTACAGAATCACATTTATGACAACTAGGCCGTTCACAGGAAAGAGGGGGCTTTCCGATAAGGATTTCTCCTTACTAGCGCGCAATTAGATGACCAAACCTCTTCTTAGACAGAACTTTCTAGACATTGCCAATAATTCTATCTAATAATATTATTCAAATAATATGAATTATTGATCTGATAATAGAAAATACTGTGCAGCAATAATTATTGAAACAACAATAATATAAAATATTAACGCAGCAATTATTAAATCAATAAAATAAAATATTGAACAGTAACTACTGTAACAATTATTGAGTAGTGCCTTCTTACGTAAGAATCAATAATTGGTGCAATACCGTATGCTACTGTATTCTAACCACCAGGTATTCCAACAGTATTAACGGTAACAACTACGCCGTTATTTATAAACAACTTATACTTATCGTTTTCTTCATCCAATCGCTTTCCGTTATGGGGCTCACACAAGGCTGCGCCGTCGTACGAATATTTTCCGACAGCAAGAATATTCCACGACCAAACGAATATTCACCGACCAAAAATGAATATTTTATAACCACTTGCTTATTTGAAATATTTACGCATTTTACCCATAACTAACCACATTAATCAAATCAACCATGACTATTTCAAAATAATAAATAGAGAAAATTTAATTTCATTTATTAATAAGTTGGGGTCTTACATAAACAACTAATTTGCTTAGCAAGTTTATATACAAGGAAGATATATCATGACTGAAAAGATGTTTTACTTTCAATATTCAACAATAATATAAGGTTGTGAATGAACATGAATTAATAATCAACAATTGAATATTCGAATAATTGAATAACATGAACTGAGTGGTTTTGAAATAACCATGAACATTTGCCAAGGTTCTCAGTCATTTAAACTGGACCTCTTAATAAGTTTTGGTATTCAAAGGGATCAGCCTTTCATACCCCGTGATTTATGCATAAACACTTAATATTCCGGCATCGATATCATGCCTTAATCAAATTCGTCATTTTCTCAGTCAAGAGTTATTATTATATCAATTTAGTAAGAACAATTTTTTAAAACATATTTGATTTAACAAATTTAAAAATGCTTGATCTAACTGATACAATTAGCATAGATCTATCTCATAAACAGTTCGTAAATGAAAGAACTTTAATTTAATTCACAATTCAATAATGATAGAACAGGAATTCAATTGCACAAAGTGCGAATTTCAATAATCAATATAAATGTGAATAATCATCAACAATTATTCACTAACATGCTTTGAAGATAATAACTCGAGTTTGAGTTAGGAAACTTGCCTCGTCTGTAGATTACGGCTACGCAATTAATTTATATCCACTATGCAGTTAAATTATATTTCTTTGAGAGACCTATAGTTATTCTTTCAATTAGTCATAGTATAACATTATATTATGTAATCACATAAATATTATACATTACATTTAGTTCTTATAAACATTATCCTGTCTTGATAATGTTACTATTAAATAACAACTTAATATTATTAATCTTGATAATATTTAATTCACCTCTTAGTATTATTAGTTCCCTAATAATACTTTCATTCGCTTACTAATATTATTAACATCTCAATAATATTTTAATACCTTACTAATATTATTAATCCTCTTAATAATATTTTAATTATGCATCAATATTATTACCTTAATAATATCTTACTTATGTTTTAGTATCATTAATCATTTAACAATACTTTTAATCATTTACTAATATTTTATTCATTTAATAATATCTTATTCCATTACTAATATTATTAATCATTTAATAATATTTTATTCCTTTACTAATGTTATTACATTTTTAATAACATTTTATTTAATCTTGAATATTATTATTTACTCAATAATAATACTTTAATTTAATATTAATAATCTAAGATTAATATTTTAATCTAATATTATTAATCATTTAATAATACTTTAATCATTTATTAATGCTAAAATCAAATATTATTTGTATGACCCCAACTTATTAATGAATAAAATTAAATTTTTTCTAATTATTATTGTGAATAATAAGGTGTCAATTTGATATAATATTTTGGTTATGGGTGAAATGTGTAAATTCTAAAAAATAAACAAGTGGTTATAAAATATTCATTATTGTCGGGGAATATTCGTTTGGTCGTGGAATATTCTTTCTGTCGGGGAATATTCGTACGACGGCGCAGCCTTGTGTGAGCTCCATAATGGAAAGCAATGGGATGAAGAAAACGACAAGTATAAGTTGTTTATAAATAACGGCGTAGTAGTTACCGTTAATACTGTTGGAATACCCGGTGGTTAAAATACAGTAATACGCGTGGTTGCACAGTAGCACACGGTTTTGTACAGTATTTTTAAATTATTGATCCTTACGTAAAAAGACACTACTCAATAATTGTTATAGTAGTTACTGTTCAATATTTTATTTTATTGATTCAATAATTGCTGCGTTGATATTTTATATTATTGTTGTTTCAATAATTGTTACTGCACAGTATTTCCCATTATCAGATCAATAATTCATATTATTTGAATAATATTATTAGATAGCATTATTGATAATGTCTAGAAAGTTCTGTCTAAGGAGAGGTTTGGTGACCTAATTACGCGCCGGTAAGGAGAAATCCTTATTGAAAAGCCCCCACTTTCCTGGAAACGGCCTGGTTGTCATAATTGTGATTCTGTAATATTATTTGTGAATAATTAATTAATGATTTATATGATAAGAAAATATTTATTTGATGTGAATATAAATGATGGATTTATTATTGTGGTTATTATTGAAGGAATTAATGTTGAGGTGTTTTATCAGTATTTCTGACGGAATGGAGGTATTAAAAATCAAATCAGTATTTTTCAGATATATTGCGTGAGTTATAATTTTTAATCCGACCGTTGGATCGTTGTGATTTTTAGATATGTTATACATATATAAGTTGAGTATATGTCCACAAATTTTGAACCGTTAAAAATGAACGTATGATTTGTTATAAATTTTAAGAGGTGACTGATTTGGAAATTAGGTTTATAAATAATTTTGGTAGAAAATTCTAGAATTGGTGGGCTCCACTTGTGGTTGGTGAAAAAATGTGCTGAATTTTATTTCAAATGTGGTGGGTGGCAATAGTAGCAAGTAAAGCCTTCAGGTTGCAGGTTATGTAAGACCCCAACTTATTAATGAATAAAATCAAATTTTCTCTAAATATTATTGTGAATAATAAAGTGTTAATTTGATACAATACTTTGGTTATGGGTGAAATATGCAAATTTTGTAAAATAAGCAAGTGGTTATAAAATATTCATTTTGTCGTGGAATATTCTTGCTGTCGGGGAATATTCGTACGACGGCGCAGCCTTGTGTGGGCCCCATAATGGAAAGCGATTGGATGAAAAAAACGACAAGTATAAGTTGTTTATAAATAACGGCGTAGTTGTTACCGTTAATACTGTTGGAATACCCGGTGGTTAAAATATAGTAGCACTCGGTATTGCATCAATTATTGATTCTTACTTAAGAAGGCACTACTCAATAATTGTTACAGTAGTTACTGTTCAATATTTTATTTTATTGATTCAATAATTGCTGCGTTGATATTTTATATTATTGTTGTTTCAATAATTATTGCTGCACAGTATTTTCTATTATCAGATCAATAATTCATATTATTTGAATAATATTATTAGATAACATTATTGGCAATGTCTAGAAAGTTCTGTCTAAGGAGAGGTTTGGTCATCTAATTACGCGCTAGTAAGGAGAAATCCTTATTGAAAAGCCCCCTCTTTCCTGGGAACGGCCTGGTTGTCATAAATGTGATTCTGTAATATTAATTGTGAATAATTAATTATTGATTCATATGATAAGAAAATATTTATTTTATGTGAATATAAATGTTGAATATATTTTGTGGTTAAAAATGAAGGAGTTAATGTTGAGGTGTTTTATCAGTATTTTTATCGGAATGGAGATATTAAAAATCAATCAGGGTTTTTGAGATATATTACGGGGGTTATAATTTTTAATCCGACCGTTGGATCGTTGTGATTTTTGGATATGTTATACATATATAAGTTGAGCATATGTCCACAAATTTTGAACCGTTAAAAATAAACGTATGATTTGTTATGAATTTTAAGAGATGACTGGTTCACAAATTGTTGAAGTTTCGGAATTTATCATTTTGGTGAAAAATTCTAGAATTGGTGGGCCCCACTTTTGGTTGGTGAGAAATGTGCTGAAATTTTTATTCAAATGTGGTGGGTGGAAATAGTAGCAGGTAAAGCCATCAGGTTACAGGTCAAGTTTGCTTCGGCGTGCTAACATTTTCTTATAAATAGAGGGCAGAGTTAGAATTAAAAATTACACCAGAAATAAGTTTTCTCTCTTTTTCTCTCTGTATTATCGACCGTATTCTTGTGAGCATACTTTGAGTGTTGCTATACGGTGCAAGTTTCTGTCAGCACTATATCCGAAATTCAGTCAGAAGTACAGTTATTTTGAGGTAAGGGATATTATTTTCTTCTTAAATGATATTATTTTCTTCAATATCATTATGCTGAAATATTGATATGAACTTTTTATCAAATTTGAAACTTTTTATGTCGGGGTTACTATTCACGTATACGGCATTATTCACGTATACGGCACTATTCACGAATACAGCCCTATTCACCGAAAAATAATTTTTTTTTCTTTTTGTCCAAGATGTCTATTATGGTTACTATCTTTGATTGTATCCATGTTTTGATCTTTATTTTTGAATTCTGCTTCACAATTGATTATTATGAAGTATTATTGATCTTGGATAAACTGTTATACGAATCCCTATTATTTGTCCTTCTGTCTCACTGGATTCGTTTTCTTTAAGATATTTTTCATCATCCTCAGTCCTAAATGATGATATTACTGAATATCTTTGGCCTGTAGTGTAAAAATAAATGATTAACTGATGAATATCTTTGGCCCGTAGTGCAAAGATGAACAGATGTTGAGATGAACATGACCGACTGGTGATACAAATGAATATCTTTGGCCTATAGTGCAAAGATGAATATTTGATTAAAGATGGTTATTGATTGTTGTTACAGGGATAAAATATTGATGATGGACTTTTAAATCTTAGAAGATAGTAGAACTCATTTTCTACTTGACTCTTCTAATGGTTTGCTGTTTTCGCTGCAGTTGTTGATCTAAAATTTGTTGTCTATAATATTTTATCAGATTTTTCTCTGTTGAAGACTAATGATAATTTGTTGTATATTATCTTAGTCATAATATTCTTTACTGGGCTAGTTGAGCTCATCCTTTTCCTTTTTATTCCATTTTTTTCTCAGGAGGCGAGAACATAGCAGGATCGAGTCGGGGTATGGAGTAATGGTTCTAGAAAGATGTTTTAGCAATCCTCACTATTTCTGTAAAATAGTGTTTCAATAATTGTAATGAGGACTTATTTGAGTGTGGATATTGTCTAGAAGATAATATTTGTATTTAAACTCACAGTATTTGTGTTGTCGTATTTTGCACGACAATTATTATAATGAAGTTGTATTTGTTTCTGCACCATGTATTTGGCGACTCAGAATGGGTGATGTATACCTATTTTGGGGGCGTCACAGTTGGTATCAAAGCTTAGGGATATGGTCTCTGGCGGAGATCGGGGAATAAAACTAGGAGGGGAGAGACGAGTAAATCCTTCGCTAGTGTGTCCTACCTAAGCTTATTTGTTGGTCGGTCATAATATAGGAATATTATGTGATATGTTAATTTGTTTAATTAACCCTTGTTTTATGGCAGTATTTGAGAATGGAAGCCGAGAACGTTAACAATAGAGTGTATGAGACCGTGGAAACACCTTTAGTTACAAACCAGGAGAACGTGCAACAGGAAGGCAATATTCCTTCTGTAAACAACACTACCGAGCAAACGATGAATGATGAAATGTTGAGGAGCTTTTTGCAGTTCATGCAAAATCAGACGAGGGAGACTCGTGTACAAAATACGGGTGGAAGTGATAGCAACGCGCGGTTTGTCACAGCCAAGCAGTTCAAGGAGTTGGGACCACCAGAATTCTGGGGAAAGCCAGATCCGATTAAGGCGGAAACGTGGGTCAAATAAATTACCAAGATATTTGATGTCTTGGGATGCACGGAGGAATAGAAGGTTCCATTCGCCACATTTATGTTCCGTGGTGAGGCAGATTACTGGTGAGAATCTGTAAAGCGTACCCAGCCAGCCGCACTCAGCATGTCTTGGGAAACGTTTCAGAAGCTGTTCAATGATAAGTACTTTCCTGAAAGTATTCGTCATATGAAGGAGGTAGAATTTATCAGACTAGAACAAAATAACATGACCGTGTCTCAGTACGAGGCGAAGTTCGCGGAGTTATCCAGGTTTGCACCTCATTTGGTGGAGAACGAGGAACGTATGACAAGGATATTTTTGAGAGGTCTAAAACCCGAGATTCGGCAATATCTTATCTCTCATAAATTTTCTTTATATTCAAATATTATAAACAGGGCTCAATTATTAGAGCGAGAGAATGAGTATGTTCAACCGAGGAACCACAACCAGGGACATACCGGTGGTGGCAGTCATCGGAGCAATGAAAACCAGCAGGGAGGAAAACATTCGGACAAAAGCGGTAACCACTCTGGTGGTAATCGTGGCCGTGATTATAGAAGGAGCGAGTTGGGAGGAGATTTCAAGAAGAGAAGGTACAACAATGATAACGTGAAGACATCAACACAAACATCAACTGTTTCTAGGGGAGGAGAATGATCACCGATCGTATGTTACAAATGTGGGAAAGAGGGACATATCAGCCCAAACTGCCCACAACAATTCAAGGTATGCTATAATTGTGGAAAGGAGGGTCATATAGCTCGAGAGTGTTCTGTAGCAAAACCAAGTTCAGCAGGGATGGTGACTCCAAAAGTTATCTCGGATAAGTCGAAATTAGCAGTTCCTGGAAGGACGTTTGTCGTGACTGGCCAAAACGTGAGAAACCCGAACGAGGTGATCACGGGTAAGCTAATCTTGAATTCTTGCGAAGTTTATACTTTACTAGATATCGGTTCTACCCATTCTTTTATCTCTCCTGCTTGTGCTCAACGTTTAAACTTGACTACGGAGAAATTGACCTTTGACTTATCTGTTAAAACTCCGTTGGGTGAAACCTTTGTTACATCTACAGTTTATAAATCTTGCTTAATCCAATGTGGCACCATCACATTACCTATTGACCTTATTTCTTTAAAGATACTTGCTTTTGATGTGATTTTAGAAATTGATTGGTTAACTACTCATCATGCCAAAATTGATTGTTTTCGTAAGGTTGTTAGTTTTCATATTCCTATCCAACCTGTTATGTGAATTCAAGCAACCAAACCACTAAAATTAATCGCTGTTATATCAAGCCATAAAGTCATTCGTTTATTGAAAAATGGATGTCAAGCTTTCTTAGCCCATGTTATGGACTTGAACAAAAACACGACAGATTTGAATAATATTTCTGTTGTTAGTGAATTTCCTGACGTATTTTCTGAAGAACTTCCTGGTCTATCCCTAGAACGTGAAGTTGAATTCTTTATTGACCTTGAACCCGGTACAAAGTCCATTTCTAAAACCCCATATCGAATGGCTCCTATTGAACTTCAGGAGTTAAAAGTCCAATTACAGGAGTTATTAGACATCGATTTTATTCGTCCTAGTACATCTCCTTGGGGTGCTCCTATTTTATTCGTAAAGAAGAAAGACGAGAGTATGCGACTTTGTATCGACTATACGGAATTGAACCATGTCACCATCAAGAATAGGTATCCGCTACCTCGTATTGATGACCTGTTCGACCAATTGCAAGGAGCACAATTCTTTTCAAAGATCGATCTTCGTTCTGGATATCATCAGCTGAAGATTAGAACTGAGAATATTCCAAAGACTGCCTTCAGAACTCGGTACGGGCATTATGAATTCTTAGTCATGTCTTTTGGATTGACTAATGCTCCTACTGCCTTCATGGATATGATGAACCATGTGTTCAAAGAATATTTAGATCAGTTCGTTGTTGTCTTTATTGATGACATCGTCATCTATTCCAAAAGCCGTGAAGATCATGAGCGCCATTTGAAGCTGATATTGCAAAGGCTTCGTGAAAATAAGCTATATGCCAAATTGAAGAAATGCGAGTTCTGGCTTGAGGAAGTAGTATTCCTTGGGCACGTGGTGTCAAAACATGGAGTATCTGTCGACCCGGCGAAGATTGAAGCCATACAAAGTTGGGAGAAACTGAAGTCGGTGACCAAAGTACGTAGCTTTCTGGGCTTAGCTGGTTATTATCGGAGATTCGTGGAAGGATTTTCTAGAATCGCTGCTCCGTTAACTCAGCTGACTCGGAAAGATACAAAATTCGTATGGAGTGAGGAATGCGAGAAGAGTTTTCAAGAACTTAAGAGGAGACTCATTTCGGCACCTGTTCTGACAATACCATCTGGTACGGATGGATTTGTTATCTACAGCGATGCTTCAGGCAAAGGGTTAGGATGTGTTCTCATGCAACATGGGAAAGTCATAGCCTATGCCTCACGACAACTCAAAGAATATGAGAGGAATTATCCTACTCATGATCTGGAGTTGGCAGCAGTCGTATTCAGGTTGAAAATTTGGAGACACTACTTGTATGGGGAGAAAGTGGAGATTTATACGGATCATAAAAGCCTCAAATATTTCTTCACCCAAAAGGAACTCAACATGCGACAACGACGTTGGCTCAAGCTGCTAAAAGATTACGATCATACCATCCAATATCATCCTAGAAAAGCAAACGTAGTAGCTGACGCATTGAGTAGAAGATCATATGTGACAACCCCAAAATAGGTCCATTCTATCCAACCTATTCTGAGTCGCCAAATACTTGATACAGAAAACAACTACAACTTTATTACAATAATTGTTGTGTGAAATACAACAACACATATGCTGTGAGTTTGGATACAAATATATACCAAATGTAACTCATGTCCCAACCGTGGACAACACCTCACAATGACACCTTACATAAAGGTATAGTCAAAAACTGTTTTAGAAATTAGAATCTTTGGGAAGTGCTCAAGGAAACCTTCGTACATGGGAGACCATGCGTCTAGGTTATGATAGATATCATATGGCCACAGAATTATCCTTGGTTGACCCAATAGACCCCAAAGAAAAACGAGAAGATTACTATCATATTCTTCCCAATGGTGAGTCTTCTCTTGACATATCATTATCTCCACTGTCTTTAATCGTGAATTATACTTCAAACAAACACCAAGATTATATAGGTAGTGCTCGTAAATATACTCAGCAAGTGGATGTGCACAACCGTGTCTTATGATGAAACGAGGTTGTATGTCATTAGACATCTTGTATGATAGTGACAAAACACCCTTCCAACATTGGGTTCGCCTCACCCTATTTGATTCACCAAATATAACTACTAAATGATGACTACCGTTCTATTCCCCTGTTACCCCCGCTCGACCCAGCTACACTCTTATTACCTGAAAAGAATTGTGAAATAGAAGGGTGAGCACAACTAGCCCAGTAAAGAATATCATGACTAAAGATAATTAAATTATAAATAGCCTTCATCAGTAATAAATCAGAGATTTAGTACATATGGTAGATGATAAAAATTTTCAACCATAGTTGCAGCGGAACGAGCAATCCATTAGAAGAGTCAAATAGACCATAAAGTCTATTATCTTCTCCATGTTAAAAGTCCACCAACAATGTTTTATCCCTGTAACATCAATTAACAGTTCTGGTCCACAATCATATGAATAACTCATAATCATAATTGTGATTCTAAATTCCTCTTCGCACCCAGGACGAAGATAATTTTTATCACATGTCTTTACCTGAAACATCAAAAATCATGGTTATACCAAATTACAGTTCCTGTTCATAATCATACTAATAACTTCATCTTTACACTACGGGCCAAAGATATTCGTTACCAGTTCATCTTTGCACTATTGGCCAAAGATATTCAACAACAGGTCATCTTTGCACTACGGGCCAAAGATATTCATCAACAATTCATCTTTGCAATACAGGCCAAAGATATTCCTCAACAGTTCATATTTGCACTACAGGCCAAATATATTCATATCTCAAAGAAATATATAATCATTTCAGAATTTATATAAACAATAATTATAACCATGTTAATCAATTCATCTTTACACTTAAGCTAAAGATATTCAATTATAAATTCAATGGTCATGATCATACCAGTTAACAATTCATCTTTGCACTACAGGCTAAAGATATTTCTCAGTCACGATCATACCAATAATTTACCCATCTTTACACTCAAGTGAAAGAGAAATTCAACATCAGGGTTATAAAAATGTTATAGATGATAATAAAAATAATATGATCAACATATAGTTTTAATCTCAAGAGTAATATTCATAAATCAACTATAATTTGGTCAAAAAAAGAAACCAATTTTGTCGTGAATAGTAACTCGTGAATAGTAACTCATGAATAGTAACTCGTGAATAGTAACTCATGAATAGTAATCCCGACTCAAAAAGGTAGAAATTCCACAATAAAATCTATACCAATATTTCGGTATAATGATATTGAAAGAATAACATTTCTTAAACTTATAAACAATTTATTTTAATTGTTTACACTTTACTAAATAATGTATTTAATCATTCTAAAATTCTAAACTCATAAGATTTCATCACCAATAACCAAAATCCTCATAAAAAATCTGCATATACCTCATATAGGATTCTCAAGTCATAAAATCTTATTTTCTAATTTTCTTACTTCACAAAACGTATTTAATTCATTTACTCACAACTAGACCATTTTCATGAAAAATATCAAATCAGTTCTAAAAATATTTCTTTTCTGGGATTTAGCATAATATAGTCTCATAGTGAACATATATTTTTCTCAGAACTTTTAAAAGTCATTTACTATTTTTCATATGGCCAAAACAGCCGAATATTTAGACATTTATCAAAAATTGTAATTTTGTCCAAAAATTCTAAAATTTACATAGTACACTAATATTATATAGATGTACTCTCAATAAAAATTTTTATCAGTTTTGGAGTTAACCACAAGAAGTTATAAGCGGTTACTTTTAAAATAGTCTTTTCTTATAAAATTCATAACTCTTAATCTATACATCCAAAAATCACTATTTTTGGACACAATCAAGAAAACTCATCAATTAGTCATTTTAAATTTTTCCAGAATTTTTGAAGTTCAGAAAAATTATGAAACTGAAAATCATAACAACCCTTGAAATCCCTTACTATCCCTTACCACAAAAGTGATGTATTTCTGACTGGAATGCAAAGCTGAAGGAAACTTGTACTGAATAGCAACTCTCAAAGTATCTAAATACTCACAAAATATGCTTCATAATATAGAGAGAGAAAGAGAGAAAGTTTATGTTTCTGGTGTGATTTTCAATTCTAATTTAGCCCTCTATTTATAGGAAAATGTTAGCACGCCGAAGCAGACTTGACCTGCTACCTGATGGCTTTACATGCTACTATTACCACCCACCATATTTGAAATAAAATTCAGCACATTTCTTCACCAACCAAGAGTGGGGCCCACCAATTCTAGAATTTTCCACCAAAATGATTAACTCCGAAAATTCAACAATTTCTGAACTAGTCATCTTGTAAAATTCATAACAAATTATACGTTCATTTTTAACGGTTCAAAATTTGTGGACATATACTCAACTTATATATGTATAACATATCCAAATATTACCACGATCTAACGGTCGGATTAAAAATTATAACCCTCGTAAAATATCTCAAAAACCCTATTTTGATTTTCAATACCTCAGTTCCGACAAAAATACAGATAAAACACCTCAATATTAACTCCTTCATTTTTAACCACAAAAATATATCCCTCATTTATATCCACATAAAATAAATATTTCCTTATCATATGAATCAATAATTAATTATTCACAAATAATATTACAGAATCACAATAATGACAACCAGGCAGTTCCCAGGAAAGAGGGGGCTTTCTAATAAGAATTTCTTCTTACTGACGCGCAATTAGATGACCAAACCTCTCCTTAGACAGAACTTTCTAAACATTTCCAATAATGCTATCTAATAATATTATTCAAATAATATGAATTATTGATCTGATAATGAAAAATACTGTGCAGCAATAATAATTGAAACAACAATAATATAAAATATCAACGCAGCAATTATTGAATCAATAAAATAAAATATTGAACAGTAATTACTGTGACAATTATTCAGTAGTGCCTTCTTACGTAAGAATTAATAATTGAAAAAAAATACTATGCAATACCGTGTGCTACTGTGCAACTACGCGTATTACTGTATTTTAACCACCAGGTATTCTAACAGTGTTAACGGTAACAACTACGCCGTTATTTATAAAAACTCAATTTTGTCGTTTTCTTCATCCAATCGCTTTCCGTTATGGGGCCCACAAATAGCTGCGCCGTCGTACGAATATTCCCCGACAGAAAGAATATTCCACGACCAACGAATATTCCCCGACAACAATGATTATTTTATAACCACTTATTTATTTTGAAAAATTTTCACATTTCACCTATAACTTTAACTTTTTATCAATTTAACTATTTACTGAATTGTAATTATAAGAAAAATTGAATACTTTTATTTCATAAAATTCGGGTCTTACATCATATGCGAGTACGAGTGCGATATTGTCAATGCAAAGGCCCATTCTGTATGACTTGCAAAGGATGGAGGTAGAATTAAAGACTCCAAGAACGCCCATGATGATATCAAATATACGAGTAGAACCAACTTTAATCGATAAAGTTAAAGCTGCTCAAGCTACGGACATGGAGCTGATGCGTATGAAGAAGAAAGTGCAAGAAGGTGATATTCCAGAAGCAAGAATCGATGAAGAAGGAATACTTCGAGTCAACTCCAGACTTTGTGTTCCTAACAATTTTGACTTGAAGCATAGAATAATGATGGAGGCACACAACACATCGTTTGCAATCCATCCTGGGAGTACCAAAATGTATCACAATCTTCGACATACATTTTGGTGGAGGAATATGAAAAGAGAGATCGCGGAGTTTATCTCGAGGTGTTTAACTTGTCAACGTGTAAAAGCGGAGCATCAAGTACCAAGGGGTCCATTGCAACCACTTGAGATTCTGAAATGGAAGTGGGAACACATTACTATGGATTTCGTTACGGGTCTTCCCAAGGTGTCTCAAGGCATAGATGCGATTTGGTTCATTGTTGATAGATTAACTAAGTCTGCCCATTTCTTGCCTATACGTGAGACTTATTCCCTTGAACGTCTTGCTAGTATGTACGTGAATGAGATTGTGAGATTGCATGGCATACCAGTATTCATAGTTTCGGATCGTGACCCAAGATTCACTTCACGATTTTGGGTTAGGTTGCAGAAAGCTATGGGCACGGATTTACGATTCAGTTCAGCATAACATCCTCAAACGGACAGGCAATCAGAGAGGACTATTCAAACCCTTGAAGATCTATTAAGACTCTGTGTTTTAGATTTCAAAAGAAGTTAGGATAAGAACTTACCACTGGCGAAATTCTCCTACAACAACAGTTATCAGGCAAGTATATGTATGGCTCCATTTGAAGCCTTGTATGGACGAAAGTGTCGTTCTCCAGTATGCTCGGACGAGGTGGGTGAAGCAACGTTGTTGGGACCAGAATTGGTACGCATAACTATAGAGAAGATCCAAACGATTCGACAACGTATACAAACGGCACAAGATCGACAAAAGAGTTATGTGGATCTTCATCGAAAGGATGTAGAATTTAGTATTGGGGATCATGTATTGTTACGTGTTGCACCATGGAAAGGAGTTACAAGATTTGGGAAGAGAGAAAAGCTCAATCTACGATTTATTGGTCCATTTAAAATTCTTGACCGAATAGGAAATGTGGCATATCGACTCGCATTACCTCCAAGCATGTCTCGTGTTCATAATGTTTTTCACGTATCTGTGCTTCGTAAATATGTGAAAGACCCGAACCACATAATTGAGTTAGAACCAGACGAGATAGCCGAAGATTTAATGTACGAGGAGGTACCTGTTAAGATCTTGGATAGGAAAGAGCATGTTCTACGCACGAAGGTTATACCACAAGTTAAGATTTTGTGGAGAAACCATGCTATTAAAGAAATGAGCTGGGAGTTAAAATCAGAAATGAAAGCGAGGTATCCTCACCTTTTTGAAACACCAGGTACATACGTCAATTTCGAGGACGAAATTTTATAAGGAGGGGAGGTTGTAAGACCCCAACTTATTAATGAATAAAATCAAATTTTTTCTAAATATTATTATGAATAATAAGGTGTTAATTTGATATAATACTTTGGTTATGGGTGAAATGTGCAAATTTTGCAAAATAAGCAAGTGGTTATAAAATATTCATTTTGTCGGGGAATATTCATTTAGTTGTGGAATATTCTTGCTGTCGGGGAATATTGGTACGACGGCGCAGCCTTGTGTGGGCCCCATAATAGAAAGCGATTGGATGAAGAAAACGACAAGTATAAGTTGTTTATAAATAACGACGTAGTTGTTACCGTTAATACTGTTGGAATACCCGGTGGTTAAAATACAGTAGCACACTGTATTGCACAAATTATTGATTCTTACGTAAGAAGGCCCTACTCAATAATTGTTACAGTAGTTACTGTTCAATATTTTATTTTATTAATTCAATAATTGCTGCGTTGATATTTTATATTATTGTTGTTTCAATAATTGTTGCTGCACAGTATTTTCCATTATCGGATCAATAATTCATATTATTTGAATAATATTATTATATAACATTATTGGTAATATCTAGAAAGTTCTTTCTAAGGAGAGGTTTGGTCATCTAATTGCGCGCCAGTAAGGAGAAATCCTTATTGGAAAGCTCCCTCTTTCCTGAGAACGGCTTGGTTGTCATAAATGTGATTCTGTAATATTAATTGTGAATAATTAATTGTTGATTCATATGATAAAGAAATATTTATTTTATGTGAATATAAATGTTGGATATATTTTGTGGTTAAAAATGAAGGAGTTAATGTTGAGGTGTTTTATCAGTATTTTTGTCGGAATGGAGGTATTAAAAATTAATCAGGGTTTTTGAGATATATTGCGGGGGTTATAATTTTTAATCCGACCGTTGGATCGTTGTGATTTTTGGATATGTTATACATATATAAGTTGAGTGTATGTCCATAAATTTTGAACCTTTAAAAATGAACGTATGATTTGTTATGAATTTTAAGAGATGACTGGTTCAGAAATTGTTGAAGTTTCGAAATTTATCATTTTGGTGGAAAATTCTAGAATTGGTGGGCCCCACTTTTGGTTGGTGAGAAATGTGTTGAAATTTTTATTCAAATGTGGTGGGTGGGAATAGTAGCAGGTAAAGTCATCAGGTTGCAGGTCAAGTCTGCTTCGGCGTGCTAACATTTTCCTATAAATAAAGGGCAAAGTTAGAATTGAAAATCACACCAGAAACAAGTTTTGTCTCTTTTTCTCTCAATATTATCGAGCGTATTCTTGTGAATATACTTTGAGTGTTGCTATACGGTGCAAGTTTCTGTCAGCACTATATCCGAAATTCAGTCAGAAGTACAGTTATTTTGAGGTAAGGGTTATTATCAAATTTGGAACTTTTTGTGTCGGGGTTACTATTCACGTATACGGTACTATTCACGTATATGGCACTATTCACGAATACGTCACTATTCACCGAAAAATAAATTTTTTTTCTTTTTGTCCAAGATGTCTATTATGGTTACTATCTTTGATGGTATCCATGTTTTGATCTTTATTTTTGAATTCTGCTTCACAATTGAATATTATGAAGTATTATTGATCTTGGATAAACTGTTATACGAATCCCTACTATTTGTCCTTCTATCTCACTGGATTCATTTTCTTTAAGATATTTTTCATCATCCTCAGTCCTAAATAATGATATTACTGAATATCTTTGGCCTGTAGTGCAAAGATGAATGATTAACTGATGAATATCTTTGGCCCGTAGTGCAAATATGAACAGGTGTTGAGATGAACATGACCGACTAGTGATACAAATGAATATCTTTGGCCTGTAGTGCAAAGATAAATATTTGATTAAAGATGGTTATTGATTGTTGTTACAGGGATAAAATATTGATGATGGACTTTTAAATCTTAGAAGATAGTAGAACTCATTCTCTACTTGACTCTTCTAATGGTTTGCTGTTTCTGCTGCAGTTGTTGATCTAAAATTTGTTGTCTATTATATTTTATCAGATTTTTTCCTGTTGAAGACTAATGATAATTTGTTGTATATTATCTTAGTCATAATATTCTTTACTGGGCTAGTTGAGCTCACCCTTTTCCTTTTTGTTCTATTTTTCTTCTCAGGAGGTGAGAACATAGCAGGATCGAGTCGGGGTATGGAGTAATAGTTCTAGAAAGATATTTTAGCAATCCTCACTATTTCTGTAAAATAGTATTTCAATAATTATAATGAGAACTTATTTGAGTGTGGATATTGTCTAGAAGATAATATTTGTATTTAAACTCACAGTATTTGTGTTGTCGCATTTTGCAAGACAATTATTATAATGAAGTTGTATTTATTTCTGTACCATGTATTTGGCGACTCAGAATGTGTGATGTATACCTATTTTGGGAGCGTCACAGGTCAAGTCTGCTTCGGCGTGCTAACATTTTTCTATAAATAGAGGACTAAGTTAGAATTAAAAATCACAACATAATTCATAAGTTTTCTCTCTTTCTCTCTCTATATTCTCGAGCGTATTTTGTGAGTATTTTGATACTTTGAGAGTTTCTATTCAGTGCAAGTTTCTGTCAGCACTATATCCGAAATTCAGTCAGAAGTACGGTTAGTCTGAGGTAAGGGATATTATTTTCTTCGTAAATGATATTATTTCTATCAATATCATTATGCCGAAATATTGATTTAAACTTTTTATCAAATTTAAAATTTTTTGTGTCTGGGTTACTATTCACGTATACGGCACTATTCACGTATACGACACTATTCACGAATACGGCACTATTCACTGAAAAATGAAATTTTCTTCTTTTTATCCAAGATGGCTATTATGGTTACTATCTTTGATTGTATCCATGTTTTGATCATTATTTTTGAATTCTGCTTCAAAATTTGTTATTTTAGAGTATTATTGAACTTGGATAAATTGTAATACGAATCTCTAATATTTGTTCTTTTATCTCACTAGATTCATTTTTTTTAAGATATTTTTCATCATCATCAGTCCTAAATGATGGTATTACTGAATATCTTTGGCCTGTAGTGCAAAGATGAATGATTACCTGATGAATATCTTTGGCCCGTAGTGCAAAGATGAACATGTGTTGAGATGAACATGACCAACTGAGTATTATTCTTGAATTTTACCCCACAAAGTAGTATCATGTTGACAATTTGGGCGTTATTGATTTCTGGATAAATTAAATTATAAATCTTTAAAATTTATCATTGAACTTGTTTAATTGAATTATTATATCATTGTCATCATCCTCATGTTTATATTCTGTTGAAAGTCATCTGTGGCTTGTAGTGCATAGATGGACTTGGTATGTATATGACCAGGGATTATTCGGTATAATCATGACCGTAATGTTACAAATGATGTGGTAAAAGTCCTCATTGGCCCGTAGTGTATTAATGGACAATTTTTGGTATGATTATGGTTATGGATTCTCTTCGGCCAAGGGTGCAAAGATGAATTATTTTATGGCATAATCATAACCGTTGATGAAAACACGATTATCTTTTGCCCGTAGTGCAGGGATGATTCGATGATGTGGATTATTTATTAAGCTGAATCTCAGCAATAAAATATTGATGATGGACTTTTAAATCTTAGAAGATAGTAGAACTCATTCTCTACTTGACTCTTCTAATGGTTTGCTATTTCCGCTGCAGTTGTTGATCTAAAACTTGTTGTCTATTATATTTTATCAAATTTTTCCCTGTTGAAGACTAATGATAAGTTGTTGTATATTATCTTAGTCATAATATTTCTTACTGGGCTAGTTGAGCTCACCCTTTCTTTCACTGTTCTCTTCAGGAAATGAGAATATAGCCGGGACTAGTCGGGGAATGGTTTGACGGTCCAGATGGTTGCATTAGTTGTTCTCACTATTCTGTGAAATAGTGTGATAATTGTAATGAGGACTCCTTTTGAGCTTGTATACTCTCTAGTAGACAATATTTATATTCAAACTCACAGTATATATGTTATCGTATTCTGCACGACAATTGTATTACTGAAGTTGTATTTATTTCTGTACCATGTATCTGGCGACTCAGAATGGGTGATGTATACCTATTTTGGGGACGTCACATTATTAACCATTTAATAATATTTTAAAGAAATTTTAATCTTAATATTTTTATTTACTTATCAATAACATATTCTAATATTATTAATATCATAATAATATTTTAATAATTTATTGGATTAATAAACAATTTATTCTAATTGTTCACCCTTTATTAAAACTCTTATTTAATATCCATAAAAGGTCATAAATAATATTTCTCATCATAAATTACCAAAGTGCTCTAAGATAGTCAGGATATGATATATTATGAGTATTCAAGCATAAAAATTATATTTTTCTTATTAAAGACATCATTTAACTATTTATTTCCTTTTATTCATAACTTAATCATTTTTAGAAAAAATAGCAAACTGATTCTAAAAATTCTCATCTTCTGAATTTTGATAGAATATGAACCTACAAGGATCCCCAAATTTTTCTGGAATTTTAGAAAATGATATACTATTTTTAAAGTTCCCAAAATACTCGGATCTTGCTTTATTTTTCATAAATTGAGTTTTGCTCAGAAAAATTTGAAATTTTCAGGGTATGCTCTCCTACTATATATGAACCTACTGTAAAAATTTAGAATTTTCCAGTGTATACACAGTGAGATATTCGAAGGTTAATATTTCGGAGTCCTTTACAGAAATAGCCATTACGCACAACCTATACATCGAAACGCATCCGTTCTTTTTTCTACATGTAGATAACTTCTCAAGGTACCTCTGTCAATTTTCCCAAATTTGTAAGTGACTTGCAACTGTCCGAAACAGTCCTAAGAAAAATGGGACAGAAGCTATTTTAGGGTTTTGAACCCTTAACATTCAAAGTGGACTGTTTTGGGGAAAACAGCCCCATAGGTTTCAAAACTTGCTAGATTTGTGTTCTACCACTTGGGTTTACTAGATAACTTATGTATCTAGGACCCCCCCTTCGAAGGATCACAAATTCAAGTTGTAAAACTTGAGTTACACAAGATTTAGTGGAAGAAAAATAAGGGTTTCACCCCTTGGAGAACATATGCTCATTTCCTTCCTCTAAATCTATACCCTAATACACAAGATGGTTAGTCCTACACATGAGACATGTAGAATTAAGGTACTTGGAGTATTAGACCATAACCTCCATATATGACGAGGTAAAAACCAAAATAGAAGAAGAATAAGAAAGAATGGAAGAGAATCTTCACCTAGTTTTCTTTGCTATACTTCTTGTTCTTCCGAAGTATGATATGAACTTAGGATGCATGAACAATAAACTCATCTCCCTCTCTAGAATCTGAACTTTTCCTCTCTCTCTTGCTAAGCTTTGTATTTTGATGGGTTGGGAGAAAATAGAAGAAGAAGAAGAATGGTGGAGGAGTAAAATGAAATGAGATATATATTATGTTGGTGAATTGGAGTGGAATGCTAATATCCTCCATGTTTCTTTTGCCCCTTTGACAAAAGGGTTAGCCTTATCCCTTCCTAATCATGCCTAATCATGCCATTATGGTTGCTAAGTGGATTTTCTACCAATGGGAGCATGACACACTTGTCCTTGTGTGTAAGATTTCTACTTATGGAACATGATTAGCTTAATATTCTTGCCTTAAAAAGGCTAACGTGGCCAGCCATATTTATGCCCACTAACTCCTTCATTTAGCTTTTATTTTAATGCATAAATTAGATAAATCAAATGTCTAAAATACCCTTAATCAAGTGGGCTAAGTTTGGGTTTGCATTTTATTTCATTTGGGCTTCCTCCTTAATTGTTTTGGGCTATGTAATAAATATAGTCTAACAATTTTAATATATGTTATCCAATTTAATTATTTAGGGTTTCCATTCCTAATCTTATGAAATTTAATTACCTATACATGTGACTTTAGCTCATAACCTAATTAGATTCACAAAAATTAGGTTTAAAATTATTAGTCACTTGAAATAATAAGATTATCCTCTTAAGTTAGTATACATATTAAATACTAACCTCTCCTTATTACCATAACCCTTAGGTTATTTAATTGTCTCACCTAATGTATAATTAGGTTATGAAGCTTTCATTTTTAATGAAATCTATAAATGTATATATCCATAACTATAGTATACATGTTAATTGACCCATGCACCGCTTCACATATGTTATCACATATTAAATCACTGTATAACATAAGGTTTTAAATATTAATAATGTACATACATATATAGTGACTTAAAATTCAAGGTTATTACATCCTCCCCCCTTATAAGAATTCCGTCTCCGGAATTACCTATAGGGTTACTCAAAAAGATGTGGATAATTTTCCCTCATCCTTTCTTCGAGTTCCCACGTAGCTTCTTCAGCATTGTGGTTCCTCCAAAGAACCTTTACAGAATGTATAACCTTATTTCGTAATTTTTGTTCTTTTCTATCTAAAATTTCAACCGAAATTTCCTCGTACGACAAATCCTTTTCGACCTGAATTAGCTCGTACGATATCACGTGCTTGTAATCAGGCTTGTATGGTCGTAGCACTGACACATGAAACACATTATGAATATGTTCCAGTTCAGGAGGTAGAGCTACCTCGTACACCACTTCGCCTATCTTCTTCAAGATCTCGAAAGGTCCAATAAATCTCGGACTCAGTTTACCTTTCTTTCCAAACCTTATCTTCCCTTTCCAGGGAGATACTTTCAAAAATGCATGGCTTCTTACCTCAAAATCTCTCTTCTGGCGATGTAAGTCTGCATACTTCTTCTGGAGATCTTGAGCTGCTACCAGTCGGGCTCTTATCACCTTGATGATCTCTATAGTCTGTTGCACCAGTTCTGGTCCCAACAGTCGACATTCAACCACTTCATCCCAGCATAAGGGCGTTCTACATTTCCTTCCATATAGTGCTTCGTACGGCGGCATTCCGATGTTGGCGTGATAGCTATTGTTGTATGCGAACTCTACTAATGGAAGATGATCCTCCCAGCTACCCTTGAAGTCCATCACACAAGCTCTGAGCATGTCTTCAAGTGTTTGAATCGTTCTCTCGCTTTGCTCATCGGTCTGCGGATGAAACGCGGTGCTCATCCGTAGTTGCCTCTCCATTCTTTCCTGAAGACTCTTCCAGAAGTTTGACGTGAAACGCGGATCCCTATCCGATACAATTGATACTGATACGCCATGTCTCGAGATAATTTCATTAATATATAATTGGGCTAGCTGGTTCAAACTATACCTGATCTTGATCGGTAAAAAGTGAGCCGACTTCGTAAGACGATCTACAATCACCCATATGGCGTCGTCCACCACAAAATCTATCGTGATGTGCTCCCATTTCTACTCTGGAATCTCTAAAGGTTGTAGTAATCCACTCGGTCATTGATGCTCTGCCTTGACTCTCTGACAAGTTAGATATCTGCTGATGCATTTTGTAACCTCCCTCTTCATGTTTGGCCACCAAAAGTGTTGACATAAATCTTGATACATCTTTGTGCTTCCTGGGTGTATCGAGTACCTCGTACTGTGCGCTTCTTGCAAAATCTCTTCTCTTAGTTCTGGTTAGGACTGAGCAAAAAAAGGATATAATCGAATTTCCGAACCGAATCGAAATAATTTAACCAAAATGTTCTGATAATTCGGTTATTTTCACTTGTTCGGTTATATCCGAATTTTTGTATGGTTTTCGGTTAGGTTGTACGGGTTTTACTTTTAGGTTATTCGGTTAAACCGAATAACCGAACAACACTTTAATAAATTGAAAAGTCTCAGCAGTCAGCAACTCAGCACGCCACTCACAACTCACAAGTCACAGGTAAGTAAGTAGGTCACAGACTCACAGCGCCTCAAGAGTCAAGAGTAGACTCTCAACTCTCAACCTCAAGCCCATTCAATATTCTCGAAGACTCCAAGTCTCGAACTCTCAGACCTTACTCCGTCTCAGTCTCTCTCAGATCAGATCTCTCTCAGTCTCAGATTAGATCTCTGATCTCTCTCATCTCAAGTCTCGACTGTCTCGACTCGTCTTCACTCTTCTCGAACTCTCAGTCTCAGAGTCTCAAATCTGAGATCTCTCAAGCCTCAAGTCTCGAACCCTCGTCTTCTCGGCGCCGGTGACCCTTCATCGCAAACTCTCGAACTCTCAGATCTCGGCGCCGACGGGCAACGGCAGCTTTCCATTTGTTAAGGTAATTTTGTTATTTACCTTAACTCAGTTTAGTGCATCTTGTATTCTTGTTAGCTTATTCTGCTATATGAGAGTGTGGTTTATTTATTTTTTATTTTTTTATTTAACTCAGTTTATATGCACATATTTGTGTATGTATTTATTTTTGTGTAATTGTGTTTGTGCATGTGTAATTTCTGAGGTTTTGAAAAGAAATTAGGAAAAAGTTGAAATTGGTATACATTTAAACCTTCATAAGTGAGCTTTCAACATCTATAATTATAAGTTTTTCTTATGTATGTTGAATGTTAGAATGTATTTCAGTTATTCATTATGTGACATATTTGAATCTGCAATGGGGTTGAAGATTTTTATTGTTTGTACAATGTCATATTGCCATCTTACTTAACATAGAATTGGATATTTGGATATGCTAATTTTTTTTTGTTTAATACTTATAGTTGCAGTGTCTTGCTTTCTTGTACCAACCCCTTATTTTTTCCCTTTTTCTTTTCAATTCTATTTTTGGAAAGTGTACTAATATGCTTAGTTTTCTTGTTGGCTCAAAGCTACCCACTTTTGATTATGTTTATCATGTTGCAGTCCTTCACTATTTGGGGGTACTAATGAACTCTGTTGGCTTAATAATCAAAATTATAATGTAGCACAAATTTGGGGTTAAAATTGTTTCACCAACCTGCCAGCTGCCATGTAAACTTGTGCTCGGATTGTTAATAAATTAGAACAACCAGCTACCCCAAAGAACTGAGTACAAAGATAATGATAATGATAGCTTCAAATCATTAGCACAACTATTAGCCATTTACATTTTTGTTCATCTGTGTTAACTGTTAAAGATCAAACATCATTCTTCACTACCTAACTGCCATCTACTACCTAACTACAGTTACTGAGATATCTCTTGCTAGCTTCTTGCTGTTCTTGTGTTGGCTTCTTGTTGTTGCTGCCTGTTGCTTGTTGGCTTGTTGCTGGGAAAGTGGGAATCCCATGGAGTCATGCTGTTGAGTTCTTGTTGTTGCTGCCTGTTGCTTCTTGGCTTGTTGCTGGGAAAGTGGGAATCCCATGGAGTCATGCTGCCTGCTTACTTTGTTGGCTTGTTGCTGACTTGTTGCTGTATTTTTAAACTTTATGCTGGACAGTTAATTTGTAACAGTTAATATGCTGCTGTATAATTGTATTTGTTGGCTTGTTGCTGACTTGTTGTTGTCTGTGTCATAAACTTTATGTTGGCATATTGGATGTTGGATGTTGGATGTTAACATTTAAGTACTTAAGTTACTTTGTAGTCTGTTTCTTAATTGCTTTATTCTTATTTTTAATTTTAAGCACAGATTCGGTTATTACCCGAATATCCGAATTTACAATTCGGTAATTCGGTTAGTTTCAAATTTTGGATAGCATTTCGGATAGTAGAATTAGCTATAATTCGATTTTTGGTTATAACCGAATAGCCATTTCGGTTCGGTTATAACCGAATGCTAACTCCTAGTTCTGGTACTAACGGTACCCAAATTCGTCCTTCGAATCTCAGCAGTCAGGTGCCATCAATCTTATATTTCAATTCATCCCCTTCAGCTAACCGCTTCTTGATGTTGTCGCAATCTTCGTCCTTCTCTTGAGCCTCTTTAACCTTATCTAATAAAGTCGGGCTCGCTGCCACTGTTAATAATTTCTCATTGGTCTCCATCGGATACTTAACCTCTAAGTCAAGTCGTTCGAAATCTTTCACCAATTCCTCTTGAATGATCAACTTCAGTAACTTCTCTCTGCCTTTTCTGCTCAGGGCATCTGCCACTACATTTGCTTTGCCTGGATGGTACAGAATCTCACAATCATAATCCTTGATCAATTCTAGCCATCGGCGCTGCCTCATATTTAGTTCCTTCTGCGTAAAGATATACTTTAGACTCTTGTGATTTGTAAATATCTCACACTTTTCGCCATACAAATAGTGCCTCCAAATCTTCAAGGCAAAAACTACTGCTTCTAATTCCAGGTCATGAGTCGGATAACCCTTTTCATAGTCCTTCAGCTGACGTGAAGCGTACGCAATGACCTTGCCATGCTGCATCAGTACACAACCAAGACCCTTGTGTGACGCATCACTATACACTACAAATTCTCCCGTGTTGTCTGGTAAAGTCAACACAGGTGCCTGACTGAGCCTCTTCTTCAATTTTGTGAAACTCTTTTCACATTTCTCCGTCCAAACGAACTTCATTGTCTTTCTGGTAAGGTTGGTCAACAGTGATGCTATCTTTGAAAAATCTTGGATGAATCTCCGATAGTATCCTGCTAATCCCAAGAAACTCCTAATTTCTGTCAGCGTCTTTGGATGTTCCCAATTGATAACCGCTTCTACCTTTGCTGGATCCACCGAAACACCATCCTTGTCGATAACGTGACCCAAAAACTAAACTCTCCGCAACTAAAACTCACACTTGGAGAACTTTGCATACAACTTCTCCCTCCTTAACGTCTCCAACACTATCCTTAGATGTTCAGCGTGCTCTTCCTCTGTCTCTAAATATACCAAAATGTCATCGATGAACACGACAACAAACTTATCCAAATATTGTTTAAACACTCTGTTTATAAAGTCCATGAATGCTGCTGGCACATTCGTCAACCCAAAAGACATTACCAGAAACTCAAAGTGTCCATACCGAGTTCTGAATGCCGTCTTTGGAACATCCTCCTGCCTCACCTTCAGTTGGTGATAATCGGTCCTTAAGTCAATTTTTGAAAAATATTTCGCCCCCTTCAACTGATCAAACAAATCATCGATCCTGGGCAACGGGTACTTGTTCTTAATGGTGACCTTGTTCAACTCCCGGTAGTCAATACAAAGCCTTAATGACCCATCCTTCTTCTTTACGAATAAGACTGGTGCTCCCCACGGTGATACGCTCGGTCGAATGTACCCCTTATCTAAAAACTCTTGCAGTTAAACCATCAGTTCCTTCATTTCTACCGGAGCCATACGATACGGCGCTTTGTATACCGGTGATGTCCCTGGTGCCAAATCGATAACAAACTTTATCTCTCTATCTGGTGGCAATCCCGGAATCTCATCTGGGAAGACGTTGACGAATTCCCTTACAATAGGTATCTGACTCAGTTCACCCTCGACTCTGCGGGTATCCACAACGTGAGCCAAATAACCTATACAACCCTTCCTAAGCAACTTCTTTGCTTGCATCATCGTCAGACAACAAGATTGTCTCGGCGATTTACTGCCATGAAATACCACCTTTGACTTATTCGGAGTCTTTAGGTGTACGCACTTTTTCTTACAGTCAATGACCTCCCCGTGATTTGATAACCAATCCATCCCGAGGATTACATCAAACTCTCCAAGACGAATCGGTATCAAATCCACGTTAAGCTTAAACCCTCTTACATCAGCACAACAGTTCCTACGGATGTAGTCTATAGGGATAAATTCTTTGTTTGCTATTTCTACATTCATTGGGTGTTCTAATAGTTCATGAGGTAAACTTAATCTTTGAGCAAATTCATCAGATACGAAAGAACATGAAGCTCCCGAATCGAATAACACATAGGCATTTATATCGTTGATCGGAATTATACCTGACACCACCTCCCTGGATGCCACGGCATCTCGCACTGTCATATTGAATGTGTAACGCCCCCAAAATAGGTATACATCACCCATTCTGAGTCGCTAAATACATGGTACAGAAACAAATATAACTTTATTAAAACACTTGTCGCGCAAAATACGACAACTCAATACTATGAGTTTAAATACAAATATTATCTTCTAGACAATATCCACACTCAAATAAGTCCTCATTACAATTATTGAAATACTATTTAATAAAATAGTGAGAACTGCTAACACCACTGACTAGAAACATCACTCCACACCCCGACTAGTTCCCGCTATATTCTCGCCTCCTGAGAAAAATGGAACAAAAAGGAAAAGGGTGAGCTCAACTAACCCAGTAAAGAATATTATGACTAAGATAATATACAACAACTTATCATTAGTCTTCAACAGGGAAAAATCTGATAAAATATAATAGACAACAAGTTTTAGATCAACAACTACAGCGGAAACAGCAAACCATTAGAAGAGTCAAGTAGAGAATGAGTTCTACTATCTTCTAAGATTTAAAATTCCATCATCAATATTTTTTCCCTGTAACAATAATCAATAACCATCTTTAATCAAATATTCATCTTTGGACTACAGGCCAAAGATATTCATTCGGTCATGTTCATCTCAACACCTGTTCATCTTTGCACTACGGGCCAAAGATATTCATCAGTTAATCATTCATCTTTGCACTACAGGCCAAAGATATTCAGTAATATCATCATTTAGGACTAAGGATGATGAAAAATATTTTAAAGAAAACGAATCCAGTGAGACAGAAGGACAAATATTAGGGATTCGTATTACAGTTTATCCAAGTGCAATAATATTTCGTAACAACCAATTTTGAAGTAGAATTCAAAAATAAAGATCAAAACATGGATACAATCAAGGATAGTAATCATAATAGACATCTTGGATAAAAAGAAAAAATTTCATTTTTCAGTGAATAGTGTTGTATTCGTGAATAGTGTCGTATACGTGAATAGTAACCCCGACACCAAAAGTTCTAAATTTGATAAAAATTTCAAACCAATATTTCAGCATAATGATATTGAAGAAAATAATATCATTTAAGAAGAAAATAGCATCCCTTACCTCAAGATAACAGTACTTCTGTTCAGAATATCGGTATAAGGCTGAAGGAAACTTGCATTGATAAATAAAAACTCACAAAGTATCTAAATACTTACAAAATACGCTCGATAATATAGAGAGAGAAAGAGAGAAAACTTATGAATTCTGGTGTGATTTTCAATTCTAACTTAGCCCTCTATTTATACAAAAATGTTAGCACGCCGAAGCAGACTTGACCTGTAACCTGATGGCTTTACCTGCTACTATTCCCACCCACCACATTTGAATAAAACTTTTAGCATATTTTTCACCAACCAAAAGTGGGGCCCACTCAATTCTAGAATTTTCTACCAAAATTATTTATAAACCTAATTTTTGAATCATTCACCTCTTAAAATTCATAACAAATTATACGTTCATTTTTAATGGTTCAAAATTTGTGGACATATACTCAACTTATATATGTATAACATATCCAAAAATCACAACGATCCAACGGTCAGATTAAAAATTGTAACTCACGCAATATATCTCAAGAACAGTGATTTAATTTTTAATACCTCCATTCCGACAAAAATACCTCAACATTAATTCCTTCACATAAAATAAATATATCCATCAATTATATCCACATAAAATAAATATTTTCTTATCATATAAATCAATAATTAATTATTCACAAATAATATTACAGAATCACAATTATGACAACCAGGCCGTTCCCAGGAAAGAGGGGGCTTTCCAATAAGGATTTCTCCTTATTGACGCGCAATTAGATGACTAAACCTCTCCTTAGACAGAACTTTCTAGACATTGCCAATAATGCTATCTAATAATATTATTCAAATAATATGAAATCTGATAATAGAAAATACTGTGCAGCAACAATTATTGAAACAACAATAATATAAAATATCAACGCAACAATTATTGAATCAATAAAATAAAATATTAAACAGTAACTACTGTAACAATTATTGAGTAGTGTCTTCTTACGTAAGAATCAATAATTGGTGAAATACCGTGTGCTACTGTGTTTTAACCACCGGGTATTCCAACAGCATTAACGGTAACAACTATGTCGTTATTTATAAATAACTTATACTTGTCG
Organism: Panax notoginseng; assembly: GCA_016801055.1. Classification (NCBI taxonomy): domain Eukaryota; kingdom Viridiplantae; phylum Streptophyta; class Magnoliopsida; order Apiales; family Araliaceae; genus Panax; species Panax notoginseng. The sequence goes on from CM029020.1 coordinate 188,078,412, forward strand.
TTTTCTTCATCCAATCTCTTTCCGTTATGGGGCCCACACAAGGCTGCGCCGTCATACGAATATTCCCCGACAGCAAGAATATTCTACGACCAAACGAATATTCATTGACAAAAATGAATATTTTATAACCACTTGCTTATTTTACAAAATTTGCACATTTCACCCATAACCAAAGTATTATATCAAATTAACACCTTATTATTCACAATAATATTTAGAGAAATTTAATTTTAGTCATTAATAAGTTGGGGTCTTACAACCTCCCCTTCTTATGAAATTTCGTTCTCGAAATTGACGTACGTACCTGGTGTTTCGAAAAGGTGAAGATACCTCGCTTTCATTTCTGATTTCAACTCCCAGGTCATTTCTTCAATAGCATGGTTTCTCCACAAAATCTTAACTTGTGGTATAACCTTCGTGCGTAGAACATGCTCTTTCCTATCCAAGATCTTAACAGGTACCTCCTCGTACGTTAAATTTTCGGCTATCTCGTCTGGTTCTAACTCAATTATGTGGTTCGGGTCTTTCACATATTTACGAAGCATAGATACGTGAAAAACATTATGAACACGAGACATGCTTGGAGGTAATGCGAGTCGATATGCCACATTTCCTATTCAGTCAAGAATTTCAAATGGACCAACAAATCGTGGATTGAGCTTTCCTCTCTTCCCAAATCTTGTAACTTCTTTTCATGGTGCAACACGTAACAATACATGATCCCCAATACTAAATTCTACATCCTTTCGATGAAGATCCGCATAACTCTTTTGTCGATCCTGTGCCGTTTGTATACGTTGTCGAATCGTTTGGATCTTCTCTATAGTTATGCGTACCAATTCTGGTCCCAACAACGTTGCTTCACCCACCTCGTCCCAGCATACTGGAGAATGACACTTTCATCCATACAAGGCTTCAAATGGAGCCATACCTATACTTGCCTGATAACTGTTGTTGTAGGAGAATTTCACAAGTGGCAAGTACTTATCCCAACTTCCTTTAAAATCTAGAACACAGAGTCTTAATAGATCTTTAAGGGTTTGAATAGTCCTCTCTGATTGTCCGTCCGTTTGAGGATGGTATGCTGAACTGAATCGTAAATCCGTGCCCATAGCTTTCTGCAAGCTAACCCAAAATCGTGAAGTGAATCTTGGGTCACGATCCAAAACTATGGATACTGGCATGCCATGCAATCTCACAATCTCATTCACGTACATACTGGCAAGACGTTCAAGGGAATAAGTCTCACGTATAGGTAAGAAATTAGCAGACTTGGTTAATCTATCAACAATGACCCAAATCGCATCTATGCCTTGAGAAACCTTGGGAAGACCCATAACAAAATCCATAGTAATGTGTTTCCACTTCTATTTTGGAATCTCAAGTGGTTGTAATGGACCCTTTGGTACTTGATGCTCCGCTTTTACACGTTGACAAGTTAAACACCTCAAGATAAACTCTGCGATCTCTCTTTTCATATTGCTCCACCAAATTGTATGTCGAAGATTGTGATACATTCTGGTACTCCCAGGATGGATTGCAAACGGTGTGTTTTGTGCCTCCATCATGATTCTATGCTTTAAGTCAGAATCGTTAGGAACAAAAAGTCTGGAGTTGACTCGAAGTATTCCTTCTTCATCGATTCTTGCTTCTGGAATAGCACCTTCTTGCACTTTCTTCGTCATACGCATCAGCTCCATGTCCGTAGCTTGAGCAGCTTTAACTTTATCGATTAAAGTCGGTTCTACTCGTATATTTGATATCATCATGTGGGTACTTGAAGCCTTCATCTCTATCTCCATCCTTTGCAAATCATACAAAATGGGCCTTTGTGTTAACAACATTGCACTCGTACCCGCATATGATCTTCTACTCAATGCGTCAGCTACTACATTCGCTTTTCCAGGATGATATTAGATGGTATGATCGTAATCTTTCAATAGCTCAATCCAACGTCGTTGCCGCATGTTGAGTTCCTTTTGGGTGAAGAAATATTTGAGGCTTTTATGATCCGTATAGATCTCCACTTTCTCCCCATACAGGTAGTGTCTCCAAATATTCAACGCGAAAACGACTGCTGCCAACTCCAAATCATGAGTAGGATAATTCCTCTCATATTCTTTGAGTTGTTGCGAGGCATAGGCTATAACTTTTCTATGTTACATGAGAACACATCCTAACCCTTAGCCTGAAGCATCGCTGTAGATATCAAATCCATCCGAACCAGATGGTATTGTCAGAACAGGTGCCGAAATGAGTCTCCTCTTGAGTTCTTGAAAACTCTTCTCACAATCCTCGCTCCGACCGAATTTTTTAACTGAGTTAACGGAGTAGCGATTCTAGAAAATCCTTCCACAAATCTCCGATAATAACCAGCTAAGCCTAGAAAGCTACGTACTTCGGTCACCGACTTCGGTTGCTCCCAACTTTGTATGGCTTCAATCTTCGCCGGGTTGACAGATACTCCATGTTTTGACACCACGTGCCCAAGGAATGCTACTTCCTCAAGCCAGAACTCGCATTTCTTCAGTTTGACATATAGCTTGTTTTCACGAAGCCTTTGCAGTACCAGCTTCAAATGGTGCTCATGATCTTCATGGCTTTTGGAATAGATGAGGATGTCATCAATAAAGACAACAATGAACTGATCCAAATATTCTTTGAATACACGGTTCATCATATCCATGAATGCAGCAGGAGCATTAGTCAATCCAAGAGACATGACTAAGAATTCATAATGCCCGTACCGAGTTCTGAAGGCAGTTTTTGGAATATCCTCAGTTTTAATCTTCAGCTGATGATATCCAGAACGAAGATCGATCTTTGAAAAAAAATGTGCTCCTTGCAACTGGTCGAACAGGTCATCAATGCGAGGTAGCGGATACCTATTCTTGATGGTGACATGGTTCAATTCTCGATAGTCAATACAAAGTCGCATACTCCCGTCTTTCTTCTTTACGAATAAAACAGGAGCACCCCAAGGAGATGTACTAGGACGAATGAAACCGATGTCTAACAATTCCTGTAATTGGACTTTTAACTCCTGAAGTTCAATAGGAGCCATTCGATATGGGTTTTTAGAAATGGACTTTGTACCGGGTTCAAGGTCAATAAAAAATTCAACTTCACGTTCTGGGGGTAGACCAGGAAGTTCTTCAGGAAATACGTTAGGAAATTCACTAACAACAGAAATATTATTCAAATCTGACGTGTTTTTGTTCAAGTCCATAACATGGGCTAAGAAAGTTTGACATCTATTTTTCAATAAACAAATGGCTTTATAGCTTGATATGACAGCGATTGATTTTAATAGTTTGGTTGTTTGAATTTGCATAACAGGTTGGTTAGGAATATGAAAACTAACAACCTTACAAAAAAAATCAATTTTGGCATGATGAGTAGTTAACCAATCAATTCCTAAAATCACATCAAAAGCAAGTATCTTTAAAGAGATAAGGTCAACAGGTAATGTGATTGTGCCAACTTGGATTAAGCAAGATTTATAAACTGTAGATGTAATGAAAGTTTCTCCTAACAGAGTCTCCACAGATAGGTCAAAGTCTAATTTCTCCGGAGTCAAGTTTAAACGTTGAGCACAAGCAGGAGAGATAAAAGAATGGGTAGAACTGGTATCTAGTAAAGTATAAACTTCGCAAGAATTCAAGATTAGTTTACCCGTGATCACCTCGTTCGGGTTTCTCGCATTTTGGCCAGTCACGACAAACGCTCTTCCAGGAACCGCTGATTTCGACTTATCCGGGATAGCTTTTGGAGTCACCATCCCCGCTGAACTTGGTTTTGCTATAGAACACTCTCGAACTATATGACCCTCCTTTCCACAGTTATAACATACCTTAGATTGTTGTGGGCAGTTTGGGCTGATATGTCCCTCTTTCCCGCATTTGTAATAAACGACCGGTGCTCGTTCTCCTGCCCTAGAAACAGTTAATGTTTGTGCTGACGTTTTCACGTTATCATTGTTATACCTTCTCTTCTTGAAATCTCCTCCTGACTCGCTCCTTCTATTATCATGGCCACGATTTCCACCAGAGTGGTTACCGCTTTTGTCCGAATGTTTTCCTCCCTGCTGGTTTTTATTGGTCCGATGACCGCTGCCACCGGTATTACCTTGGTTGTGTTCCCTCGGTTGAATATACTCATTATCTCGCTCTAATAATTGAGCCATGTTTACAACATCTGAATATAAAGAAAATTTATGAGAGATAAGATATTGCCGAATCTCGGGTTTTAAACCTCTTAGAAACATCCTTATCATTCGTTCCTCATTCTCGACCAAATGAGGTGCAAACCTGGATAACTCTGCAAACTTCGTCTCGTACTGGGACACCGTCATGTTATTTTGTTCCAGCCTAATAAACTCTACCTCCTTCATATGACGAATACTTTCAAGAAAGTACTTGTCATTAAACAGTTTCTGAAACGTTTCCCAGGACAGGTTGAGTGCGTCAGGCTGGGTACGCTTCACAGACTCCCACCAGTAGTCTGCCTCACCGCGGAACATAAAGGTGGCGAATGAAAACTTTTGTTCCTCCGTGTATCCCACGACATCAAATATCTTGGTAATTTGCTTGACCCACGTTTCCGCCTTGATCGGATCCTGCTTTCCTTGAAAGTCTGGTGGTCCCAACTCTTTGAATTGCTTGGCCGTGACAAACCGCGCGTTGTTATCATTTTTACCCGTATTCTGCACACGAGTCTCCCTCGTCTGATTTTGCATGAACTGCAAAAAGCTCCTAATCATTCCATCATTCATCGTTTGCTCGGTAACGTTGTTTACAAGAGGAATATTGCCTTCCTGTTGCACGTTCTCTTGGTTTGTGACTAAAGGTTATTCCACAGTTTCATATACTCCATTGTTAACGTTCTCGGCTATCATTCTCAAATAATTCCATAAAACAAGGGTTAATTAAACAAATTAACATATCACATAATATCCCTATATTATGACCAACCAACAAATAAGCTTAGGTAGGACACACTAGCGAAGGATTTACTCGTCTCTCCCCTCCTAGTTCTATTCCCCGATCTCCGTCAGAGACCATATCCCTAAGCTCTGATACCAACTGTGAAGCCCCCAAAATAGCTATACATCACCCATTCTGAGTCGCTAAATACATGGTACAGAAACAAATACAACTTTATTAAAACACTTGTCGCGCAAAATACGACAACACAATACTGTGAGTTTAAATACAAATATTATCTTCTAGAAAATATCCACACTCAAATAAGTCCTCATTACAATTATTGAAATACTATTTAATAAAATAGTGAGGACTACTAACACCACTGACTAGAAACATCACTCCACACCCCGACTAGTTCCCGCTATATTCTCGCCTCCTGAGAAAAATGGAACAAAAAGGAAAATGGTGAGCTCAACTAGCCCAGTAAAGAATATTATGACTAAGATAATATACAACAACTTATCATTAGTCTTCAACAGGGAAAAATCTGATAAAATATAATAGACAATAAATTTTAGATCAACAACTGCAGCGAAAATAGCAAACCATTAGAAGAGTCAAGTAGAGAATGAGTTCTACTATCTTCTAAGATTTAAAAGTCCATCATCAATATTTTATCCATGTAACAACAATCAATAACCATCTTTAATCAAATATTCATCTTTGCACTACAGGCCAAAGATATTCATTTATATCACCAGTCGGTCATGTTCATCTCAACACCTGTTCATCTTTGCACTACGGGCCAAAGATATTCATCAGTTAATCATTCATCTTTGCACTACAGGCCAAAGATATTCAGTAATATCATCATTTAGGACTGAAGATGATGAAAAATATTTTAAAGGAAACGAATCCAGTGAGACAGAAGAACAAAAATTAGGAATTCGTATTACAGTTTATCTAAGTACAATAATATTCCATAACAACCAATTTTGAAGTAGAATTCAAAAATAAAGATCAAATCATGGATACAATCAAGGATAGTAACCATAATAGACATCTTGGACAAAAAGAAAAAATTATATTTTTCTGTGAATAATGCCATATACGTGAATAGTAACCACGACACAAAAAGTTTTAAATTTGATAAAAAGTTCAAACCAATATTTCAGCATAATGATATTGAAGAAAATAATATCATTTAAGAAAAAAATAACATCCCTTATCTCAAGATAACAGTACTTCTGTTCGGAATATTGGTATAAGGCTGAAAGAAACTTGCACTGATAAATAAAAACTCACAAAGTATCTAAATACTCGCAAAATACGCTCGATAATATAGAGAGAGAAAGAGAGAAAATTTATGAATTCTTGTGTGATTTTTAATTCTAACTTAGCCCTCTATTTATAGAAAAATATTAGCACGCCGAAGCAGACTTGACCTGCAACCTGATGGCTTTACCTACTACTATTCCCACCCACCACATTTGAATAAAACTTTCAGCACATTTCTCACCAACCAAAAGTGGGGCCCACTTAATTCTAGAATTTTCTACCAAAATCATTTATAAACCTAATTTTCGAATCATTCACCTCTTAAAATTCATAACAAATTATACGTTCATTTTTAACGGTTCAAAATTTGTGGACATACACTCAACTTATATATGTATAACATATCTAAAAATCACAACGATCCAACGGTCAGATTAAAAATTGTAACTCACGCAATATATCTCAAGAACAGTGATTTAATTTTTAATACCTCCATTCCGACAAAAATACCTCAACATTAATTCCTTCACATAAAATAAATATATCCATCAATTATATCCACATAAAATAAATATTTTCTTATCATATAAATCAATAATTAATTATTCACAAATAATATTACAGAATCACAATTATGACAACCAGGCCGTTCCCAGGAAAGAGGGGGCTTTCCAATAAGGATTTCTCCTTATTGACGCGCAATTAGATGACTAAACCTCTCCTTAGACAGAACTTTCTAGACATTGCCAATAATGCTATCTAATAATATTATTCAAATAATATGAAATCTGATAATAGAAAATACTGTGCAGCAATAATTATTGAAACAACAATAATATAAAATATCAACGCAGCAATTATTGAATCAATAAAATAAAATATTGAACAGTAACTACTGTAACAATTATTGAGTAGTGCCTTCTTACGTAAGAATCAATAATTAGTGAAATACCATGTGCTACTGTGTTTTAACCACCGGGTATTCCAACAGTATTAACGGTAACAACTACGTTGTTATTTATAAACCACTTATACTTGTCGTTTTCTTCATCCAATCTCTTTCCGTTATGGGGCCCACACAAGGTTACGCCGTCGTACGAATATTCCTCGACAGCAAGAATATTCTACGACCAAACGAATATTCATTGACAAAAATGAATATTTTATAACCACTTGCTTATTTTGCAAAATTTGCACATTTCACCCATAACCAAAGCATTATATCAAATTAACACCTTATTATTCACAATAATATTTAGAGAAAATTTGATTTTATTCATTAATAGGTTGAGGTCTTACAGAATGTCCTTGCTGTCGGCTTGTTTGGCTGGGCTGGTCCTCCACTGGTTGTCCTAGCGTTATTACCCTTGTTGCCGTTTTTGCCAGCCGTGCTTTTCTTCTTTGGGCAATCCTTGATCCGATGTCCCAATTCACCACAGTTAAAACAACCTCCCTTCTTCACCTTAGAACAATTGGGTGAGGTATGCCCTTCTTGTCCATAGGTATAACATATCGTTTTTCCTTTCAAGCACTCTCCCGAGTGACCCTTTCCACAGTTTTCACACACCAGCTTCTTTTGTTGCACACTACCTTGCTGACTCTCCAAATTACTACCCCCACTGCTCCATTTTTGCTTCTTGTTGTTGCTACTGCCACTGCTAACATTCTGATTCCCACCTTCTACTTTCTTCTTATTCTTCTCCCGATTGTACTTTGAGACCGCTTCGCTTCCACCTTCCGCTATGAGAGCTTTCTCCAACAGAGTTGAGAATGACGTGATTTGTAAAACCGCTACCTTACTGTAAATCCACGGCTTTAGTCCATTGTCGAACCTTCTTGCTTTCCTCACCTCCGTGTCTACCTGATGTGGAGTGAATCTGGCCAATTCATTAAACTTTGCAGTGTACTCTAACACTGACATATTCTCCTGTTTCAATTCTAAAAACTTGATCTCCATTCTCGCTTGTATACTCACAGGAAAGTAGTTCTCAAAGAACAACTTCTTGAACGCTTCCCACGTCACGATTCCAGTCCTGGCTTTGTTCTGATTGGCCTCCCACCAATAGTTAGCCTCACCCTTTATTAAATAGGTAGCAAAAATTATTTTCTGTTCTTCTGCTACTCTAGCAATAATGAAGGCCTTCTCAATCTCCTTCATCCATGTCTGGGCCTCTATTGGGTCTGTTGTTCCTCTAAACTCCGGCGGTCCTACTACCTTGAAGTCCTTAAAGTTGGCTAATTGGTTTTCGGTCTGATTTCCCCCAGGTTGAGCTTGATTCCTCATGGCTTCAGCCATCATGTTGACAAAGTTTTGCATTAGGTTTGGTTGAGCTCCCGTTGCATTATTAACTGACTCTTCGATCTCTTGGTTCCTTAGTACACGTCTGGGAGGCATTATCTAGTTAAACGAAATTCTAATACGTTACTCGGGTTCTATTATCATATAAGTACTTAGCATACAATACGCTACTGTATTCAAACAATCAGATGATCATTATGTGAGAGTTTTAAATTACCAAGATTTTGAAAGTCTTTCTCCCTGATTAGTGAGTTAAGTTTGTTTAAAGAAAAAATTTAAATTAGTCTACTGGATTCACATAACATTAAATAGACAATTTACTATTTAAATTTTCCAACACATATCATAATAACGTATTTAGATTCATATACCAATGTTTTAATACAGACTGACTAAACATCTGGCATACTTCTATAAATGCTCAATGCATAAACTGCCCACCACCAACTATCCTCTAATGGACAAAAAGTGAGGATTCACTACCATCTACCCCTCTATCAAAATAAAAGTTGGGGTCTAACTACCATCCTATGCATACAACAAGGCATAAGGATTTACAACAACTAAACAGTCCCTATTAGAAACAAAAGTGGGACTATATCGAACATGAATACAAGTCAACGCTTGCCCTCACTGCTGGAAGGCAGATCTATCCACTCAGCGTCAAACTTCATAAAGCCGATGTCTAAAGCTTGCTCCAAAGTGTATATCCTCGCATCTTTAGCTTTTCACCTCAACTCTCAACTGTCCTAACTGTAGCTCTCTCTGCTCCAACCTCCTTCGTAACTCGGCTGCCTCAGCCTGTGCCTGGTAAGTAGTGTCCTTGTACTGCTGCTCTGAAATCTAGAGGGTGTGGTTCTGCGCCTCCACTCGCTCAGCCCTAACCTCTAGCTCGACGTTCTTTGCCAACAAATCTCCTATCAGATCATGCTCCATGGACTCCTTACTAGAGTCCCTCGACTCTTGGTTCACTGAATAGCTGTCTTGACTCTCGTCAGCCATCCTATGACCATAATAAACAATCAAAACAACATCAATACCACAATAAAATATATTCATTGATAAAATGAAATGATATTTTATTCAGTACAACACAAACTCGATGAATTTCCACAATCCATCTCCTAACATACTCTATAAGAGTTTTCTACTAAGGTTATAACCTAGGTTTTGCATTCCTAATGTTTATAACCTACAGTTTTGATACCAACCTGTGACGCTCCCAAATTTAGGTTCTCTAATCTCATATTCGGTGCTCACGATTTATCATCATCATAAGCATTCTATAACTATTACGAAATAATAAACATACATTGTTCATTATAATAAAGTTTCCATAACATGGTCTCAAGGTCTTCTTAACCTTAACTTAAACACACCATTCATATTAAAAAAGGTTTACATAAGAACTTCCATCAGATAATAATAATTAATTTTCATTCTAAACTATTCCTGGATCTTGCCCTTGTCCTTCATATTGGATCCTTCAAGCTTAGCTGAAATAAATATCATGATATAGCAAGGGTAAGCAACTAATTTGCTTAGCAAGTTTATATACAAGGGAGATGTATCATGACTGGAAAGAAGTTTTGCTTTCAATGTTCAACAATAATATAAGGTTGTGAAGGAACATGAATTAATAATCAACAATTGAATATTCGAATAATTGAATAACATGAACTGAGTGGTTTTGAAATAACCATGAACATTTGCCAAGGTTCTCAGTCATTTAAACTGGACCTCTTAATAAGTTTTGGTATTCAAGGGGATCAGCCTTTCATACCCCGTGATTTATGCATAAACACTTAATATTCCGGCATCGATATCATGCCTTAATCAAATTCGTCCTTTTCTCAGTCAAGAGTTCTTATCATATAAATTTAATAAGAACAACTTTTTAAAACACACTTGATTTAACAAATTTAAACATGCTTAATCTAGCTGATACAATTAGCATAGATCTATCTTATAAACAATTCATAAATGAAAGAACTTTAATTTAATTCACAATTCAATAATGATAGAACATGAATTCAATTGCACAAAGTACGAATTTTAATAATCAATATAGATGTGAATAATCATAAATAATTATTCACTAACATGCTTTGAAGATAATAACTCGAGTTTGAGTTAGGAAACTTGCCTCGTCTGTAGATTACGGCTACACAATTAATTTATATCCACTATGCAGTTAAATTATCTTCCTTTGAGAGACCTATAGTTAATCTTTTAATTAGTCATAGTATAACATTAGATTATGTAATCACATAAATATTATACATTACATTTAGTTCTTATAAACATTATCCTGTCTTGATAATGTTACTATTAAATAACAACTTAATATTATTAATCTTGATAATATTTAATTCACCTCTTAGTATTATTAGTTCCTTAATAATATTTTTATTCGCTTACTAATATTATTAACATCTCAATAATATTTTAATACCTTACTAATATTATTAATCCTCTTAATAATATTTTAATTATGCATCAATATTATTACCTTAATAATATCTTACTTATGCTTTAGTATCATTAATTATTTAATAATACTTTTAATCATTTACTAATATTTTATTCATTTAATAATATCTTATTCCATTACTAATATTATTAATTATTTAATAATATTTTATTCCTTTACTAATGTTATTATATTTTTAATAATATTTTATTTAATCTCGAATATTATTATTTACTCAATAATAATACTTTAATTTAATATTAATAATCTAAGATTAATATTTTAATATAATATTATTAATCATTTAATAATACTTTAATCATTTATTACTGCTAAAATCAAATATTATTAACCATTTAATAATATTTTAAAAAAAATTAATCTTAATATTTTTATTTACTTATCAATAACATATTCTAATATTATTAATATCGTAATAATATTTTAATAATTTATTGGATTAATAAACAATTTATTCTAATTGTTCACCCTTTATTAAACCTCTTATTTAATATCCATAAAATGTCATAAATAATATTTCTCATCATAAATTACCAAAGTGTTCTAAGATAGTTAGGATATGATATATTATGAGTATTCAAGCATAAAAATTACATTTGTCTTATTAAAGACATCATTTAACTATTTATTTCCTTTTATTCATAACTTAATCATTTTTAGAAAAAATAGCAAACTGATTCTAAAAATTCTCATCTTCTGGATTTTGACAGAATATGAATCTACAAGGATCCCCAAATTTTTCTGGAATTTTAGAAAATGATTTACTATTTTTAAAGTTCCCAAAACATTCGAATCTTGCTTCATTTTTTATAAATTGAGTTTTGCTCAGAAAAATCTGAAATTTTTAGGGTATGCTATCCTACTATATATGAACCTATTGTAAAAATTTCGAAATTTTCCAGTGTATACACAGTGAGATATTCGAAAGTTAATATTTCAGAGTCCTTTACGGAAATAGCCATTACGCACAACCTATACAACGAAACGCGTCCGTTCTTTTTCCTACATATAGATAACTTCTCAAGGTACCTCTGTGAATTTTCCCAGATTTTTAAGAGACTTACAACTATCCGAAACAGTCCCAAGAAAAATAGAACAGAAGCTATTTTAGGGTTTTGAACCCTTAACATTCAAAGTGGACTGTTTTGGGGAAAACAGCCCCACAGGTTTCAAAACTTGCTAGATTTATGTTCTACCACTTGGGTTTACTAGATAACTCATGTATCTAGCACCCCCCTTCGACGGATCACAAATCCAAGTTGTAAAACTTGAGTTACACAAGGTTTAGTGGAAGAAAAATAAGGGTTTCACCCCTTGGAGAACATATGCTCATTTTCTTCCTCTAAATCTATTCCCTAATACAAAAGATGGTTAGTTGTAAGACCCCGAATTTTATAAAATAAAAGTATTCAATTTTTCTAATAATTACAATTCAGTAAATGGTTAAATTGATAAAAAGTTAAAGTTATGGGTGAAATGTGAAATTTTTTCAAAATAAACAAGTGGTTATAAAATAATCATTGTTGTCGGGGAATATCCGTTGGTCGTGAAATATTCTTTCTGTCAGGAAATATTCATACGACGACATAACTGTTTGTGGGCCCCATAACAGAAAACGGTCGGATGAAGATAACGACAAAAATTAAGTTTTTATAATTAACGGCGTAGTTGTTACCGTTAACACTGTTGGAATACCCGGTGGTTAAAATACAGTAATACGCATTATTGCACAGTATTTTTGAAATTATTGATTCTTACGTAAGAAGGCACTACTGAATAATTGTCACAGTAATTACTGTTCAATATTTTATTTTATTGATTCAATAATTACTACGTTGATATTTTATATTATTGTTGTTTCAATAATTGTTGCTGTACAGTATTTTCCATTATCAGATCAATAATTCATATTATTTGAATAATATTATTAGATAACATTATTGTCAATGTCTAGAAAGTTCTGTCTAAGGAGAGGTTTGGTCATCTAATTGCGCGCCAGTAAGGAGAAATCCTTATTGGAAAGCCCCCTCTTTCTTGGGAACGGCCTGATTGTCATAAATATGATTCTGTAATATTAATTGTGAATAATTAATTATTGATTTATATGATAAGGAAATATTTATTTTATGTGAATATAAATGTTGGATATATTTTGTGGTTAAAAATGAAGGAGTTAATGTTGAGGTGTTTTATCAGTATTTTTGTCGAAATGGAGGTATTAAAAATTAATCAAGGTTTTTGAGATATATTGCGGGGGTTATAATTTTTAATCCGACCGTTGGATCGTTGTGATTTTTGGATATGTTATACATATATAAGTTGAGTATATGTTCACAAATTTTGAACCGTTAAAAATGAACGTATGATTTGTTATGAATTTTAAGAGATGACTGGTTCAGAAATTGTTGAAGTTTCAGAATTTATCATTTTGGTGGAAAATTCTAGAATTGGCGGGCCCCACTCTTGGTTGATGAAGAAATATACTGAGATTTTTATTCAAATGTGGTGGGTGGGAATAGTAGCAGGTAAAGCCATCAGGTTGCAGATTAAGTCTGCTTCGGCGTGCTAATATTTTCCTATAAATAGAGGGTTAAGTTAGAATTAAAAATCACACCAGAAATATAAGCTTTCTCTCTTTCTCTCTCTATATTATGAAGCATATTTTGTGAGTATTTAGATACTTTGAGAGTTGCTATTCAGTGCAAGTTTCCTTCGGCTTTGCATTCCAGTCAGAAATACTGCACTTTTGAGGTAAGGGATTTTAAGGGTTATTATGTTTTTTCAGTCAGAAATACTGCAGTTCGTATTATGCATTCCAGTCAGGCACTTTTGAAATACTGCACCTTCAAAAAATTCTGGAAAATATGAAATGATATTTTGATGAGTTTTATTGATTGTTTCCAAAAATGGTAATTTTTGGATGTATAGATTAAGAGTTATGAATTTTACGGGAAAAAGACTATTTTAAAAGTAACCGCTTATAACTCTTTGTAGTTAACTCTAAAATTGATAAAAAATTTATTGGAAGTATATCTATATAATATCAGTGTACTATGTGAATTTCAGAATTTTTGGATAAACTTACAATTTATGATAAATGTCTAAATATTCGGTTGTTTTGGCCATATCAAAAATAGTAAATGAATTTTAAAAATTCTGAGAAAAATATATGTTCAATATGGGACTATATTCTGCTAAATCCCAGAAAAGAAATATTTTTGGAACTGATTTGATATTTTTCATGAAAATAGACTAGTTATGAGTAAATGAATTAAATATGTTATGTGAAGTAAGAAAATTGGAAAAAAGGATTTTATGGCTTGAGAATCCTATATGAGGTATATGCAGATTTTTGATGAGGGTTTTGGTTATTGGTAATAAAATCTTATGAGTTTGGTATTTTAGGATGATTAAATGCATTATTTAGTAAAGTGTAAACAATTAAAATAAATTATTTATAAGCTTAAGAAATATTATTATTTCAATATCATTATACCGAAATATTGGTATAAATTTTATTGTGAAATTTCTACCTTTTTCATGTCGAGTTACTATTCATGAGTTACTATTCACGAGTTACTATTCATGAGTTACTATTCACGATAAAATTGGTTTCTTTTTCTGATCAAATTATAGTTGATTTATGAATATTACTCTTAAGATTAAATCTATATGTTGGTCATATTATTTTTATTATCATATATAATATTTTTATAACCCTAATGATGAAATTTCTCTTTGACTCGAGTGTAAAGATGGGTAGATTATTGGTATGATCATGACTATGGGTTCTCTTTGGCCAGTAGTGCAAAGTTGAATTGTTGACTGGTATGATCATGACCATTGAATTTATAATTGAATATCTTTAGCTTAAGTGCAAAGGTGAAATGATCAACATGGTTGTAATTATTGTTTATATAAATTCTGAAATGATTATATATTCTTTGAGATATTAATATATTTGGCCTGTAGTGCAAATATGAACTGTTGATGAATATATTTGGCCTGTAGTGCAAATATGAATTGTTGAAAAATATCTTTGGCCTATAGTGCAAAGATGAATTGTTGAGGAATATCTTTGGCCTGTAGTGCAAAGATAAATTGTAGATGAATATCTTTGGTATGTAGTGAAAAGATGGTCTGTTGATGAATATCTTCAGCCCGTAGTGCAAAGATGACATGTTGTTGAATATCTTTGCCCAGTAGTGCAAACATGAACAGGTGTTGAGATGAACATGACCAATTAGTGATACAAATGAATATCTTTGGTCGTAGTGCAAAGATGAAGTTATTAGTATGATTATGAACAGGAAATGTGATTTGGTGTAACCATGATCTTTGATGTTTCAGGTGAAGATAGGTGATGAAAATTATATTTGTCCCGGATGAGAAGAGGAATTTAGAACTACAGTTATGATTATGAGTTATTCATATGATTGTGAACTAGAATTGTTGATTGATGTTACAGGGATAAAACATTGTTGGTGGATTTTTAACATGAAGAAGATAATAGACTTTATAGTCTATTTGACTCTTCTAATGGATTGCTCGTTCCGCTGTAACTATGGTTGAAATTTTTATCATCTACCATATGTTCTAAATCTCTGATTTAATTCTGTTGAAGGCTATTGATAACTTATTTATCTTTAGTCATGATATTCTTTACTGGGCTAGTTGTGCTCACACTTCTGTTTCACAATTCCTTTCAGGTAATAAGAGTGTAGCTGGGTCGAGCGGGGGTAACAGGGGAATAGAACGGTGGTCATCATTTAGTAGTTATATTGGGTGAAGCGAACCCAACGTTGGAAGGGTGTTTTGCCACTATCATACAAGATGTCTAATGACATACAACCTCGTGTCATCATAAGACAGGATTGTGCTCATCCACTTGCTGAGTATATTTACGAGCACTACCTATATAATCTTGGTGTTTGTTTGAAGTATAATTCTCAATTAGAGACAGTAGAGATAATGATAAGTCAAGAGAAGACTCACCATTCGGAAGAATATGATTGTAATCTTCTCGTTTTTCTTTGGGGTATATTGGGTCAACCAAGGATAATTTTGTGGCCATATGATATCTATCACAACCTAGAAGCATGGCCTCCCATGTACAAAGGTTTCCTTGAGCACTTCCCAAAGATTCTAATTTCTAAAATAGTTTTTGACTATACCTTTATGTAAGGTGTCATTGTGAGGTGCTGTCTACGGTTGGGACATGAGTCACATTTGGTATATATTGTATCCAAACTCACAGCATATGTGTTGTTGTATTTTACACGACAATTGTTGTAATAAAGTTGTAGTTGTTTTCTGTACCATGTATTTGGCGACTCAGAATAGGTTGGATGGAATGAACCAATTTTGGGGTTGTCACATTTGGTATCAGAGCTTAAGGATATGGTCTCTGGCGGAGATCGAGGAATATAACTAGGAGGGGAGAGATGAGTAAATTCTTTGCTAGTGTGTCCTACCTAAGCTTAATTGTTGGTTGGTCATAATATATGGATATTATGTGATACGTTAATTTGCTTAATTAACCCTTATTTTATGGCAGTATTTGAGAATGGCAGCTGAGAATGCTAACAATGGAGTGAATGAGACTGTGGGGATACCTCTAATCACTAACCATGATAATGTGATGTCAGATGAAGAAGGAATTAGAGAAATCCATGTGCTGAGTGAAGAATTGATAGTTGCACCCGAAATGGTCGCAGAGGTAACAGCTGAGAGTGAGGAAGAAGAGGAAGAAGAGGTACCTGAGGAGAGTTTGTTAGAGGTATTATATGATCAAAATGTAGAATTATAAAATCGTATTCATGAGTTAGAAGAGCAGGCTGAAGAACGACAGGCGGTCGTAGAGCAAAAGGATGCAATAATTCAAGCTTGTGTTACCCGATATGTGATGCTTGAACAGAAGCATTCTTTGGCAGAGTATAAGATGATAAAGATGGAATCTGAGCTGAAAGAAGAAAAAACTGAACGAGTGAGAATAAGTGATGCATGGGCAAAAGCCGCACGACACGTGGATATTGTGAAAAGAGATGTCCGATCTAAGAAGGCTAAAATAGATGATATGAATTTCTCTTTTTGGAAAGCAATTGGGAGAACCCAACATCGAGTTTTGAATTACCCTGTACAGAGCGGTCAACCTGAATTCGCTATGGATCGAAAATTGATGATTCAGATCATGAATCAGGAGTACGACGAAGCAGTTGAGGGTGGAATATGCCCTATAGAAAAGTATATTCTAACGGTAGTGATGACACCAAATGCTGCCCCAGACAAGTCAAAGCCGAGTAGTTCGAGGGATAGCGGTTGTCATGACTTCCCAACAAATGAGGAACCCAAATGAAGTTATCATGGGAGATGAGCAATGGAGAAATCATGATGATCTGAGAGATAGAATCTGAAATGAAAGCAAGGTATTCTCAACTCTTCGAAATATCAGGTACGTAAATTTCGGGGACGAAATTTCATAAGGAGGGGAGATTGTAAGACCCCGAATTTTATGAAATAAAAGTATTCAATTTTTCTTATAATTACAATTCAATAAATGGTTAAATTGATAAAAAGTTAAAGTTATGGGTGAAATGTGAAAATTTTTCAAAATAAACAAGTGGTTATAAAATAATCATTGTTGTCGGGGAATATCCGTTGGTCGTGGAATATTCTTTCTGTCAGGGAATATTCGTACGACGGCATAACTGTTTGTGGGTCCCATAACGGAAAACGGTCGGATGAAGATAACGATAAAAATTGAGTTTTTATAATTAACGGCGTAGTTGTTACCGCTAACACTGTTAAAATACCTGGTGGTTAAAATACAGTAATACGCGTTATTGCACATTATTTTTGAAATTATTGATTCTTACGTAAGAAGGCACTACTGAATAATTGTCACAGTAATTACTGTTTAATATTTTATTTTATTGATTCAATAATTGATGCGTTGATATTTTATATTATTGTTGTTCCAATAATTGTTGTTGCACAGTATTTTCCATTATCAGATCAATAATTCATATTATTTGAATAATATTATTAGATAACATTATCGGCAATGTCTAGAAAGTTCTGTCTAAGGAGAGGTTTGGTCATCTAATTGCGCGCCAGTAAGGAGAAATCCTTATTGGAAAGCCCCCTCTTTCCTGAAAACGGCCTGATTGTCATAAATATAATTCTGTAATATTAATTGTGAATAATTAATTATTGATTCATATGATAAGGAAATATTTATTTTATGTGAATATAAATGTTAGATATATTTTGTGGTTAAAAATGAAGGAGTTAATGTTGAGGTATTTTATCAGTATTTTTGTCGGAATGGAGATATTAAAAATCAATCACGATTTTTGAGATATATTGCGGGGGCTATAATTTTTAATCCGACCGTTAGATCGTTGTGATTTTTGGATATGTTATACATATATAAGTTGAGTATATGTTCACAAATTTTGAACCGTTAAAAATGAACGTATGATTTGTTATGAATTTTAAGAGATGACTGGTTCAGAAATTGTTGAAGTTTCAGAATTTATCATTTTGGTGGAAAATTCTAGAATTGGTGGGCCCCACTCTTGGTTGATGAAGAAATATGCTGAGATTTTTATTCAAATGTGGTGGGTGAGAATAGTAGCAGGTAAAGCCATCAGGTTGCAGATTAAGTCTGCTTCGGCGTGCTAATATTTTCCTATAAATAGAGGGCTAAGTTAGAATTAAAAATCACACCAGAAACATAAGCTTTCTCTCTTTCTCTCTCTGTATTATAAAGCATATTTTGTGAGTATTTAGATACTTTGAGAGTTGCTATTCAGTGCAAGTTTCCTTCGGCTTTGCATTCCAGTCAGAAATACTGCACTTTTGAGGTAAGGGATTTTAAGGGTTATTATGTTTTTTCAGTTCGTACTTCTTCTGACCTTCAAAAAATTCTGGAAAAATTTGAAATGATATTTTGATGAGTTTTATTGATTGTGTCCAAAAATGGTGATTTTTGGATGTATAGATTAAGAGTTATGAATTTTACGGGAAAAGACTATTTTAAAAGTAACCGCTTATAACTCCTTGTGGTTAACTCCAAAATTGATAAAAATTTTATTGGAAGTATATCTATATAATATCAGTGTATTATATGAATTTCAGAATTTTTGGATAAAATTACAATTTATGATAAATGTCTAAATATTCGGTTGTTTTGGCCATATCAAAAATAGTAAATGAGTTTTAAAAAATCTGAGAAAAATATATGTTCAATATGGAACTATATTCTGCTAAATCTCAGAAAAAAAATATTTTTGGAACTGATTTGGTATTTTTCATGAAAATAGACTAGTTATGAGTAAATGAATTAAATATGTTATGTGAAGTAAGAAAATTGGAAAATAAGATTTTATGGCTTGAGAATTCTATATGAGGTATATGCAGATTTTTGATGAGGGTTTTGGTTATTGGTAATAAAATCTTATGAGTTTGGTATTTTAGGATGATTAAATGCATTATTTAGTAAAGTGTAAACAATTAAAATAAATTATTTATAAGCTTAAGAAATATTATTATTTCAATATCATTATACCGAAATATTGGTATAAATTTTATTGTGAAATTTCTACCTTTTTCATGTCGAGTTACTATTCATGAGTTACTATTCACGAGTTACTATTCATGAGTTACTATTCACGATAAAATTGGTTTCTTTTTCTGATCAAATTATAGTTGATTTATGAATATTACTCTTAAGATTAAATCTATATGTTGGTCATATTATTTTTATTATCATATATAATATTTTTATAACCCTAATGATGAAATTTCTCTTTGACTCGAGTGTAAAGATGGGTAGATTATTGGTATGATCATGACTATGGGTTCTCTTTGGCCAGTAGTGCAAAGTTGAATTGTTGACTGGTATGATCATGACCATTGAATTTATAATTGAATATCTTTAGCTTAAGTGCAAAGGTGAAATGATCAACATGGTTGTAATTATTGTTTATATAAATTCTGAAATGATTATATATTCTTTGAGATATTAATATATTTGGCCTGTAGTGCAAATATGAACTGTTGATGAATATATTTGGCCTGTAGTGCAAATATGAATTGTTAAAAAATATCTTTGGCCTATAGTGCAAAGATGAATTGTTGAGGAATATCTTTGGCCTGTAGTGCAAAGATAAATTGTAGATGAATATCTTTGGTATGTAGTGAAAAGATGGTCTGTTGATGAATATCTTCAGCCCGTAGTGCAAAGATGACATGTTGTTGAATATCTTTGCCCAGTAGTGCAAACATGAACAGGTGTTGAGATGAACATGACCAATTAGTGATACAAATGAATATCTTTGGCCGTAGTGCAAAGATGAAGTTATTAGTATGATTATGAACAGGAAATGTGATTTGGTGTAACCATGATCTTTGATGTTTCAGGTGAAGATAGGTGATGAAAATTATATTTGTCCCGGATGAGAAGAGGAATTTAGAACTACAGTTATGATTATGAGTTATTCATATGATTGTGAACTAGAATTGTTGATTGATGTTACAGGGATAAAACATTGTTGGTGGATTTTTAACATGAAGAAGATAATAGACTTTATAGTCTATTTGACTCTTCTAATGGATTGCTCGTTCCGCTGTAACTATGGTTGAAATTTTTATCATCTACCATATGTTCTAAATCTCTGATTTAATTCTGTTGAAGGCTATTGATAACTTATTTATCTTTAGTCATGATATTCTTTACTGGGCTAGTTGTGCTCACACTTCTGTTTCACAATTCCTTTCAGGTAATAAGAGTGTAGCTGGGTCGAGCGGGGGTAACAGGGGAATAGAACGGTGGTCATCATTTAGTAGTTATATTGGGTGAAGCGAACCCAACGTTGGAAGGGTGTTTTGCCACTATCATACAAGATGTCTAATGACATACAACCTCGTGTCATCATAAGACAGGATTGTGCTCATCCACTTGCTGAGTATATTTACGAGCACTACCTATATAATCTTGGTGTTTGTTTGAAGTATAATTCTCAATTAGAGACAGTAGAGATAATGATAAGTCAAGAGAAGACTCACCATTCGGAAGAATATGATTGTAATCTTCTCGTTTTTCTTTGGGGTATATTGGGTCAACCAAGGATAATTTTGTGGCCATATGATATCTATCACAACCTAGAAGCATGGCCTCTCATGTACAAAGGTTTCCTTGAGCACTTCCCAAATATTCTAATTTCTAAAACAGTTTTTGACTATACCTTTATGTAAGGTGTCATTGTGAGGTGCTGTCCACGATTGGGACATGAGTCACATTTGGTATATATTGTATCCAAACTCACAGCATATGTGTTGTTGTATTTTGCACGACAATTGTTGTAATAAAGTTGTAGTTATTTTCTGTACCATGTATTTGGCGACTCAGAATAGGTTGGATGGAATGGACCTATTTTGGGGTTGTCACATTAGTCCTACACAGGAGACATGTAGAACTAAGGTACTTGAAGTATTAGACCATAACCTCCATATATAACGAGGTAAAAACCAAAATAGAAGAAGAATAAGAAAGAATGGAAGAGAATTCTCACCTAGTTTTCTTTGCTATACTTCTTGTTCTTCCAAAGTATGATATAAACTTAGGATGCATGAACAATAAACTCCTCTCTCTCTCTAGAATCTGAACTTTTCCTCTCTCTCTTGCTAAGCTTTGTGTTTTGATGGGTTGGGAGAAAATAGAAGAAGAAGAAGAATGGTGGAGGAGTAAAATGAAATGAGATAGATATTATGTTGGTGAATTGGAGTGGAATGCTAATATCCTCAATGTTTCTTTTGCCCCTTGGACAAAAGGGTTAACCTTATCCCTTCCTAATCATGCCTAATCATGCCATTATGGTTGCTAAGTGGATTTTCTACCAATGGGAGCATGACACACTTGTCCTTGTGTATAAGATTTCTACTTATGGAACATGATTAGCTTAATATTCTTGCCTTAAAAAGGCTAATGTGGCCAGCCATATTTATGCCTACTAACTCCTTCATTTAGCTTTTATTTTAATGCATAAATTAGATAAATCAAATGTCTAAAATACCCTTAATCAAGTGGGCTAAGTTTGGGTTTGCATTTTATTTCATTTGGGCTTCCTCCTTAATTGTTTTGGGTTATGTAATAAACATAGTCTAATAATTTTAATATATGTTACCCATTAATTATTTAGGGTTTTCATTCCTAATCTTATGAAATTTAATTACCTATACATATGACTTTAGCTCATAACCTAATTAGGTTCACAAAAATTAGGTTTAAAATTATTAGTCACTTGAAATAATAAGATTATCCACTTAAGTTAGTATACATATTAAATACTAACCTCTCCTTATTACCATAACCCTTAGGTTATTTAATTGTTTCACCTAATGTATAATTAGGTTATGAAGCTTTTATTTTTAATGAAATCTATAAATGTATATATCCATAACTATAGTATACATATTAATTGACCCATGCACCGCTTCACATATGTTATCACATATTAAATCACTGTATAACACAAGGTTTTAAATATCAATAATGTACATACATATATAGTGACTTAAAATTCACGGTTATTACATACCCACTCTTCTCTTCTAGGAAGTGTAAATAACCCAAGAATTTAACACTTAAAAATGGGTTGAGTTTCAATTTTTTTAGCTTTTGTGACGCCCCCAAAATGGGTATACATCACTCCTTCTGAGTCGCCAAATACATGGTACAGAATACAAATACAAACTTAAATATACAATATGAGCTGTGAGTTTTAATACAAATATTGTCTTCTATACAGTATTCAAACTCAAAATAAGTTCTCAATACATTTATTATCACACTATTTCATAGAATAGCGACTCAGCTTAATAAATAATCCACATCATCCCTGTACTACGGTCAAGGATATTTATTAGTATCACGACCACAAATTATCCATGTATTACGGGCCAAGGATATTCGTATTTTCATCAATGGTCATGATCATGCCAACAACTATCAATCAATGCACTACGGGCCAATGAGGACTTTTACCACATCATTTGTAATATTACGGTCATGATTATACCGAATAATCCATAGTCATAATCATACCAAGTCCATCTATGCACTACAGCCACAGATGACTTTCATCATAATATAAACATGAGGATGATGACAATGATATAAGAATTCAATTAAAAGAAAGTAAATGATAAAAATTTTAAAGATTTATAATTTAATTTATCCTAAATTTAATAATATCCAAATTATCAACATGATATTACTTTGTAGAGTAAAATTTAATAATAATATTGTAACAAAAATGATTTAGACCGAAAAAAAATCAATTTTTGTCATGAATAGTGCCCCGGGTGAAAAGTACCCGAGTGAATAGTACTTCGTAAATAGTAATTCGAGAATAGTACCCCGTGAATAGTACTCCAACATGAAAAAGTTAAAACTTGTCAAGAATATTCAGAATAATATTTTCATGAAAAGATACTGGATGAAATACAAAATTTAAGGATATTCTACTAATTTTATGGAGTATAGAAGCCAAAACTTTAACAAAATGAGTGTAGAATTCAAAATTTGAAACAAAATAATATTACTTACATACTACAGAGTATGGAAAAAAACATTATTTCATACGAATATTGAACAAAAATAACATCCCTTACTTGGAAAAGAAGAGTATTCCAACTTGTATAGCGGAGATATTCTTGAAGAAAACATTCACCATTTTCTACGCTCAAAACTTTCTAAAACTCGAAAGAAATACGCTCAATATTATAGAAGAAAAATTATCTGATTCTGGTATGATTTTCAATTCTAACTAAACATACTATTTATAGGAGAATGGAAGGGATACTATTTGAAAAAAATTCACGGGTTAGCAGTGAAATTTTTCACGGGCGCCAACTTCTGATATCACATAACTTACTGTGCATTGCATAGTAAAATACTATGCAAATAAAATATAATATATTCTATTTTTTTTTATAAAAAATAAAACTTATTATAATATATATATATATATATATATATAATACAATAATTACTCCTTCCCGTGAACAAACAATTCCCCCCCCCCAAATCAGTTTCTCTTCCGTGGGCCCCACATGTGGCCCCACTTTTATTATATTAAATAATTTTATATCGATTATTTAAAAATGGGTAAATGGAAGTCCAAATAATACGCCAATATTTACAACAAATACTTCATAAAAATCCCCTCAATATTTTCAACAACATTTATTCATCATTATTATTATTCACAATATTTAACAATTAGATCGTTCCCAGGAAAGAGGGGGCTTTCTAATAAGGATGTGACGCCCTCAAAATTAGGTATACATCACCCATCTTGGGTCGTCAGATACATAGTACATAACACAAATATAACTTACTAATACAACTGTCGTGTACAATACGACAAAACATAAACTGTGAGTTTGAATACAAATATTATCTTCTAGAGAGTATTCATACTCAAAAGGAGTCCTCATTACAATTATTAACACACCATTACATAGAATAGTGAGGACTACTAACTAATACTATCATTCGGACCATCACTCCGTTCCCCGACTTGCCCCAGCTACATTCTCATTTTCTGAAGAGAACAGTGAAAGAAAGGGTGAGCTCAACTAGCCCAATAAGAAATATTATGACTAAGATAATGCAGAATAAATTATCATTAGCCAACAATGTTAAACTGATAAAATATAATAGACATCAAGTTTAACTACAGCGGAACAAGCAATCCATTAAAAGAGTCAAGTAGAAAATAAACTCTACTATCTTTTATGATTTAAAAGGTTTTTCAACACTGTGATCGCTGGGACTCAGCTTAATAAAATAATTCACATCATCGAATCACCCCTGTACTACGGCCAAGGATATTCGTGTATTCATTAATCGTCATGATCATGCCAACAACTGTCCATCAACGCACTACGGGCCAATGAGGACTTTTACCACATCATTTGTAACATTACGGTCATGATTATATCGAATAATCCCTGGTCATAATCATACCAAGTCCATCTATGCACTACAGGCCACAGATGACTTTCAACATTTTATAAACATGAAGATGATGACAATAATATAAGAATTCAATAAAACAAGTTCAAGAATTAATTTATCCAAGAATTAACAACGTCCAAATTGTCAACATGATACTGCTTTGTGGAGTAAAATTCAAGAATGCATAGAAGAATATTTTCATGAAAAGATACTGGATGAAACGCATTTATCAAGGATATTCCACAAATTTCATGGAGTATAGAAGTTAAAACTTAACCAACTGAGTATAATAAAGAATGAAATAACAAAAGAAATCACCATGCATGCGATAGACCACACAGACAGGTTATTCCAATAGAATAATAAATAAGGGAACCAGGTCCGGCGTAAAACGCACAGACAGGATGTTCCAACAGAATAATAATAAAGACGGAACCAGGTCCGGTGTAAAACACACAGACAGGATGTTCCAACAGAATAATAATAGAGACGGAACCAGGTCCGGTGTAAAACACACAGACAGGATGCTCCAATAGAATAATAGAAGAATGTCACCAAGTATAGGGTAGACCGCGTATACAGGTTATTCCAACAGAATAATAAGAAATGGAATAACAACAGTTCTCTTCATGAATAAGAAAGAATAACACCCCTTACCGTTTTAAAGAAGAGCTGAAATAAGGAAGTAGTTAAGTAGCAGAATACTTTTCTTCTCTCTCTATATAGTTTCTCTCTATAGTTTCTCTCTCTAGAGTTCAGTGAATTCGTAAGAAATAATGAAGGAATGGGCTGCTATTTATAGAAAAATAGAATGCATAGTAACTAATCCATGAACGGTCCAGATTGATTACTTTAATCTAACGGTCCATATTTAAAGAAAAATCTTTTAAATAAAATATAATATATTCTATTTATAGAATAACTTTAATAAAGTATTCTGTTTTATATAAAAAGATGTTTCTGTTTTATTACGTTAATAATACGAATAAAACAAAACGTCATTATCGCTAAATAATTCATATTATTAACTGACAATAATTGAATCAAACTGAGTGACTTCTCACATAAGCATTAATAATCAATACCGTGTGCTACTATGCAACCACACGTATTACTGTATTTTTACTACCGAGTAGTTCAACAGTATCAATGGTAAAACTTCCGCCGTTATTTTTAATAAAATATTTTTGTCATTTTCTCAATTCGACAATAATTCCGGTGTGGGGTCCACCAATGATTGTGCCATTGTACGAATATTCCCCGACCAATCGAATATTATATAATAACTTGCGTACTTTACAAAATTTATAAATATTACCCACAACTATAACATTATATCAAATTAACTCTATAATATTCGAAAATGATATTTATAGAAAATTCATCTTTATTTATAAAAGTTGGGGTCTTACAAAGGATTTCTCCCTATTGACGCGCAATTAGGTGACCAAACCTCTCATCGACAGAACTTTCTAGACATCGTCAATATTATAAATAATAATATGAATAATTGTATCATCTCAATTATTGATTTAATAATATATAAAATATCGACAATAATTGAATCAAATAACGTGAGATACTATGCATCAATTACTGTAGCAATAATTGAACAAAACTGAGTGACTTCTCACGTAAGCATCAATAATCAATACCGTATACTACTATGGAACCACGCGTATTAATGTACTTTTAACACCGGGTATTTCAACAGTTAACGGTAAAACTTTCGCCGTTATTTTTATAAAAAGATATTTCTTTCGTTTTCTCATTCCGACAATAATTCCGCTGTGGGGTCTACCAATGATTGTTTCGTCGTACGAATATTCCCTGTTAAAACGAATATTCCCTGACCAATCGAATATTTTATGACAACTTGCATACTTTGTAAAATTTATAAATATTACCCACAACTATAACATTATATCAAATTCACTCCTTAATATTCAAAAAAATAATATTTAAAGAAAATTCATCTTTATTCATAAAAGTTGGGGTCTTAAATAGATTAAATAGTACCACAAGTTAATGGTGTAAACGAGTCCAATCGGTAAAATCGATTCAATTAACCCAGTGAATTGGTTTTTAATTATTTTTTATATTAATTTTTTTAATATTAAAATTAACTACTTGTAGTAATATTGTAATCCAACTTTATTATGTTTTAATTCATAAAAAGCGAGATTTTTTAAAATTTTATTACTTATTAATAATATATATATTTTTATATATTAATGACGTCATTTGGTCAATAACGGTTCGACTACTTGTTGAACTAGTGATCTTTTTGTCCACCCGATACCTTTTCCGATTCGATGACCGATCCTGATTTGAAAACCTTGGTTCCAAGAATGATTAGTCACCATCTTTTTATTTGTTAAGTTCCAATTAGAGATCTCCATCGAAGTAAACTGGTCTCAAGCACTCGGATCCCTCCGATCAAGCAGACTCTCGAATTCTTGAATCTCAGTTCTTATGAAATCACATTAATCTTAAAACACGGATGAGTTGGTATATTCAATTAAATTTATACCGGTAGGCAACTTTGTATTAATAGCCCATTAAAATCAAAATTTTAAACTCGTTATAGTAAAAATATACTTTTCACAAGTATCACTTAAATCACTCTAATTTTTTTAAAGTAAAAAATTTATATATTGATAGTGTATACATAAGTGGTATTATGACACATAATTAAAATAAGGATAATTTCGTTTAACACACCAACTTCATTAATGATGTGTTAATCTTAAACATTACTCGTATATACACTGTCTATAAGACCCCAACTTATTATAAATAAAATTAAATTTTCTCTATTCATTATCTTGAAATAATAAGGAGTTAATTTGATATAATATTTTGGTTATAGGTGAAATGTGTAAATTTTACAAAATAAACAAGTGATTATAAAATATTCATTGTTGTCGGGAAATATTCGTTTGGTCGTGGAATATTCTTTTTGTCGGGAATATCCGTACGACGGCGCAGTCATTTGTGAGCCCCATAACAAAATAACTGTGGGATGAAGAAAACGACAAGTTTGAGTTTTTATAAATAACGGCGTAGTTGTTACCGTTAATATTGTTGCAATACCCGGTGGTTAAAATACAGTAATACGCGTGGTTGCACAGTAGCACACGGTAGTGCACAATATTTTTGAATTATTGATTCTTACGTAAGAAGGCACTACTCAATAATTGTTACAGTAATTATTGTTCAATATTTTATTTTATTAATTCAATAATTGCTGCGTTGATATTTTATATTATTGTTGTTTCAATAATTATCACTGTACAGTATCTCCATTATCAGATCAATAATTAATATTATTTGAATAATATTATTAGAAAATATTATTGGCAATGTCTAAGGAAGTTCTGTCTAAGGAGAGGTTTGGTCACCTAATTGCGCGCCAATAAGGAGAAATCCTTATCGAAAAGCCCTCTCTTTCTTGGGAACGACCTGGTTGTCATAATTATGATTTTATAATATTATTTGTGAATAATTAATTATTGATTAATATGATAAGAAAATATTTATTTTATGTGGATATAAATGAATGATAGGAAAATATTTATTTTATGTGATTATAAATGAAGAAATTAATGCTGAGGTGTTTTATCAGTATTTTGTCAGAATGGAGGTATTAAAAATTGTCTGTATGTGGATTTCGGGCATTTTTCATTTGGAATTTAGAAAAATTTAAAGCTACAAAGTTGTAGAGAATTTAATTTCCTATGGAATGGACATAAAATTCGTATTTTTCTGATAAAAGGGCTATTTATTATGAATTATTGAAGTTTTTGATTATTGTTTAAATGATAAAATATTTTAAAATTTTCTAGAATTTGTGGAGCCCACTTTTGGTTGGTGAGAAATGTGCTGAAATCTTATTTCAAATGTGGTGGACATGAATAGTAACAGATAAAGCTATCAGGTAGCAAGTTAAGTCTGCTTCGACGTTCTAACATTTTCCTATAAATAGGGTGCTTAGTTAGAATTGAAAATCACACCAGAAACATGTTTTTTTTCTCTATATATATATTATCGAGCGTATTTTGTGAGTATTTAGATACTTTGAGAGTTGCTATCCAGTGCAAGTATCCTTCGGCTTTACATCCGATATTTCGATCAGAAATATTGTTATTTTGAGGTAAGGGATATTATTTTCTTCTTATATATGATATTATTTTCTTCAATATCATTATGCCGAATTATTGATATAAGTTTTATTGTGGAATTTCAACCTTTTTGTGTCGGGATAACTATTCATGTATACGACACTATTCGTGTATACGGTACTATTCACAAATACGACACTATTCACCGAAAAATAAAATTTTCTCTTTTTCGTCTCAATTATTTAGTATGGTTACTATCTTTGATTGTATCCGTGTTTTGATCGTCATTCTTGAATTTTACTCCATTATGATTTATTATGGAGTATTTTTAAACTTGAATTATCTAAATTACGAATTTCTAAACTTTGTCCTTTTATTTTACTGGATTCGTTCTCTAAAATATTTTTCATCATCCTCAGTCCTTAATGATAATACTTGATGAATATCTTTGGCATGTAGTGCAAAGATGAATGATTACCTGATGAATATCTTTGGCCCGTAGTGTAAAGATGAACAAGTGTTGAGATGAACATGACCAACGGGTGATACAAATGAATATATTTGGTCTGTAGTGCAAAGATGAATATTTGATTCAAGATGTATATTGATTAATGTAACAGGAATAAAATATTGATGATGGATTTTTAAATTCATAGATGATAGTAGATTTCATTATCTACTTAACTCTTCTAATGAATTGTTGTTTCCGCTGCAGTTATTGATATAAAAATTTATTGTCTATTATATTCTATCAGATTTTTTTCTGTTGAAGACTAATGATAATTTGTTGTATATTATCTTAGTCATAATATTCTTTATTAGGCTAGTTGAGCTCACCCTTTTCTTTTTTGTTCCATTTTTCTTCTCAGGAGGTGAGAACGTAGTAGGAACTAGCCGGGATACGGAGTGATGGTTCAGGATAGTTGTTTTAGTAGTCCTCACTATTTTATAAAATAGTGTATCAATAATTATAAAAAGGACTCCTTTTGAGTTTTAATATTGTCTATTAGACAATATTTGTATTTAAACTCACAGTATATGTGTTGTCGTATTTTGCACGACAATTATATTAATGAAGTTGTATTTATTTCTGTACCATGTATTTGACGACTCAGAATGGGTGATGTATACCTATTTTGGGGGCGTCACACTGTCACTGTATTAAATTTTAATTTAATTTTTTAATATATATAAATTTTGAAAAATTCCAAGCACCACATTGCCCAAAAAAATTAATAAAAATATATATAACATCTCCAATTTATTTATGAAAAGACAATTTAAAAAAGAAATTAAATTAGAGCAAATGTGATACTAATAACTATGGTGACTATATATATGGGAGTGATTAATATGAAATTAATTTTGGTCATGCAGGTGGAAGTGATCTCTTTCTGTACGTGTCAATAATATATTGGTTAATTAATCAATTTATCATGAAATTAACTTCTTTATAACTGGATCTCATAGACATCTTTATTGTACTAATAGAAAAATAAATGAAAACAAATTTAGCTTTAGGAAGGGTATGGATGGTAATTAAAAAATCAAGGGTTTTATTTTTTAGGGTTGGTAAAAGGCCTATATATACAGACTGGTATATACACCGATCAGCAAATCATACATAGTTCTGTTTTTTTCGATAGCCATTCTCCACGTCTGCGCAATGGCAGATCTCTTGCTCTTTAATATTTAGATATTCGATCTACTTTTTCTTGCTCTTAAATCTCTTTTTAATGTGTTAGATCTACGAATTTTTTACTTTTTTAGTTTGTTTTAAGGATTTTATTCAGTAAATTGTTTTGATTTGTCAACGCCTCTTATCATTATTATGAAAATAAGAGATAAATTTGATTATCTCTTAATTGAGAAGAACAGGAGGTATAGAAATGATGGCAGAGATATCGTTTCAGTCGTCAGCTCATTAGATTGGCGATTAGATTGTTGCTCGTCCACATCTATTAATTTTCCTTTAAAATTTCCATGTTTATATATTTAATATATATATGAAATTCTGATTTTGAGAGTGCAAATGATGATCATAATTATTATTACTTCACTTTGAACCTATTGGAGATTGATAGAAATTATCCTTGAGGAATATATATTTCTAGGGGCTGATGCACTCTCTGCCGATGAATCGTGGGTTTTCAATTATTTTTATAATGCTTTTAAATATTTATTTATGTTTATAGATTTAAATGTATTTTGTAAAAAGTTATTTAGAAAAAAAATGATGTTTCTCTCGTTCATCTATCTTTGTAGATTTTAAAGAGTCGTTGACGATTTAATGTCATAATTTTTTTTTATAATTATTAAGTTGGTAGTAATTTTTTATCAGAAACTAACGACAGTCCCATTAGCAAGCATAAATCATGTCAGAAGGTGAAGTCCACAGGAAGGAAGTATTGGAATTGTTACGGAAATAATTAGTCACAATATTTTAAAATTATCTCTTATAAAAAAATATTATATTGATATTATATTTAATATTAATTTATTTTTAATTTTTATATATAATTTTAAATATTATATATTATGAAACGGAGCTAGTACATTATAAATCATTTAATCATCTCAATACATAAATATAATTTATTTATTCACTGATTTGTAATAACAGGGGGATGAGTTGAATGGTTAAGTTATATTTTTTTAACTGAATAACTGAATGAGAATAATTGAATGAATAGTTGAATGAAGTAAAAAAAAAATTAATTATTATATTAAGTAATATTAAATAAATTTATAATAATTTTAAATTTTTTTAGAGGAGTAAAATTATTAAATTATTTTTTTTATTTAGATTCAGATTCAATTTATTTAGATTTAGATTCAATTTTAGTTTATTCAGATTCATTCAGTTTTTATCAAACACTCTAAATTTTAATAGGAAATGTTAAATTCAAAATATTTTTTGTTATTTTTATAACAAACGTATTGATGTACATGTATATTAATATTTTTATTATAAAAATAATATTTTTTGTTATAGATTTAACAATGTTTATTCTAAAAATAGGCTAATCCATGTTTAGATTCTAGTTTACAGCCAATTTTGTCGGTTTATTTAAAATTAGTCTAAAAGCCAATTGAAATGACATTTGGAATCAAACTTTCAAATTGAGAGTCACTTGCACTCAATAGAGTTGAATCAGGTGGAGCACGGGATGATTTGAGTCGGGTGGGGAGCGGGCTTAGGAAGGCTCTAGGGAAAATTACTGAGACACGTTTGGCCCAGGCGTGATAGAAGTAATATTAGAGTTAAGCAAAGCTCTTGAAGGACTCAAAGGTGAAGTATTTGAATCGGGTGGAGCAGGGCTCGGATTGCTCTAGGAAAGCTGCTGAGACACGTTTGCTGTCGGCGTGATGGAGTAGTATTAGAGTCGAGCAGAGAGCTTTTGAAGAATTCAAAGAATGTGTGCTTAATGATGAGAATACTCTAGTATGATACTTGTGATGGGAATTCAAGTGAAAGATAGAGATTGTTGGGATATTTCACATGAATCCCACATCGGATAAATTCAAGAGTTTAGATGGGTTAATAAGTATGGTAGAGCCTCAACCTAATAGGTTAACCTTTTAGGTAAGGAGGTGGTCCAACATACTTATTGGGTCCGTCTACACAGGTGTGCGCTGCATGGTGATGAATTGATGTGGGATGGATCGTACAATTCCGCTACAAAATGGTATCAGAGCCCATAGTTTGATGGGCCCAAGTAATAACATTGTGTTGCATGGTGATGAATTGATGTGGGATGGATCGTACAATTCCGCTGTTTTTGAGTTTTAAACAGAAAATTTAAATTAGAACAGAAAAGAAAGAAAATTTAAATTAGAACAGAAAAGAAAAGAAAAGAATAGAAAATTTAAAATTTTTTATTGTGTTGTTTCTGAGTTTTTAATAGAAAAGAATAGAAAATTTAAAATTAAGAACATGAGTTGTAATTTAAAATTTATTATATTAACGCTCTGTTTTTGAGTTTTAAAATGGACAGAAAAGAAAAAAATAGACGAAAAATTTAAGTTTTCTTTCTAATTCTTATGTTTCTGAGTTTTTTAATAAATGGAAAAGAAAAAATATTGATAGAAAATTTGGTTATTTTCTTTGCCAAAGTTTTTCGTCCAAAATTGGTCTGATTTGGATGGAAAAGAAATTGGAATAAGTAATATTTTTATAATTTTCATATTATCTCAACTTTTAATATAATAAATTTTAAATCACAAGTTATATCCTCAATTTTAAATTTTCTATTCTTTTCTATTAAAAACTCAGAAACAAAAATTTTAAGTTTTCTATTCTTTTCTTTTCTGTTTTAATTTAAGTTTTCTTTTCTTTTCTGTTCAAAACTCAGAAACAGAGTATAAAAATTGAGGATAATATGAGAATTATAAATATATTACTTATTCCCATTTCTTTTCCGTCTAAATCAGGTCAATTTTAGACAAAAAATTTTAGCAGGAAAATTAATAAATTTGTATCCATTTCTTTTCTTTTCTGTTTATTAAAAAACTCATAAACATAAAAATTAAAAAAAAAAAATATAAATTTTCCGTTTATTTCTTTTCTTTTCTGCCCATTTTAAAACTCACCCCAGATCGTTAACCTTAAACTACTGAAATCAGTCTCCTACTCCCCTCCCAACGAAATTATTCAAGCTCCACACCTTCACACACTTTCCCGCGTCCTTCTCTCTTTCCCAATCGAAATTATCCAAGCTCTTCTAATATGTTTTTGTTCGGATTCAAGCAACAACAAGGCTTTATTAAATTTTTAAAAAAAACTTCAATTGCATCCACAAGGTTTCACCACCAAATTGAGGACACCCAATACAAATTGAACCCACCGAGTCTTCAACCAATTGCCATTCACAAGGTATTCCAACACTGGGAAAGGTATTCAACCTAGATTTTGTCAAATGCTCATAAATAGTTGTTTACTTGGATTTGCATTGGGTAATCATTACTATTAAATTTGGATAAATTTAAATTGTTGGCCCAATTGAGTTTGTGTTAGCTCAATTGGATGTATCTTGGTTGTTTGTTTTTTGCTGTATATTGGTTGTGATGCTATAAGATCCGATTTTTTTTCTAAAACGAGTTTGGGGCAAATGTTGAAGAGAGATCTCTGTTAGGGCACACTAGGTGTTCGAAAAAATGTTTCAAAGACAAAGTAGTCTGATTGAGTAGGTGTTCAACAGCTGTTCAACCAAGTTTTGACAGTGCATTGCCTAAGCTTGGGTTCTTAGCGTGTGGCACCTAAACGGCAAAGAGGTGAAAGTTCTTCAACACCGATATAAGCATATGGCAAGTGGAAGTTTGTTAGTGTTGAGGTAGCAGACAAGTTTGATGCATACTTACCGGGTAAAGCTCCAACTCCCGAGCATGGCCTTCGTCCGGATGAATTGCTAGATGGTGAAATGACACATCAGATTTTTGAACGAGGTTGGGACACTTTCACAGACCAACAGACCTAACAGTGGTAACAATTGTTAAAGAATTCTATGATAACGCCGAAGACAAGGCACCATAAGAAGTGATGGTTAGGGGAAAAAGAGTATCTTTCAGTGCCCATGCAATTAATGTGTTCTATAATTTGAGGCCACAGGAATTTTGCCAGTATGCACAATATCTGAATGAAAATCTAGACTACGAGAAAATTGTGACAGAGTTATGCAAACCTGGGTTTGCTTGGACGTTAAATGGTCCACGGGTTGCTATATATTTCCATAACAAGGATCTGAGCAGATATTAGAAGATTTGGTATGCATTCCTTTGTGCCAAGCTTATGTTATCTCAACACGTGAGCGGTGTAACGAAGGAAAAGCTCCACTGTTATATACAATTGTGAAAGACTTCAAATGTGATTGTGCAGTCCATTAGAAGGAATTTGAGGGGAAATACTCAAGGAGAATTGCCATATCCATCCCTTAAATGTGGCTTGTGTCATCGCGCGAGCGTTAGATGGGGAGCCGATGAGGTTGTGCAACAGCCATTACTCACTTTGGATCATGGCTTGATAGAGCGCTACAAGGTATGGGAAGGAGGTGAGTCGGATCGACGTGGAGTGGGCTTTATCATTCACCCTCCTTCAGATGACGAAGAGGGGCATGATTCGGATGATATGGCGGATGCACCAAAAACTTCTAGATCGCAACCCAAGGTAAAGTTTAGCACCCAATTTCACAATCTGCAGTTACATATAGACGAAAGAACTAAACAATTGGAGAGGTAGAATAGAAGGTTGAAGGCGAGACAGTATCATATGTTCGCCTATCAGACTAAATTCAATTCGGCATTGACAGAAATGTTTGCAAGGATGAATCCGAATGCCGCTCTAGTTCATTTTCCTGAGCCACGACCGGTGTCGGTCTATCCCCCACCAGACACATTCAATGATGAGGAGGTCAAGAACGACGCTTGACCAATTAGGGAATTCCTCTATTTAAATTTCTACATTTATACTCAATGAGGACATTGTTTATTCTGAGTTTGGGGGTGGATTTGCATGTCTTTATATATAGTCATTTCATATTGCATTACTTCGTAGTTTGACATACATTGCAATGTTAGTTATTTTTGCATTTTATAAAAAAAATTAAAAAAAAATTAAAAAATCTTTTCTTTTGCATTAGAATAGTTTATTGCATTCATATATATATATATATATATATATAATTATTTTAGGATCATGTGAAATTGCATTTAGGAGCATAAGTGCAATGAATTAATGTAGAGCATTTAAGGAAGGCCAATGATGAGACTTGATCAGTGATCTAATCAGTTTAGTAATACGGATAAGGATTTCTAAGTTAAGAATGTTAACTGTTACTGGTTTGGTTAAATTTGAGGCCCTTTGATTTTAATTGTGCACGTCAATGTATTGAATTGATTTGGTTTTAGTTCGATTTATTGAACTAGGTGATCATTAAGGATATAAAGACCTCTATCACTTGTTGGAACACAAAAATATGAATAATCACTGCTTTGATGTCTGTCTAAAATGTAAGGAAAAGAAGAAATATATAAAAGCAAAATAGACAGATATGAGCATATATTGACTAGTTTTTTTTTGTGGTCTTTGTCATTCGAACAAGTAATTAGGCTTAGGAGTGTTTTTACACTTAGTGCCCTAAAGCCATCTGGTTTGAGAGTCACTGGTAGAAAGCTCGCTACATGGGTGATATTGAAAAGCCTAATAAAAATAGACATTGCACAAGTCAAGAGTTCAGGGGTTAAATGAAAAATCAATGAGATGGAGCGTAAAACACACTTATTGTACAATAAAAGGAAAAAAAAATAGAAAAAATGTGTGAAAGCAAATGTATAAGAGGAGTATTAAATAGTCATATATTTAAATAAATATATTTTATTGAGCACTTGGTACATGGATTGAGTTATGATTTTGACTAGTTTGATATGTTGACTACACACTCACGAAAGATGAAATTGGTGATATGTTACATTTCTGTTGGTGCATGAATTTGACGTTTTGCTGAATTGTTGGTTACAAATTTTTGAGGCCTGAGATCTATGAACTGTGTTGATTTATTACTTGAAATTAATAGATTATGCATATGCATTAAGTTAGGTTAGTGAGTTTTGTTTATTTTTATTTCTCTTGTGTTTTTGCTTGAGGACAAACAAAGTCTTGAGTTTGGGGGTATTTGATGAGTGAGTTTTATACCTACGAATTGGACATCTCTTAGGCTTAATTCTTTTCTTACTTTAAGTATTTTTAGTATCATTTTATTTGTTCTTGTGTTTATTTTGTAGGAAACGCCTTCGGAGGGTCAAAACAGGAAAATTGGAACTCAGTGACATTTCTGTAATTTTGGACTGATGAGCTGGCTGGGGCGAGTTCCCCTAGTACATTAAGCTCGTTGGGGCGAGCTCCTCTAGTACATTGAATTGGTCGGGGCGAGCTTGGTTGGGAAAAGATTTTTTGCTATATTTTAGAAGAGTTCAACAAGGTTTCTTGTGACTGATTAGTTTGAAGAACTTCAAGGAGATTAAAAAACTTAGCAAGGCATACGAAACGGGGAGAATTGACGAGGATTTGAAGGCAACACAAGGGCTTTCTGTAGAGAACAACAAGGGAGAACACGAAGGAAGATTATCGTAACGCCCGAGAAAATCGGATTATTATGTGAATTAAATTTTATTTGATTATTTGAATTAAATGAATTTAATTATTTATTAGAGTGAGTAAGCTGTTTAAAGGTCTTTATATGACCTAGAATATGCGAATGTGGTTAGGATTCTGGTTATGTGCTAGAATTAAATGATTTGAATTTCCAAGACGAAAATAAAAGTTCTACGAGAAAATTTTCGAAAATTCACTATTCATTCGTTTCTGCTCGGGAATTAATTTTAAATGTTCGAAAAACGCGTAATGATTGAATTCTAAGATGAAATGGAATATCTAATAATATTTCAGTTATGAAAAATGAAATTTTCGCCTGCGGACTTAAAACCCTAAATGTTAGGAAAAGTAAAATTTAAGAACAAAATGATTAAGTGTAATACAAATTGTTATTATACGGGAAGAATACGAGTATAATACTAGTTATTCTACAAGTATAATACGAAGATAATACGACGTATAATACGAATATCATACGAAGTATATACGAAGAGAATACGAGAATAATACGGTAAGAATACGAAGAAGTCTTAATGGACTTTAGCTATTGGACCTAGATTTTGTCAAGCCCAATTTGACAATGAATGAGGCCCAAGGATGAATTATATCAAGGCCCAATGATAAGTTAAATCAAGTCCAAAGTTAGTGTGACGCCTCTAAAATAGGTATACATCACCCATTCTGAGTTGTCAAATACATCGTACAGAAACAACTACAACTTCATTATTACAATTGTCGTGTAAAATACGATAATATATAAACTGTGAGTTTAAATACAAATATTGTCTTCTAGACAATATCCACACTCAAATAAGTCCTCATTAAAATTATTGATACACTATTTTATAAAATAGTGAGGACTGCTAAAATAACTATCTGGACCCATCACTCCACACCCCGACTAGTTCTCGCTATATTCTTGCCTTCTGAGAAGAAACATGAAACAAAAAGAAAAAGGGTGAGCTCAACTAGCCCTGTAAAGAATATTATGACTAAGATAATGAACAACTAATTATCGCTAGCCTTCAACAAATCAGATAAAATATAATGGACAACCAGTTTTAGATCAATATTCGCAGCGAAAATAATAATTCATTAGAAGAGTTAAGTAGATAATGAAATCTACTATCATCTATGAATTTAAAAGTCCATCATCAATATTTTAACCCTGTAACATCAATCAATATACATCTTGAATCAAATATTCATCATTGCACTACATGCCACAGATATTCATTTGTATCACCAGTTGGTCATGTTCATCTCAACACCTGTTCATCTTTGCACTACAGGCCAAAGATATTCAGATATTCATCAGCTAATCATTCATCTTTGCACTACAGGCCAAAGATATTCAGTTATATCATCATTTAGGACTGAGGATGATGAAAAATATCTTAAAGAAAACGAATTCAGTGAGATAAAAGATCAAAGATTAGGGATTCGTATTTTAGTTTATCCAAGTTTAAAATACTCCATAATAATCAATTGTGGAGCAAAATTTTAAAAATGAATATCAAAATATAGATATAATCAAAGATAGTAACCATAATAGACAACTTGAACAAAAAAAAGAACATTTAATTTTTATGTGAATAGTGCCGTATTCATTGTTAGGTTTGTAATATTCATAAACGCAATTAAATTGCACAAAATAAGCGAAAACGTGAAAAATTAGAGTTTTAAAATTCTACAAACCATATTCCCGGATCATCCTTTATGCACAATTATTAATTAAATGAAAAGATAAAGAATGAGTATTATACCCTTGAAGATCCGAGCTTCCTCAGGTACAAGTTCACCTCCAAATCCTTTCGCGTTCAACTTGAATCCACCGAGTTTTGTTCCTTCCTTTGATCAACGTTAGCCACCCAACTGTTTGGCCTCTAGAGGTGATCCACCAAGGAAGAAGAAATATTCAAGAAGAATGGTGGTTGGCTAAACCCTAGTTTTCTATCTCGATAGAAAAAGAACGTACTCTCCAACTATTGGAATTGCGTATGTTGTGAAAAAGTCAACAATAACTCTAACACCCATAATAAGACTCATCTTATTTATAGATGTGGGCAACCCCCCTTAACAATTAAGAAATTAGATTTTATTTTAATTAATTAAACTCCTTTAATTAATTAGGCTCCTAATCTTATTAGGAATAATTAATTAAACTTTTAATTAATTAGCCTCCTAATCTTATTAGGAATAAATGAGAGTACTTTTATTAATTAATTTCCAAACTCCTTTAGGAATTAAATAATAATAATAGTAATAATAATAATAAGACTCCTGTTATTAATTTATATTTAATATTTCTAAAATATTAAATAATAAATATTAAGCTATTTAATTTATTCTATCACCATAGATTAAATTAAATATACATAACTTATTATTACGATTATGCCATTAACTTCTTAAATAATTATTCTTCCTTTTATGGTGTGACCCTTTAGGTTCTCCATATTAAACCGGTTGTGAATAAATCAATTAGAACAATTCTAATCTTATTTAAATAAATAAATTAAAATATTAATTTATTTAAATAAATAATATTTATTCTACAATAGGGATAAGCCTCCTTAGCGATTAACGACTTTCCAGATAATATAGATTTCAACATCAATCATAAAAGAACCTTTGAGTAAATAGTTACCGTACAATTCAATCCTTCCACCATACAATGTCCCAATTAAATATAAGACATGAAATTACTTTCAAGTCTTATTTTATTTAATTATATGTATTTCGATCCTTAAATGCACAATTCCAAATAATACAAATTAGAAACTCCTTTCTAATTTCATTCTGCCTTGGCCAAGGACTACTGGGTTGTCATTTATCGAATCACAT
Source organism: Panax notoginseng (assembly GCA_016801055.1). Lineage (NCBI taxonomy): Eukaryota > Viridiplantae > Streptophyta > Magnoliopsida > Apiales > Araliaceae > Panax > Panax notoginseng. The sequence continues at coordinate 188,118,557 of CM029020.1, forward strand.
ATGACATTTCTCTTCTTTTACTAGAAGCGATAGATTCTTTATTGATCATACATTATCTCCATGTACGACTTATTATACCCAAGCATACCCTTTGATATACCCTAAGGGTCTTAAGGGATAAGTCAAAGTATAACTCATCATACACAATATACTATGATGATCTCAAGTCCAAGGATCACTTGTACTACTATCACTACAGAAATTTCTATTGACAGACAAGTAAAACTCCATTAGGTATTCCTTAGCGAGCCACGTTCAGTGAACTTATTCTCTAATAAGCACCTACATACTTGCTTTAGTGTCTCCACACAAATGATCATAAGATCAATCATCCTCATCCAATGAGCAAGCAACGTATGTACCAATCTATTCAGATTCACTAATCTCCAATTTAGTAATCCAACGAGTGAGAACTATTTTAGTTTTAAGCTTTCTAAGAATTTAGATCTCATTAGAATGATCATCATCATTATTCTAAAAGCATTGCTTAAAACTATTGGTTTATCACATATTATAAAATAGTATCATGCAGATAATTAAAAGCCTTTAATTAATTAATACTATTTATTAATAAATGAATAAGATTGTTACAAAGTATATGCTTTATCGTCAAACATGATTGGCTTGTGTGCATACTACTTTCATTCATGAATAGTGCCGTATACGTAAATAGTAACCCCGATACGAAAAGGTAGAAATTCCACAAGAAAAATCATATTTTGTGAATGGTACTCGTGAATAGTACCGCATTCGTAAATAGTGTCGTATTTGTGAATAGTACCGTATACGTGAATAGTAATCTCGACATGAAAAGGTAAGAATTTTATAATAAAATTCATACTAATATTTTTGTATAATGATATTGAAAGAATAACATCATTTACAAAGAAAATAACATCTCTTACCTCAAAAGAACAGTACTTTCGGCTGAAATATCAGGTATAAGGCTGAAAAAAACTTGCACTGAATAGTAACTCTCAAAGTATCTAAATACTCACAAAATACGTTCGATTATATAAAGAGAGAAAACTTATGATTCTGGTGAAATTTTCAATTCTAACTAAGCACCCTATTTATAGAAAAATACTTAGAACGTCAAAGCAGACTAAATTTAATAAAATAATATTTTATACAAAATTTTCAAGCACGCTACTTTTGATCAAATTTAAGCACACCACAGTGGGGCCCACCCAAAAATCAAATTTTTCACAACAACCAAAAGTGGGGCCCACATATTTTTAATAAAAATATTTATTTTCGAAACTTCAATAATTCATAAAAAATAACAATTTTATCAGAAAAATACGAATTCTATGTCCTTTCTATAAAAAATTGAATTCTTTACAACTTTGTAGAAGAAAGTTTTTCCAAATTTCAACCAGAAAATGTCCGAAATTCACATACGGATGATTTTTAATACCTCAATTTCGACAAAATACTGATAAATACCTCAACATTAATTCTTTCATTTATATCCACATAAAAATAAATATTTTCTTATCATATAAATTAATAATTAATTATTCACAAATAATATTACAGAATCACAATTATGACAACCAGGTCGTTCATAGGAAAGAGGGGGCTTTCCGATAAGAATTTCTCCTTACTGGCGCGTAATTAGGTGACCAAACCCCTTTCCTAGACAGAACTTCCTTAGACATTGCCAATAATGCTATCTAATGATATTATTCAAATAATATGAATTATTGATCTGATAATGGAAAATACTGTGTAGTGACAAATATTGATACAATAATAATATAAAATATCAACGTATGCTACTGTGCAATACCGTGTGCTACTGTACAACAACGCGTATTACTGTATTTTAACCACTGAGTATTCCAACAGTATTAACGGTAACAATTATGTCGTTATTTATAAAAACTCTAACTTATCGTTTTCTTCATCCGACCGTTTTCCGTTATGGGGACCACAAATTGTTGTGCCGTCGTACGAATATTTCCCGACAACAAGAATATTTCACGACCAAACGAATATTCCCCGACAACAATGAATATTTTATAATCACTTGCTTATTTTGTAAAATTTGCATATTTCACCTATAACCAAAGTATTATATCAAATTAACACCTTATTATTCACAATAATAATTAGTGAAAATTTAATTTTATTAATAAAAAGTTGGGGTCTTACAGTTAGGCCCGATATGAATTAATTCTAAGCCTAAACTAAGAACCGAACTAGTGGATCGAACTGATGGGTCAACAGATGGGTAAAAGGGTTGGGACAACCCATAAGGGCCCCACAATCCCATTAAGTTGGTTAGTTTCCTTTGGAAGCTTTGAAGAGGAGGTGCGAATAGGAAGGAGGTGCCATAATGACCAAAACGCCCTTACTTTGATTTTTTATAAATAAGAAGCTTAAGTGTTTATTAGTTTTTAACCAAGTTTGAGCACCTATATTGAGACAGATAAGAGTATATACAAGTAATCCAAGAAGAAAAGAAGCTAAGTATTCAAGCTTAAGTCAAGAACACAAAGAACGCTAAGAAACTGTAAAGACTGAGAACGGTTGAACTTAAAAGTAGAAGACGCTTGAAGGCAAGTTTTCCTAATGCTTGTCTGACCTTCGTGTTAGTCAAGTTACTGTGATTCATGTTATATCATGAAAGATTTATTTTACGAAAAAGTCGATGCCAGTTTTAACTCGGCTAGACGAACCTTAAGAGTTTGATTGATTTGTTTACAAGTATTTCAATATAGTATTGATAACGCTATCCTATGCCAATTGTTTGGTACATATTCAAAGGTAAGCCTGAGTATGAATAAATTAAGGTATTTTACGTCGTTTATTCGACGGGCACGTGAGGTTGCCAAAACTTAAACGTAAATACGTTTAACGAATGTATGTTGATCAACATAGAGTACTATAGGCTGATCACTTAGAAGTGCTAGTAAGATATATATATATATATATATATATATATATCAGACTTAGTATCGGATTGTTCTTTTCATGAATAAAAACCAAATAGAATGTTCATGATCTTTTGAACTGCTCAGAATTCCTAAGTTACTGTATGTACTCTGTAATTGTTTTAAGAGAATGAAAGGTGCTATTTCGATTGTTCATAGCACTTCCTAACTATTTGTTTAGTTAGTGAAGATAAATCATATTATTCTTGATGTGGTGGTTATATTATATATTGTTAGACTTACTGAGCTAGTTATACTCACTCTTTGCTTAAATTATATGATTTCAGCTAAGAACGAACAGATCGAGAGTTCCGGTAAGGATAAGGGTAAAGCCAAGATGAATAAGTAGATCATCCTGTAATAGACTAGTATATTTGTATGAACTTATACTATGACAATGAAGAACCTGGGAAGGATTTATTATTATTATTATTGTAATAAGAATTTAATAAGTATATTCATCTTGATGTTGTTTTCATTCGAATGAATGTATAGTTAGTAGTACCGTATAACACCATATCTTTGGGTTAAAAGTACCTGGATTTGGGGAAGTCACTGGTTGGTATCAAAGCATTAGGTTATAAAACTTAAGGGGGGAAGAACCTTAGGCTAATATCCTTGGTAATAGTAGAAGAAGTTGGAAGTAAAGGAATTCAAATAGAGTTCTTAAGTAATGTAGTGAGGAAACTTATTACAGAAAAATTTAAAAGATGAAAATTAACCTTAAATAAATTAAATATGATTTGTGCTTATACTATTGTGTATTATGTACTAATTAACATGTTATGTGTTATTGTAGATGTCAATTGATAGCTCTATGTATAGGGATATACATGTGGTGAGCGAAGAGTCGGTGAACATGATAGATCCAATATCGATGCCGGTGGCGGAGGTACCAATGGTAAACATAGAGGAGTCAGACCCGGAGGAAGAATATCCGTCTGAGGACTTAGAGAATTTGGGTTCGACATCATATTTTGATGTGGTGGCCGATGAGGATGAGGATATGGAGGTAGCATCGTTCAATACGGTGATACATGCACTAGAGCCAACACCACCAGAGGTAGTGAGGGCATTATATTTGGTGGTGCTTGATCGGAATGTGCAACTGCGCACTGATGTGCAGAACTTGAGGGAGGAGGTTAGTGACCTCTACGAAGCAAAGGAGTTTGCAGAAGCAGATTTTGAGTTAAAGCATGATAAGAAGGTGTTCATAAAGGATAAGACTAGGGATTATAAGTACGAGGTCGATGAGCTTCGCAAAGAACTGGAAGAGAAGAACTAGAAGATAGCACGGATATCTTACATCCATAAGTGTGCTCATGAGGATTTCAAGCTGAAAATTGCTTGTTATTCGATTAAGTCGGGGCAGACTCGACACACTATCAGTCGGGATATTTTGGCGATTCTCGTGAATGAGAAGCACGAGAATGCCGTTAGGCAGTGCTAGTAGTAGGTAGTGGAAATATAGATATGTAAATATTTTGTGTATCTGTGTAGTGACGTAAAACCCTCTTTTGTATAACCAAAGGGTAGACTTTTTGTAAATCCTAACTTTTGAAAGTCAATCGCGGGATAGAAATGTAATAGCAGTAGCTATGGAATCAATATGTAAATAGTTGTGAAGAAGCATATTAATATAACGAGGGTTTTATTAAATGTGATTGATGTTGGTATGTGTTGTTGTTTGATGAATAATAACCAACTAAAAGAAAGGAATAAATAATAACGAAACTTTATTTATTTAAACAGAAATATGCCGCCTAGAAAAAGACAACATAATCAGGAAGTTGAATCTCATAATGAGAATAATCAAGAGGGTCAGAACAACCCTATGCAAGAGTTCGTTAATTTATGAACGGCTGCATTTAACCAAGCTGGGGGTAGAGCACCAGTGGTTCCTAGGGTAGCTCGAGCAACTACCTTTAAGGACTTTAAGAGCGTGGGTCTACCAGAGTTCAAGGGAACTACAGACCCTATTGAGGCTCAGACATGGGTGAAAGAAATAGAAAAGGCATTTATCATAGAAAATGTCAGGGAGGCGAAAAAGACTTATTTTGCGACCTATATGATGAAGGAAGAAGCCAACTTCTGGTTGGAGGCTCACCAGAGTGGGGCTGGAGCAGGTGTGGCTACGTGGGAACAGTTCAAGAAGGTCTTCTTCGAGAACTATTTTCCTACGAGCATACAGGGTAGGATGTAGATTAAGTTCTTAGAACTTAAGCAGCGGAACATGATGGTTCCCCAATACGCTGCCAAGTTCAATGAATTGTCGAGATTTGCTCCACATCAAGTGGACACTGATGAGAGGAAGGCTCGTAGGTTTGAGTAGGGACTGAAGCCCTGGCTCTATAGCAGGATTTCTGTGTTCCAAAGCGCTTCGTTCAGAACAATCCTGGAGGAGGAAATAATTGATGAGGGTGGTAGTGAGGCTTTAAGCATATACCACAAAGAAAGGAAGAATAAGAATAAAAGAGATGGAGTAACCAAGACTGAGGGAGCTAGTAGCAGCGGAAGTGCGCCCAAAAGGAAGTGTTTTAACTCTGGGAATACCAGAGCAAAACCAGGGGATTCTAAGCATAGGATTGAAGCATGTAAGATATGTGGGAAGGCTCATCTAAGAGTCTGTCTCAAGGGGAAATTAGTGTGTTATAATTGTGGGCAGGAGGGTCATATTTCACCCAATTGTCCTAACCCTAAGAAAAATCAAGGGTGTTTCGTGTGTGAGTCGATGGACCACATGGCGAGGAATTTCCCGAAGAAGGGATCGGAGGGTAACAAGGGTACTAGTAGTGGTAAGCTAGCCATTACTGAACCAACATCACCGGGTAGACCTATGGCCCATACTTTTAATATGACCGACCAAGATGCGGTTGCATCAGCGGATGTAGTGGTATGTATTATCCCAGTCAATGAGATAAATGTTTATGTGTTGTTTGATTCGGGTGCTACTTGTTCTTTTATAACATGTGAATTTGCCAAACGATTAGGATTACTCCCGGAAAGATTAGAAATACCTTTAAACATTAAGGTAGCGAACGAAGAGATAATTTTCGTTGAACACATTCATAGGAATTGTTGCGTAAATATTAGAGGTAACAAATTGTCGGTAAATCTTATACCGATAAGGTTGGGAGAATTTGATATAATTCTCGGGATGGATTGATTGTTTAACCATGGAGCGATAATAGATTGTCAAAAAAAGTGTAAACCTTCAGATTTCTAAGAAACCCAAGGTAGTTTTCTACGGTAGTAAATCACTGGGACGCTCTTGAAGAAGGGGTGTGTAGGAAATCTATGTCATGTTGTTGATACCCGGAGAGTGGGAACATTATTGGAGCAGATACCTATAGTGCAAGAATTTATGGATGTATTTCCAAATGAGTTACCAGGTCTTCCACCGGATAGGGAGGTAGAATTTGTGATCGATGTGGTACTAGGAGCGGCTCCAGTTTTTAGGGCACCATATTGTATGGCGCCGATAGAAATGAAGGATCTAATGATTCAACTACAAGAATTATTAGATAGTAAGTACATTAATTCAACCGAGTGTCTCTCCGTGGGGAACACCCGCATTGTTTGTAAAGAAGAATGACTGATCGTTACGACTTTGTATTGATTATCGGGAGTTGAACAAGTTGACGATCAAGAATAAATACCCATTGCCCAGGATCGATGATTTATTTGATCAGTTAAAAGGGATAAAGTACTTTTCTAAGATAGATTTACGTACTAGGTATCATCAGCTGAAAGTGAGGAAGGACGATGCACCTAAGACGGCGTTCAGGACTCGTTATGGTCATTACGAGTTTCTGGTTATGTCGTTTGGGTTGACAAATGCGCCAGCCACATTTATTGATATGATGAACAGGGTATTCAAGCAATACTTGGATAAGTTAGTCGTAGTGTTTATTGATGATATTCTAGTCTATTCTAAGATGTCAGAAGATCACACTGAACATTTAAGAATAGTGTTGGAAACACTACGGAAGGAAAAGTTGTATGCAAAATTCACTAAGTGTAAATTTTGGCTTGAAAGAGTGCAGCTTTTAGGGCATATTATCAATAAAGAAGGGATTTCAGTGGATCCAGCGAAGGTGGAAGCAATTATTAATTGGGAACAACCGAAAACACCAACCGAGTTGCGAAGTTTCTTAGGGTTAGCGGGATACTATCGAAAGTTCATCCATGACTTTTCTAAGATAGCTACTCCGTTGAAAAATTTGAAGAGGAATTCGTGAAGTATGTGTAGACGGAGAAGTGTGAGAATAGTTTTCAGGAACTGAAAAAGAGGTTAAGTGAAGCACATGTGTAGGACCCCAACTTATCAATGAATAAAATCAAATTTTCTTTAAATATTATTGTGAATAATAAGGTGTTAATTTGATATAATACTTTGGTTATGGGTGAAATGTGCAAATTTTACAAAATAAACAAGTGGTTATAAAATATTCATTTTTGGTCGGTGAATATTCGTTTGGTCGTGGAATATTCTTGCTGTCGGGGAATATTCGTACGGCGGCGCAGCCTTGTATGGGCCCCATAACGGAAAGCGGTTGGATGAAGAAAACGACAAATATAAGTTGTTTATAAATAACGGCGTAGTTGTTACCGTTAATACTGTTGGAATACCCGATGGTTAAAATACAGTAGCACACAGTATTGCATCAATTATTGATTCTTACGTAAGAAGGCACTACTCAATAATTGTTACAGTAGTTATTGTTCAATATTTTATTCTATTGATTCAATAATTGTTGCGTTGATATTTTATATTATTGTTATTTCAATAATTGTTGCTGCACAGTATTTTCCATTATTAGATCAATAATTCATATTATTTGAATAATATTATTAGATAACATTATTGGCAATGTCTAGAAAGTTCTGTCTAAGGAGAGGTTTGGTCATCTAATTGCGCACCAGTAAGGAGAAATCCTTATTGGAAAGCCCCCTCTTTCCTGAGAACGGCCTGGTTGTCATAATTGTGATTCTGTGATATTATTTATGAATAATTAATTATTGATTTATATGATAAGAAAATATTTATTTTTTTTGAAAATAAATGTTGGATATATTTTGTGGTTAAAAATGAAGGAGTTAATGTTGAGGTGTTTTATCAGTATTTTTGTCAGAATGGAGGTATTAAAAATCAATCAGGGTTTTTGAGATATATTGCGGGGGTTATAATTTTTAATCTAACCGTTGGATCGTTGTGATTTTTGGATATGTTATACATATATAAGTTGAGTATATGTCCACAAATTTTGAATTATTAAAAATGAACGTATGATTTGTTATGAATTTTAAGAGATGACTGGTTCAGAAATTGTTGAAGTTTCGGAATTTATCATTTTTGGTAGAAAATTCTAGAATTGGTGGTCCCCACTTTTGGTTGGTGAGAAATGTGCTGAAATTTTAATTCAAATGTGGTGGGTGGGAATAGTAGCAGGTAAAGCCATCAGGTTGCAGGTCAAGTCTGCTTCGGCGTGCTAATATTTTCCTATAAATAGAGGGCTAAGTTAGAATTAAAAATCACACCAGAATTCATAAGTTTTTCTCTTTCTCTCTTTATATTATCGAGCGTATTCTTGTGAGTATACTTTGAGTGCTGCTATACGGTGTAAATTTCTGTCAGCACTATACCCGAAATTCAATTAGAAGTACGGTTATTTTGAGGTAAGGGATATTATTTTCTTCTTAAATGATATTATTTTCTTCAATATCATTATGCTGAAATATTGATATGAGTTTTTTTATCAAATTTGGAACTTTTTGTGTCGGGGTTACTATTCACGTATACGACACTATTCACGAATACGACACTATTTACCGAAAAATAAAATTTTCTCTTTTTATCCAAGATGTCTATTATGGTTACTATCTTTGATTGTATCCATGTTTTGATCTTTATTTTTGAATTCTGCTTCACAATTAATTATTATGAAGTATTATTGATCTTGGATAAACTGTTATACGAATCCCTACTACTTGTCCTTCTGTCTCACTGGATTCGTTTTCTTTAAGATATTTTTCATCATCCTCAGTCCTAAATGATGATATTACTGAATATCTTTGGCCTGTAGTGCAAAGATGTATGATTACTTGATGAATATCTTTGGCCTGTAGTGTAAAGCTGAACAGGTGTTGAGATGAACATGACTGACTGGTGATACAAATGAATATCTTTGGACTGTAGTGCAAAGATGAATATTTGGTTAAAGATGATTATTAATTGATGTTACATGGATAAAATATTGATGATGGACTTTTAAATCTTAGAAGATAGTAGAATTCATTCTCTACTTGACTCTTCTAATGGTTTGCTGTTTCCGCTGCAGTTGTTGATCTAAAACTTGTTATCGATTATATTCTATCAGATTTTTCCCTGTTGAATACTAATGATAATTTGTTGTATATTATCTTAGTCATAATATTCTTTACTGGGCTAGTTGAGCTCACCCTTTTCCTTTTTGATCCATTTTTCTTCTCAGGAGGTGAGAACATAGCAGGATCGAGTCGGGGTATGGAGTAATGGTTCTAGAAAGATGTTTTAGCAGTCCTCACTATTTCTGTAAAATAGTATTTGAATAATTGTAATGAGGACTTATTTGAGTGTGGATATTGTCTAAAAGACAATATTTATATTTAAACTCACAGTATGTGTTGTCGTATTTTGCACGACAATTGTATTATTGAAGTTGTAATTTATTTTCTGTACCATATATTTGGCGACTCAGAGTAGGTGTTGTATACCTATTTTGGGGGCGTCACAACATGTATTATCTTTACCAGATGAAACGAGAAATTTTGTAGTTTATAGTAATGCTTCGCATAGAGGACTAGGTTGTGTGCTCATGCAGTATGGCAAGGTCATTGTGTATGCATCAAGGCAGTTAAAGGATTATGAGAAATGTTATCCTACTCATGACTTAGAACTGACAGAGGTAGTTTGTACCTTAAAAATTAGGAGGCACTATTTATACGGGGAGAAATGTGAGATATACACGAACCATTGATGAGTGCATATTATTCATTTATTTTAATTCTTTTATATTTAGTTTTATTGCATGTTTCATGTGTATTTGAGCTTATTAATGTGTTTAATGATTTCAGGAAGAATTGAAGCTGAAATGAGGAAAAAGGGAAAATTACAGGGTTTTTAGCATTAAGTTGAATACATGGTCTTGGCTTGGGACTTGGATTTTATTGTAGAGCTATTCCTTAGCTTTTCGGAACATCTTGAATCGTCCCAATTGGAGTTCATATGAAAAAGTTATGATCTTTTTACCAGACGGAAGGTGAACCTCAAAGTTTGGAAGTTAGAATTTGCACAGCGGTCACTTGGACCCCGATTTTGACCTTGATGTAGGTAGAATCTATCAAATCTCAAAGAATTAAAGTTGTAGATCTTGTCGATATCTTCATTTTGATAGGTAACAGGCCCCATAACTTCTTCTGGATAAAAAGTTATGGTCGTTTTACCAAAGGACGTTGCAGTAGAAAATGAAAATTCGCCCCAGCGAATTTGAGCGCGAAAATTGGAAAATCTTGAATTTTTGGAAAGTTTCTAAATGCAGATTTCAACATGGAATGGGATTATTAATTCTATTAGCTTTAGGATTTACTTAATACTAAGATTTATTTCCAAATTAGATTCTATTTCTTTATGGAAACTAGTTATGATTTGTAATTCCTTTTAAGATTTGAATTTCTACTTCCCATAGGATTTAGGACTTTGTCTAGCACTATAAATAGAGGATGATAGTTAAGGTTTTATTCATTCAATCATCTACTACATTCTCTCATCTACAACATTGGAGGATTGAAGACATGAGCTAAGTTCTTTTTATTCAGTTCTAAATGATGTTACCTTATTTATAATTAATGGATAATTGAGTATTCATTATTCATTCCTTGTCATATGAAATTCATTCTTGATAATCTGATTTAATTTTTGAATGCTATTTGTCTTAACTGATTTGATTTCTGCAGGATTGAGTTGGTTAACAAATATCATATACTAGATCAAGGAATAATATTACATGTAATTGATATTGTTTCTAATCACAAGTAGTAATTAGTAATACCTGATTGTGGACAAGCTTTTAAGTATTGCTATGATTATCAGAAGACAAGTTAAACAATTCGAGCTTATGTGTTTGTTGCTTGAAATAGTCTAATTTCCTAGTTCTTAATGTTGCTGTTATATTAAATCTAGAGAGCTTGTTCTAGGTTATATAATTGTTAGAATCTTGTGAAGAGCAGGTTTTATTGAGTGACGATCTAAGGGGAGTTTCGGGTAGCAGAGCTTGTTGTTACCTATGGCTATTAGTTTCATAGAAGGGTAAATAATGTTACACTTTATTACTCTATTATTGTAAAAAGGTGATACTTAACTAAAGAACTGAAGCTTTTTATTCATTGTTTATTCTTATTAGTTTATTCTTGTTAATTTAGTTAATTAATTAAAAATCCCCTTTTCATTAGAAATTATAGGATAAATATAAAATAAATCACTCTCTGTGGGATCGATCCTTGCTTATTACTGTGCTAATTGTTTAAATTTGTAAAGTAAAAGTGAGGTTAATTTAGGAGTGTAAACGACAGCTCCCAAATTTTAGCGCCGTTGCCGAGGAGTGTTATTTGTTTTGTTTATTCTTTGTTTTCGTTTATTTTTATTATTTTCTTTTTGTTTTTGTTTTATGACTCAATCCTCTAACTTTATTGACTTAAATTTTGATCAAGAGATAGAGAAAACTGCAAATATAAAAGAAGCTTTTGTTCCATCATTTGAAGTGGAAGAAATGGCGGTGCCACAAAATAACAGAACTTTGAAAGAACTGGCTACACCTGATCTGACTCAATCATCTTTTTGTCTTGAGTATTCTATTTTAGATGTTGCTTTTGACTTAACTCTAGACTAATTCATCTTTTGCCTACTTTTCGTGGTCTTACAGGTGAATATCCATATAAGCATCTAAAGGATTTCTATGTGGTGTGTTCCACGATGAAAGCACAAGGAGTGGCAGATGAGCAGATCAAGCTTAGACTTTTTCCATTCCCATTAGTAGATTTGGCTAAAGACTGGTTATACTATCTACCTTCAGGATCAATACGATCATGAACTGATATGCAAAGGTTATTCTTGGAGAGGTATTTTCCTGCATCAAGAGTTACCGATATAAGAAAGGAGATATGTAGAATCAGGCAATTCAATGGAGAGAATCTCTATGAGTATTGGGAAAGGTTCAAGAAGTTGTGTTCCAGCTGTCCACCTCATAGAATTGATTAACATTACTTGATCCAGTACTTCTATGAGGGGTTGTTACCAATGGAAAGAAGCATGATTGATGTAGCAAGTGGAGGAGCACTGGTAGACAAGACTCCAAAAGCGGTAAGGAACTTAATTGCAAACATGGCAGCTAACTCACAGCAGTATGGAACTAAGATGGATCACATACCACAAAGGGTAAATGGGGTAAGCACGAGAGACTTGGAGCAACAGATTTCTGATTTAACTGCTTTGGTTCGACAAATGATTGCAAGGAATACGCAAGGTTTTCAGCAAGTTCAACCTCAATACCACATAGAAAACCAAGAAGTACCTGTCAATTCTGGGACATCTATGGAGGATATGTTTAAGGCATTCATGAACCAAATACAACAGTTCATGTGTCAGACACAACAATTCCAGCAAGAGATAAGAAATTCTATTCAAGATCTGAGGGACCAAGTTGGTCAACTTGCAACCACAGTAGGAAGGTCACTTTCTCAAACTGTTGAAAATGTAAGTGTCATAACATTGAGATGTGGTGCAGAGGATCAGCAGCAAGAAAAGTCAATACAAAGCAAGTCCAACAATAGTGAAATAGGCAGCAATGATGTACTCAAGCACAAATTTCCACCTCTATTAGCTTATGAACCGAAACTACCTTTTTCCCAAGTTCTAACAAGGAATTGGAAAGTTGGAGAAAAATCAACGTGGTATACAGAGTCTAATGAAAAATTCCTTGAAGAAATAGCGAATAGGGAACAAGAACTTAAAGATAATAAGGAGTTCACTAGTGGAAACCATTTGGATGTGCTCGAGACTACTGCTAAATTTGAAGAAACCAGGTATTCAAAGTCTGAAAAGGAGGAACAAGAGGTAGAGATGGAAGAATTAATAATTCCTACAGATTTCTATAAAGATGACATAGATGATGTTACTTTTCTTGTACCAACAATAACACACAATGATAAACACCATGGGACCTTACACATGGAATTGGACGACGCACATGTCCAGTTCGGCATATATAAAGTTAAGAGGTATCTTGGTAATGTTAATTCTATTTTTGCTATTGATGTTGTTGACTCTATAGTGCAGGAATCTCTTGAGCAAATATACAAGGAGGATTTGAGGGCTGGAATGGAGCAAAATCAGGATCTGAAGGATGCTCCTAATGAAGAATTGAAATTGTTACTAGTCCACTTAAAGTACACAAGTCTAATTACATAGGATGAGAAGGATGACGTCAAGCCAATGATAATAAACAAGGGCAACTACTTGGGAGGTAACCTGTGACGCCCCCAAAATAGGTATACATCACCCATTCTGAATTGCCAAATACATTGTACAGAAACAAATACAACTTCACTACTAAAATTGTCATGCAAAATACGACAACACATAAACTGTGAGTTTAAATATAAATATTGTCTAATAGACAGTATTAAAACTCAAAATGAGTCCTCATTACAATTATTGATACACTATTTTACAAAAATAGTGAGGACTGCTAAAATAACTTTCTAGAACTATCACTCCATACCCCGGCTAGTTCCTGCTATATTTTCACCTCCTGAGAAGAAAAATAGAACAAAAAGGAAAAGGGTGAGCTCAACTAGCCCATTAAAGAATATTATGACTAAGATAATATACAACAAATTATCATTAGTCTTCAACAGGAAAAAATCTGATAGAATATAATAGACAACAAATTTTAAATCAATAACTGCAGCGGAAACAACAATTCATTAGAAGAGTTAAGTAGAGAATGAAATCTACTATCATCTATGAATTTAAAAGTCCATCATCAATATTTTATCCCTGTAACATCAATCAATATAGATCTTGAATCAAATATTTATCTTTGCACTATAGGCCAAAGATATTTATTTGTATCACCCGTTGGTCATGTTCATCTCAACACCTGTTCATCTTTGTACTACGGGCCAAAGATATTCATCAGGTAATCATTCATCTTTGCACTACAGGCCAAATATATTCATCAAGTATCATCATTAAGGACTGAGGATGATGAAAAATATTTTAGAGAACAAATCCAGTAAGATAAAAGGACAAAGTTTAGAGATTCGTATTTTAGATAATTCAAGTTTAAAAATACTCCATAATAAATCATAATGGAGTAAAATTCAAGAATGACGATCAAAACATGGATACAATCAAAGATAGTAACCATACTAAACATCTGGGATGAAAAAGAGAAAATTTTATTTTTTCGGTGAATAGTGTCGTATACATGAATAGTAACCCCGACACAAAAATGTAGAAATTCCACAATAAAACTTATATCAATAATTCGGTATAATGATATTGAAGAAAATAATATCATATAAGAACAAAATAACATCCCTTACCTCAAAATACAGTATTTCTGACCGAAATATCGGATATGACGCTGAAGGAAACTTGCACTGAATAGTAACTCTCAAAGTATCTAAATACTCACAAAATACGCTTGATAATATATATAGAGATAGAGAGAAAACTTGTTTCTGGTATGATTTTTAATTCTAACTAAGCACCCTATTTATAGGAAAATATTAGAACGCCGAAGCAGACTTAACTTGCTACCTGATAGCTTTACCTGTTACTATTCATGGCCACCACATTTGAAATAAAATTTTAGCACATTTCTCACCAACCAAAAGTGGGGCCTACCAATTCTAGAAATTTTCAAAATATTTTAAATAATCAGTAACTTCAATAATTCATATAAAATAGCCCTTTTATTTGAAAATTTTGAATCTCATGTTCATTCCACACGAAATCGAATTCTCTACAACTTTGTAGCTTTAAGTTTTTCCCAATTCCAAACCAAAAATATCTGAAATCTACAAACGGATGATTTTCAATACCTCATAAAATTCATAACAAATCATACGATAATTTTTAACAGTTCAAAATTTGTGGACATATACTCAACTTATATATGTATAACATATCCAAAAATCACAACGATCCAACGGTCGGATTAAAATTAGAACTCACGCAATAGAGCTTTAAGAACACTGTTTTAATTTTTAAAACCTCCATTCCGATAAAATACTGATAAAACACCTCAAAATTAAATCCTTCATTTATATCCACATAAAAACAAATATTTCCTTATTATATAAATTAATAATTAATTATTCACAAATAATATTACCGAATCACAATTATGACAATCAGGTCGTTCCCAGGAAAGAGGGGGCTTTCCGATAAAGAATTTTTCTTACTGACGCGCAATTAGGTGACCAAACCTCTCCTTAGACAGAACTTCCTTAGACATTGTCAATAATGCTATCTAATAATATTACTCAAATAATATAAATTATTGATATGATAATGGAGATACTGTGCACTGACAATTATTAAAACAACAATAATATAAAATATCAACGCAGCAATTATTGAACTAATAAAATAAAATATTGAACAGTAATTACTGTAACAATTATTGAGCTTCTTACATAAGGATCAATAATTCAACAATACTATGCAATACCGTGTGCTACTGTGCACCCACGCGTATTACTGTATTTTAACCACCGGGTATTCCAACAGTGTTAATGGTAACTACTACGCCCTTATTTATAAAAACTCAAACTTGTCATTTTTTTCATCCGACCTTTTTTCGTTATGGGGCCCACAAATGACTGCGTCGTCGTACGAATATTCCCCGACTGCAAGAATATTCCACGACCAAACGAATATTTCCCGACAAAATGAATATTTTATAACCACTTGCTTATTTTGTAAAATTTGCACATTTCAGCCATAACCAAAGCATTATATCAAATTAACACCCTATTATTCAAAATAATAATTAGAGAAAATTTGATTTTATTTATAATAAGTTGGGGTCTTACATAACCCAAGATCTCAGATTTGATTTTTTTATCCCTTCACTTTTTAGTTTTTTTATTGCATGTTAGCTAGTAGTATTTTTTTCTTTGCATGATTTTCTTACATTAGGGACAATGTAAGGTTTGAGTGTGGGGGGGAAGATTTTAGTTTTTATTTATGTAGGAATATTGATTCTATTTTGATGGGGAATTTTAAAAATTGATGCTTTTGAAAATTTTTGAAAATTTTAGTTTCATGATTTTATTTGGCTATGTGTTAAAAAGATTAAAGTCAAAGACTGAAAATCGATGCTAAAATTCAGATTCTGCTTGATGCTTAATTAGTTGATGAATGATGAAAACTAAGCCACGATCCATAGTAATTGATTTAAATTGAATTTGTGATACATGAGTACTTGAATATGAGAAGCATGTTTATTTGGCTAAGTTATTTGTGGAGTTGTCTATGTGCACTGATTTCATGACTTAGAACTGTTTAACTTGCTTATGTTGTTGCAGAACCATGTGAAAAAAATGATGAATGAAAAAAAAAGAAAAAAAAGGAAGGAAAAAAATATAAAATGAAAATCTGCTTCAATATCTATTATACAAAATAACTGGGTATCCAAGCCTCGGAAAGCATCGATATTCACGCTAAAAAGTGTGATGGATAAAAGCAGCTTGACTAGTCGACTTTTGTGGCCTTTGTTACTTGAATAAGTAAGCCTTAGGGGTGTCTCTACACCTAGCGCCCTAAGATCATCTGGTTTGGGAGTCATTGATAGAAAGTTTACTAATGGGTAACTTTGAAAAGCCTAAAAAAAGGGGACATTGCACATGTCAAGAAAAGAAAAAAATACGAAAAAAGTATGAAAATACATTCATCTGTGCTAAAGAAAAGGTTCTATGAAAAAATTAAAAAGCAGGGAAAATTTATTCTTGGTTATGAGTCAGCGTGCACGATTTTTGTTCCATAATAACCAAGTTGAGTAAGTATGTGGACTGTAGGAAAGTTTCTTTGTGGTTACATGTTGGTTTAATGAAGTTCGTTGGTGAAATGGTAAGGTTGTTCATTGTGAGTTAAATGATGAGACATTGATTAGATTTCTGTGAGTTTAGTGTTAAAAGTCATGATTTGTATCTTGAAATCTTTTGACATAATGGTTGAATAGAAGTTTTCTGGAAATCAAACTTTTGGTTTACACGAGGACGTGTAAAGGTTAAGTGTAGGGGAATTTGATGAGTGCATATTATTCATTTATTTTGATTCTTTTATATTTAGTTTTATTGCATGTTTCATGTGTATATGAGTTTATTAATGTGTTTAATGATTTCAAGAAGAATTGGAGCTGAAATGAGGAAAAAGGGAAAATTACAAGGTTTTTAGTATTAAGTTGGATGCATGGTCTTGGCTTGGGACTTGAATTTTATTGTAGAGCTATTCCTAAGCTTTTCGGAACATCTTGAATCGTCCCAATCGGAGTTCATATGAAAAAAATATAATCTTTTTACCAGACGGAAGTTGAACCTCAAAGTTTGGAAGTTGAAATTTGCACAACAGTCACTTGGAGCCTGATTTCAACCTTTATGTAGGTAGAATCTGTCAAATCTCAAAGAATGAAAGTTGTAGATCTTGTCGATATCTTCGTTTTGATAGGTAGCAGGCCCCGTAACTCCTTCCGGATCAAAAGTTATGGTCGTTTTATCAAAGGACGTCGCAGCAGAAAATAAAAATTCGCCCCAGCGAATTTGAGCGCGAAAATTGGAAAATCTTGAATTTTTGGAAAGTTTCTAAATGCAGATTTTGGCAGATTTCAACATGGAATGGGATTATTAATTCTATTAGCTTTAGGATTTACTTAATACTAAGATTTATTTCCAAATTAGATTCTATTTCTTTATGAAAACTAGTTATGATTTGTAACTCCTTTTAGGATTTGAATTTTTACTTCCTATAGGATTTAGGACTTTGTCTAGCACTATAAATAGAGGATGATGGTCAGGGTTTTATTAATTCAATCATCTACTACATTCAATCATCTACTACATTCTCTCATCTACAACATTGGAGGATTGAAGACATGAGCTAAGTTCTTTTTATTCA
Organism: Panax notoginseng; assembly: GCA_016801055.1. Lineage (NCBI taxonomy): Eukaryota > Viridiplantae > Streptophyta > Magnoliopsida > Apiales > Araliaceae > Panax > Panax notoginseng. Next base: position 188,136,722 of record CM029020.1, read on the forward strand.
GTTCTAAGGGATGTTGAACCTTATTTATAATTAATGGTTAATTGAATATTCATTATTTATTCCTTCTCACATTAAATTCATTCTTGATAATCTGATTTAATTTCTGAATGCTATTTGGTTTAACTGATTTGATTTCTGCAGGATTGAGTTGATTAACAAATATCATATGCTAAATCAAGGAATAATATTACGTGTAATTGATATTGTTTCTAATCACAAGTAGTAATTAGTAATACCTGATTGTGGACAAGCTTTTGAGTATTGCTATGATTATCAGAAGACAAGTTAAACAATCCGAGCTTATGTGTTTGTTGCTTGGAATAGTCTAATTCCCTAGTTCTTAATGCTGCTATTATATTAAATCTAGAGAGCTTGTTCTAGGTTATATAATTGTTAGAATCTTGTGAAGAGCTTGTTTCATTAAGTGACGATCTAAGGGGAGTTTCGCGTAGCAGAGCTTGTTGTTACCTATGGCTATTAGTTTCATTGAAGGGTAAATAATATTACACTTTATTACTCTATTATTGTAAAAAGATGATATTGAACTAAAGAACTGAAGCTTTTTATTCATTGTTTATTCTTATTAGTTTATTCTTGTTAATTTAGTTAATTAATTAGAAATCCCCTTTTTATTAGAAATTATAGGATAAATATAAAACAAATCACTCTCTGTGGGATCGATCTTTGCTTACTACTGTGCTAATTGTTTAAATTTGTAAAGTGAAAGTGATGTTAATTTAGGAGTGTAAACGACAGCTCCCAACCATAAAAGTCTGAAATATATCTTCACACAGAAATAGTTGAATATGAGACAGAGAAGGTGGTTAGAGTTGATAAAAGATTACGATTACAATATCTTATATCATCTAGGGAAGGCGAATGTTGTGGCCGATGTCTTAAGTAGAAAGGGTTGGAAGAAGCTATCAATATTAACGGCTCAGAACGAGTTAGTGACAGAGATGGCATGAATGGAGTTAAAGGTTAGGTTGCCGAGCGAATCGGGGGAGAAGTTATTTACGATGGAGACTAGACCAACAATTATGGAACGAGTTAAGAACGTACAACTCAAAGACGAGCAGTGCGAGCTAGTAAAGAAGAGAATTGAAGATGGAAAAGAGACTAAGTATAGCCTTGCCAAAGAGGAATTATTACGTTTTGAAGGAAAAATTTGGGTTCCATTTAATGCGGAATTTAAAGAAGAGATAATGAAAGAGGCCCATAGTTCGAGGTACTCGATACTTCCGGGTAGCACCAAGACGTATCAAGACATTCGACAGAACTTTTGGTATCCAAACATGAAGAGGGAAATAGCATAATATGTTAGTAGGTGCTTAATTTGTCAAAAAGTTAAGGCCGAACAACAATGACCGAGTCGATTATTATAATCACTAGAGATTCCGGAGTGAAAATGGAAGTATATCACGATGGACTTTGTGGTAGGACTTCAAATGACGCAAAAGGGATACGACGCTATTTGGGTAATAGTGGATCGTTTGACGAAATCGGCTCACTTTTTGCCAATAAGAGTTAGGTATAACCTAGAACAATTAGTTAAACTTTATGTCAAAGAAATTATTTCAAGACATGGAGTACCAGTTTCGATTGTGTCAGATTGTGATCCATGATTCACATCGAATTTTTGGAGGATTTTGCAAGAGCAGATGGGAACGCAGTTGAGGTTGAAAACAACATACCATCCTCAGACCGACGGTCAAAGTGAACGGACAATTTTGACACTAGAAGATATGTTAAGATCTTGCGTTATGGATTTCAAGGGGAGTTGGGACGAACATTTACCTTTAGTAGAGTTTGCTTACAACAATAGTTTTCACGCTAGTATAGGCTTGTCGCCTTACGAAGCATTATATGGAAGGAAGTGCAAAACACCACTGTGTTGGAATGAAGTAGGTGAACGTCGAATGTTTGGACCTGAAATGGTACAACAAACGGCAGATGTGGTGAAGTTAATACGGACACGATTGGTAGCAGCTCAAGACAGACAGAAGAAGTATGTGGATCCTCACCGTAAGAAGATGGAGTTTGAAGTCAGTTTGTATGTCTTTCTGAATGTGTCACCTTGGAAAGGGAAGATACGCTTTAGGAAGAAATGAAAGTTGAGACTGAGGTTTGTAGGACCTTTTGAGATTTTAAGGAGAGTACGGGAGGTAGCTTATGAAATAACTTTACCTCCAAAGTTGGAGCATATACATAACGTGTTTCACGTGTCAATATTGCGTCCTTATAAACTGGACTATAAGCACGTAATAGAGTATGAACCTATTCAGGGAGAAAAAGACTTAACGTATGAAGAACTTTCAATTCAGATTATTGATAGGAAGGAATAAGTCTTAAGGAATAAGATAATACCTTCGATGAAGGTAATATGGAGGAACCACGATACCAAAGAAGTAACGTGGGAACTCCAGAGTAAAATGAAGGAAAACTTTCCCCATTTGTTTACTTAATTGTATCGAGATTCTGGGAACAGAATCCTTATAAGGGGGGAAGAATGTAACGCCCAAGAAAATTAGATTATTATGTGAATTAAATTTTATTTGATTATTTGAATTAACTGAATTTAATTGTTTATTAGAGTGAGTAAGCTATTTAAAGGTTGTTCTATGACCTAGAATGTACGATGTAGTTAGGATCCTGGCTGTGTGCTAAAATTAAATGATTTGAATTTCCAAGATGAAAATAAAAGTTTTACAAGAAATTTCCAAAAAATCATTATTCATCCGTTTCTGCTCGGGAATTAATTTTGAATTTCTGAGAAATGCGTAATGATAGAATTCTAAGACGAGATGAAATATCTAATAATATTTCAGTTATGGCAAACAAAGTTTTCGCCTGTGAACTTAAAACCCTAAGGGTTAGGGAAAGTGAAATCTAAGAACAAAATGATCAAGTGTAATACAAATTGTTATTATACGGGAAGAATACGAGTTTAATACTATGTATTGTACAAGTATAATATGGAGATAATACGACATATAATACGAATATCATACGAAATATATATGAAAAGAATACGAGAATAATGCAGTAAGAATACGAAGAAGTCTTAATGGACTTTAGCTATTGGACCTAGACTTTTTCAAGCCTAATTGGACAATGAATGAAGCCCAAGGATGAATTATATCAAGGCCCAATGATAAGTTAAATCAAGTCCAAAGTTAGGCCCGATGTAAGACCCCAACTTTTATAAATAAAGATGAATTTTCTATAAATATCATTTTTGAATATTATGGAGTTAATTTGATATAATGTTATAGTTGTGGGTAATATTTATAAATTTTACAAAGTACGCAAGTTGTTATATAATATTCGATTGGTTGGAGAATATTCGTTTTAACAGGAAATATTCGTACAACGACACAATCATTGGTGGACCCCACAACGGAATTATTGTCGGATTGAGAAAACGACAAAAATATTTTATTAAAATTAATGGCGAAAGTTTTACCATTGTTACTGTTGAACTACTCGGTAGTAAAAGTACAGTAATACGTGTGGTTGCATAGTAGCACACGGTATTGATTATTAATGTTTATGTGAGAAGTCACTCAGTTTGATTCAATTATTGTCAGTTAATAATATGAATTATTTAGCGATAATGACGTTTTGTTTTATTCGTATTATTAACGTAATAAAACAGAAACATCTTTTTATATAAAACAGAATACTTTATTAAAGTTATTCTATAAATAGAATATATTATATTTTATTTAAAAGATTTTTCTTTAAATATGGACCGTCAGATTAAAGTAATCAATCTGGACCGTTCATGGATTAGTTACTATGCATTCTATTTTTCTATAAATAGCAGCTCATTCCTTCATTATTTCTTACGAATTCACTGAACTCTAGAGAGAGAAACTATAGAGAGAAAGAAGAAGATTATTTTGCTACTTAACTACTTCCTTATTTCAGCTCTTCTTTAAAACGGTAAGGGGTGTTATTCTTTCTTATTCATGAAGAGAACTGTTGTTATTTCATTTCTTATTATTCTGTTGGAATAACCTGTATACGCGGTCTACCCTATACTTGGTGACATTCTTCTATTATTCTGTTAGAACATCCTGTCTGTGTGTTTTACACCGGACCTGGTTCCGTTTTTATTATTATTCTATTGGAACATCCTGTCTGTGTGTTTTACACCGGACCTGGTTCCGTCTTTGTTATTATTCTGTTGGAACATCCTGTCTGTGTGTTTTACACCGGACCTGGTTCCATTATTTATTATTCTGTCGGAATATCCTGTCTGTGCGTTTACGCCGGACCTGGTTCTATTATTTATTATACTGTTGGAATAACCTGTCTGTGCGGTCTATCGCATGCATGGTGATTTCTTTTGTTATTCCATTCTTTATTATACTCAGTTGGTTAAGTTTTGACTTCTATACTCCATGAAATTTATGAAATATCCTTGATAATTGTGTTTCATCCAGTATCTTTTCATGAAAATATTCTTCTAAGCATTCTTGAATTTTACTCCACAAAGCAGTATCATGTTGACAATTTGGACGTTGTTAATTCTTGGATAAATTAATTCTTGAACTTGTTTTATTGAATTCTTATATCATTGTCATCATCCTCATGTTTATAAAATGTTGAAAGTCATCTGTGGCCTGTAGTGCATAGATGGACTTGGAATGATTATGACCAGGGATTATTCGGTATAATCATGACCGTAATATTACAAATGATGTGGTAAAAGTCCTCATTGGCCCGTAGTGCATTGATGGACAGTTGTTGGCATGATCATGACCATTAATGAATACACGAATATCCTTGGTCGTAGTGCAGGGGCGATTCGATGATGTGGATTATTTTATTAAGCTGAGTCCCAGCGATAACAGTGTTGAAAAATATTTTAAATCATAAAAGATAGTAGAGTTTATTTTCTACTTGACTCTTTTAATGGATTGCTTGTTCCGCTGCAGTTAAACTTGATGTCTATTATATTTTATCAGTTTAACATTATTGAAGGCTAATGATAATTTATTCTGCATTATCTTAGTCATAATATTTCTTACTGGGCTAGTTGAGCTCACCCTTTCTTTCACTGTTCTATTCAGGAAATGAGAACGTAGCTGGGGCAAGTCGGGAAACGGAGTGATGGTTCGAATGATAGTATTAGTTAGTAGTCCTCACTATTCTATGTAATAGTGTGTTAATAAATGTAATGAGGACTCCTTTTGAGTATGAATACTCTCTAGAAGATAATATTTTTATTCAAACTCGCAGTTTATGTTTTATCGTATTGTACACGACAGCTGTATTAGTAAGTTGTATTTGTATTCTGTACTTTGTATCTGACGACCCAAGATGGGTGATGTATACCTAATTTTGGGGGCGTCACAGTTGATATCAGAGCTTAGGGATATGATCCATGGCTAAGATGTGAGAATAGAACTAGGAAGGGAGAGACGGGGAATTCTTTCGCTAGTATGACCTACCTAAGTTTATTTGCATGGTATTTAATTGGTCGGTCATAATGTAAGGATAATATATGACATATCAATTAACTTTTATTTTGTGGCAGTATCTGAAAATGGCATCTGAGAATGTTGAGAATAGCAATGGAGCACAGGCGACTGTTGATTCACCACATATCAATAATCAGGATAATGTACATCAGGAAGGTGACAATCCTCATGCAAACAACAACACTGACCCGATGATGAATGATGGAATGTTCAAAAACTTTATGCAGTTCATGCAACAGCAGGCGAGAGCGACTCCTGTCCAAAATATAGGTGGAAACACTGAAAACTCTCGGACGGTCACCGCTAAACAGTTCAAGGAGCTGGGACCACCAGAGTTTAAGGGAGAGCCAAAACCACTTATAGCGGAAACATGAATAAAGCAGATTACCAAGATATTTGATGTCTTGGGATGCTCCGAGGAGCAAAAGGTTCTCTTTGCCGCCTTTATGTTGCGAGGAGAGGCAGATTACTGGTGGGAATCGATTAAGCGTACTCAACCTGCCGCACTGAAGATGTCTTGGGAGAAGTTCCAAGAGCTGTTCAACGACAAATACTTTCTTAAAAGTATTCGTCACATGAAGGAGGTGGAATTTATCAAGTTAGAGCAAAACAACATGACCGTGTCGCAGTACGAAGCTAAGTTTGCTGAGTTGTCCCGGTTTGCATCCCACTTGGTGGATAATGAAGAGCGAATGACGCGAATGTTTTTATGAGGTTTGAAACCTGAGATACGTCAACATCTTATTTCTCATAAACTGTATTTGTATTCAGATGTTGTGAATAGGGCTCAGTTAGTGGAGCGCATAACGAGTCAACGCAACCAAAAGAGAGCAGTCGACAAAATGATAATACCAGTGAGAGCGGTCATCGAAGCGGTGACAACAAGCGTGGAGGGAATCAACAGGCCAGAAATGGTAACCACTTCGGTGGTAATCAGGGCCAAAATAATAAGAATGGTCATTTCAAGAAGAGGAGATTCAACAATGATGGAAAGACGTCAGCACCAGCATCCGTTGTTAAGGAAGGAGAACGACCACCTATCATATATTTCAAATGCAGAGGGGAGGGGCACATCAGTCCAAACTGCACGATGCCGTCTAAAGCATGTTATAAATGTGGAAGAGAAGGTCATTTAGCTCGATTTTGTCATTTACCAAAAACAAGTTCAGCCAAGATGGAGACACCAAAGGCCGTCCCAGAAAAGTCAAAACCGATAGTGCAAGGGAGAGCGTTTGTTGTGACCTCCCAGAAAGCAAGGAACCCGAATGAGGTCATCACGGCTAAGCTTATCATAAACTCTAACGAAGTCTATACTTTATTTGATACCGGTTCTACCCATTCTTTTATTTCTCCTACTTGCTCTCATCGATTAAATTTGATTCCAGAGAAATTAGACTTTGATTTATCTGTTGAAACTCCATTGGGAGAAACCTTTATTACATCCACGGTTTATAAGTCTTGTTTGGTTCAAGTTGGTACCCATACATTACCTGTCGATCTGATTTCATTAAAAATACTTGTATTTGACGTGATTCTAGGGATTGATTGGTTAACTACTCATCATGCAAAAATTGATTATTTTCGTAAGGTTGTTAGCTTTCATATTCCTAATCGACCTATTATGCGAATTCAAGCAACCAAACCATTGAAATCAATCGCTGTCATCTCAAGCCATAAAGCTATTCGTTTATTGAAAAACGGATGTCAAGCTTTCTTAGCTCATGTCACGGATCTAAACAAAAATACGTCAGTTTTGAATGATATTTCTATTGTTAATAAATTCCCTGACGTATTCCCTGAAGAACTTCCTGGCCTACCCCCAGAGCGTGAAATTGAATTTTGTATCGACCTTGAACCCGGTACAAAACCCATTTCCAAAGCCCCATATCGAATGGCTCCTATTGAACTTCAGGAGTTAAAGACCCAACTGCAGGAATTGTTAGACATTGGTTTTATTCGTCCTAGTACTTCTCCTTGGAGTGCTCCTGTTCTGTTCGTGAAGAAGAAAGATGGGAGTATGCGACTTTGTATTGATTATCGGGAGTTGAATCATGTCACCATCAAAAATAGGTATCCATTGCCACGTATTGATGACCTGTTTGACCAGTTGCAAGGAGCACAATTCTTTTCAAAGATCGATCTTCGTTCTGGATATCATCAGCTGAAGGTTAGAACTGAAGATATTTCAAAGACGGCTTTTAGAACTCGGTACGGGCATTATGAATTACTAGTCATGTCCTTTGGATTGACTAATGCTCCTGCTGCCTTCATGGATATGATGAACCGGGTATTCAAGAAATATTTGGATCACTTTGTAGTCGTCTTTATTGATGACATCCTTATTTATTCCAAAAGTCGTGAAGATCACGAGCAACACTTGAGGCTGGTACTCCAAAAGCTTCGTGAATACAAGCTTTATGCCAAGTTGAAGAAATACGAATTTTGACTGGAGGAGGTAGCATTCATTGGGCACGTAGTGTCAAGTCGTAGAATATCGATTGACCCGACAAAGATTGAAGCTATTCAAAGCTGGGAGCAACCTAAATCAGTGACCGAAGTACGTAGCTTTCTTGGTTTAGCTGGTTATTATCGGAGATTCGTGAAAGGATTTTCTCGAATCGCTACTCCATTAATTCAGCTGACTCGGAAAGATACAAAGTTCGGTTGGACCGAAGAATGTGAGCAGAGTTTTCAAGAATTCAAGAGGAGACTCATTTCAGCACCTGTTCTAACAATACCATCTGGCTCGGAGGGATTTGTCATCTACAGTGATGCTTCGAGCAAAGGGTTGGGATGCGTTCTCATGCAACATGAAAAAGTCATAGCCTATGCATCAAGACAACTCAAGGAATATGATAGGAATTATCCTACTCATGATCTAGAGTTGGCAGCTATTGTCTTTGCACTTAAAATTTGGAGGCATTACTTATATGGGGAGAAAGTGGAGATCTTTACGGATCATAAAAGCCTCAAATATTTCTTCACTCAAAAGGAACTCAACATGTGACAACGACGTTGGCTTGAACTGTTGAAAGATTATGATCATACCATTCAATACCATCCTAGAAAAGCGAATGTGGTAGCTGACGCATTGAGTAGAAGATCATATGCAAGTACGAGTGCAATATTGTCAACACAAAGGCCCATTTTGTGTGACTTGCAAAGGATGGAGATAGAGTTAAAGACTCTAGGGACCCATGTGATGATGGCGAATATACGAGTAGAACCAACTTTAATCGATAAAGTTAAAGCTGCTCAAGCTACATACCTGGAGCTGATGCGTATGAAGAAGAAAGTGCAAGAAGGTGCTATGCCGGAAGCAAGAATCGATGAAGAAGGAATACTTCGAGTCAACTCCAGACTTTGTGTTCCTAACAACCCTGATTTAAAGTATAAAATCATGATAGAGGCGCACAACACACCGTTTTCAATCCATCCTGGAAGTACCAAAATGTATCATGATCTTCGTCATACATTTTGGTGGAGCAATATGAAGAGAGAGATAGCGTTGTTTATCTCAAGGTATCTAACTTGTCAACGAGTCAAAGCGGAGCATCAAGTACCAAAAGGTCCATTGCAATCACTTGAAATTCCAGAATGGAAGTGGGAGCACATTACCATGGATTTCGTTACCGGTCTTCCTAGGGTTTCTCAAGGTATTGATGCGATTTGGGTCATTGTTGATAGATTGACCAAGTCTGCTCATTTCTTACCAATACGAGAAACTTATACACTTGAACGTCTTGCTCGTATGTACATAAACGAGATTGTAAGATTGCATGGTATGCCAGTATCCATAGTTTCTGACCGAGACCCAAGATTCACTTCACGATTTTGGGTTAGTTTACAAAAAGCTATGGGCACAGATTTACGATTTAGTTCGGCATATCATCATCAGACGGACGGACAATCAGAGAGGACTATTCAAACTCTTGAAGATCTATTAAGACTCTGTGACTTTGACTTCAAGGGAAGTTGGGACAAGTTCTTACCATTGGTGGAGTTTTCCTACAACAACAGTTATCAAGCAAGTATTGGCATGGCTCCATTCGAAGCATTGTATGGAAGAAAATGTCGTTCTCTAGTATGCTGGGATGAGGTGGGTGAAGCAACGTTGTTGGGACCGGAGTTGGTACGTATGACTATAGAAAAGATTCAAACGATCCGACAACGTATAAAAATCTCACAAGATCGACAAAAGAGTTATGCTGATCTTCATCGAAAGGACGTGGAATTTGATGTAGGAGATCATATGTTCTTACGTGTTGCTCCATGGAAAGGAGTTACGAGATTTGGAAAGAGAGAAAAGCTCAATCCTCGATTCATCGGTCAATTTTTAATCCTCGATCGAGTAGGAACTGTGGCTTATAGACTCGCTTTACCGCCAAGTATGTCTCGTGTTCATAACGTTTTTCACATATCCATGTTACGCAAATATGTGGAAGACCCGAACCACATTATTGAGTTAGAACCGGACGAAATAGCGGAGGATTTGACGTATGAAGAAACTCCTGTTCAAATCTTGGATAAGAAGGAACATATTCTACGCTCCAAGGTTATACCTCAAGTCAAAGTTTTGTGGAGAAACCACGATGTTGAGGAAATGACTTGGGAGTTAGAATCTGAAATGAAATCAAGGTATCCTTACCTCTTCGACATACCAGGTACGTACCCTAATTTCGAGGGCGAAATTTCATAAGAAGGGGAGGTTGTAAGACCCCAACTTTTATAAATAAAGATGAATTTTCTATAAATATCATTTTTGAATATTATGGAGTTAATTTGATATAATGTTATAGTTGTGGGTAATATTTATAAATTTTACAAAGTACGCAAGTTGTTATATAATATTCGATTGGTTGGAGAATATTCGTTTTAACAGGAAATATTCGTACAACGACACAATCATTGGTGGACCCCACAACGGAATTATTGTCGGATTGAGAAAACGATAAAAATATTTTATTAAAAATAACGGCGGAAGTTTTACCATTGTTACTGTTGAACTACTCGGTAGTAAAAGTACAGTAATACGTGTGGTTGCATAGTAGCACACGGTATTGATTATTAATGTTTATGTGAGAAGTCACTCAGTTTGATTCAATTATTGTCAGTTAATAATATGAATTATTTAGCGATAATGACGTTTTGTTTTATTCGTATTATTAACGTAATAAAACAGAAACATCTTTTTATATAAAACAGAATACTTTATTAAAGTTATTCTATAAATAGAATATATTTTATTTTATTTAAAAGATTTTTCTTTAAATATGGACCGTCAGATTAAAGTAATCAATCTGGACCGTTCATGGATTAGTTACTATGCATTCTATTTTTCTATAAATAGCAGCTCATTCCTTCATTATTTCTTACGAATTCACTGAACTCTAGAGAGAGAAACTATAGAGAGAAACTATAGAGAGAAAGAAGAAGAGTATTCTGCTACTTAACTACTTCCTTATTTCAGCTCTTCTTTAAAACGGTAAGGGGTGTTATTCTTTCTTATTCATGAAGAGAACTGTTGTTATTCCATTTCTTATTATTCTGTTGGAATAACCTGTATACGCGGTCAACCCTATACTTGGTGACATTCTTCTATTATTCTGTTGGAACATCCTGTCTGTGTGTTTTACACCGGACCTGGTTCCGTTTTTATTATTATTCTGTTGGAACATCCTGTCTGTGTGTTTTACACCGGACCTGGTTCCATTATTTATTATTCTATCGGAATATCCTGTCTGTGCGTTTACGCCGGACCTGGTTCTATTATTTATTATTCTGTTGGAATAACCTGTCTGTGCGGTCTATCGCATGCATGGTGATTTCTTTTGTTATTCCATTCTTTATTATACTCAGTTGGTTAAGTTTTGACTTCTATACTCCATGAAATTTATGGAATATCCTTGATAATTACGTTTCATCCAGTATCTTTTCATGAAAATATTCTTCTAAGCATTCTTGAATTTTACTCCACAAAGCAGTATCATATTGACAATTTGGACGTTGTTAATTCTTGGATAAATTAATTCTTGAACTTGTTTTATTGAATTCTTATATCATTGTCATCATCCTCATGTTTATAAAATGTTGAAAGTCATATGTGGCCTGTAGTGCATAGATGGACTTGATATGATTATGACCAGGGATTATTCGGTATAATCATGACCGTAATGTTACAAATGATGTGGTAAAAGTCCTCATTGGCCCGTAGTGCATTGATGGACAGTTGTTGGCATGATCATGACCATTAATGAATACACGAATATCCTTGGTCGTAGTGCAGGGGCGATTCGATGATGTGGATTATTTTATTAAGCTGAGTCCCAGCGATAACAGTGTTGAAAAATATTTTAAATCATAAAAGATAGTAGAGTTTATTTTCTACTTGACTCTTTTAATGGATTGCTTGTTCCGCTGCAGTTAAACTTGATGTCTATTATATTTTATCAGTTTAACATTATTGAAGGCTAATGATAATTTATTCTGCATTATCTTAGTCATAATATTTCTTACTGGGCTAGTTGAGCTCACCCTTTCTTTCACTGTTCTATTCAGGAAATGAGAACGTAGCTGGGGCAAGTCGGGAAACGGAGTGATGGTTCGAATGATAGTATTAGTTAGTAGTCCTCACTATTCTATGTAATAGTGTGTTAATAAATGTAATGAGGACTCCTTTTGAGTATGAATACTCTCTAGAAGATAATATTTGTATTCAAACTCGCAGTTTATATTTTGTCGTATTGTACACGACAGCTGTATTAGTAAGTTGTATTTGTATTCTGTACTTTGTATCTGACGACCCAAGATGGGTGATGTATACCTAATTTTGGGGGCGTCACACCTGATATGAATTAATTCTAAGCCCAAACCAAGAACCGAACTCGTGGGTCGAACTGATAGGTCAACGAATGGGTAAAAGGGTTGGGGCAACCCATGAGGGCCCCACAACCTCCTAGAGCCGGCTACTTGGTGTCCAAGTATGTTGGTTGGCTTCCTTTGGAAGCTTTGAAGAGGAGGTGTGAATAGTTAAGAGGTGCCACAATGACCAAAATGCCCTCACTTTGATTTTCTATAAATAAGAAGCTTAAGTGTTCATTAGTTTTTTTTATCAACTTTGAGCACCTATATTGAGAGAGAAAGAGATAAGAGTATTAACAAGTAATCCAAGAAGAAAAGAAGCTAACTATTCAAGTTTAAGTCAAGAACACGAAGAACGCTAAGAAACTGTAAAGACCGAAAACGGTTGAACTTAAAAGTAGAAGACGCTTAAAGACAAGTTTTCTTAATGCTTGTCTGATCTTCGTGTTAGTCAAGTTTCTGTGATTCGTGTTATATCATGCATGAATTATTTTATGAAAGAGTCGATGCCAGTTTTTACTCGGCTAGACGAACCTTAAGAGTTTGATTGATTTGTTTACAAGTCTTTCATATATAGTATTGATAACGCTATCCTATGCCAATTGTTTGGTACATATTTAAAGGTAGGCCTGAGTATGAATAAACAAAGGTATTTTACGTCGTTTATTCAACGGGCACACGAGTTTGTCGAAACTTAAATGTAAATACGTTTAACGGATGAGTGTTGATCAACATAGAATACTATAGGCTGATCACCTAGAAGTACTCGTAAGATATATCGGACTTACAGTCTTAGTGTCGGATTCTCCTTTTCATTAATGAAAACCAAAAAGAATTTTCATGGTCTTTTGACTTGCTTAGAATTCCTAAGTTACTATATGTACTCTGGAATTGATTTAAGAGAATGAAAGGTGTTATTTCGATTGTTCTTAGTACTTCATAACTATTTGTTCAGTTAGTGAAGATAAATCATATGATTCTTGATGTGGTGGTTATATTATATATTGTTAGACTTGCTGAGTTAGTTATGCTCACTTCTTGCTTGAATTATATGATTTCAGCTAAGAACGAACGGACCGAGGGTTCCGGTAAGGATAAGGGCAAAGTCAAGATGGATAAGTAGATTATCTTGTAATAGACTAGTATATTTGTATGAACTTATACTATGACAATGAAGAATGTAATGGTTAACAGAACTTGGGAAGCATTTATAATTATTATTGTAATTAGAATTTAATAAGTATATTCATCTTGATGTTGTTTTCGTTATAATGAATGCATAGTTAGTAGTACCGTGTAGCACCATATCTGTGGGTTGAAAGTACCTGAATTTGGGGGCGTCACAATTCCAAGGGCTGAAAATCAAAGAGAAAGTCTATGAGCAAATTCACAGTTTGTTCTACTCCTTTCTTTAGTTTTTAATCTTTATAATTATCTGGGATGTTTGAATTTTTATTTTGGATGATGTTTTCCTTTACCGTTATGAACTAAATTTTAATTAAGATTGCAACGGAACTTGGTATGTAGTTTAAATTGACGCTTCCTGTTTAATGCAAGTTAACTATTGTTGAATCGTTTATTATATCTTGTGCTTGTTGATTAATTGTTTGGCCAGCAATTACTGTGATAATTTATATAAAATTGGAAAATGGAGTATAGATTGAGATCTGGATATAATAACATTTTTTCATATAATCTGAATAGGGTTAATATGATTAGCATGTAGGATAGTAATATACCTATGTCTTTTGTATCCATTGAAAGAATTTGTACTTAAAACCCTAATTAATTTGATTCATATAGAAATATAGTGAGTTATTTGATTATGGCGTTCCTTGTAATTCTATGTCTTATTTAAGAGGATTTGTTCACGTGTCTTTCAGAAGAAGTGAGTGAATACTATAAAGTATTCTTGGATAACGATTCATATTAATTAACTGAATTAAATGGGAAGTAAATTGATTTAAATGAAATATCAAGAGAAGTTGTAATCTTAGCTTATTAAAAGTGCATTTACTCTTGTGAACTTTAATCTCAGTCATTAGTTTTGTTAATTTTAATTTTCATATCACAAACAATATTTCTTAGTTTAAAGTTGGATTAATTGAATTGAAATTAGTAATTGATAAATATTAATTTATATTCTCGTGGGAACAATATCATTGCTTGCTAAATATTACAAACGAACGTGTATACTTGCGTGTTAAATGCTAGTAAGAAAATAGACAACATATCATTCTCCTATATTATATATAGGGGAATTCTGTCCAAAAAAATAAGCAAGAAATTTTATGAATTTAAAGATGTATCATTCTCTATCTCATTTGCATTTCATGTATTCTTTATTCAATTATAAAATTATTTTTATTTAATTATAAAATTAATTAGGGATAAACAAATAAAAATTAAGTGACAGTAATACATAAAATGGTTACAACAGAGATAAAGAATAGGACAACAGAATATGACACAAATTTTATATACATAACTAGAAAAGTGACAAACATTATCTTAATTTAATTATTTAATGTGTGTGCATATATAATGTATATTAATATTTATTCAACATCTTGTTCATTTCAAGCAAGTAAACAGCATTAACGAGCTATCATGAGTCACTAAGAGTTGAATTGGCTCAGGAAGTCACCATAGCCATTAAATGTTATTATTTTCACTACAAAATAAAAATATAATGTGATATATTAACAACATTTTTATTAATAACATGTATAATATGTACTTAAAAATATATTTGTACTCATATGAGAGCCCAATGTTCTATAAATTAATATAACTGTCCATATGTTTTTTTTTTTGAAATGGGTCGATTTGAATCATGATCAGCATTGTTGGATCAAGTGGATCGTGAGACAGATCAATAATTCATTATATGATAAATCAGATCATTGATCTATTATCACACTTGGCGGATCAAATTCGATCAGAACATGATTTACTCTGATTTGACTAAGGGTGTAACCCAAGCTAAGTGGATCAGCTCGAAAATATGATCCAAAATTCGAATTCGAAGTTAGTCCAAATCGAATCTGATCCATATTGGTTTACTGTTTAATGATACACAAATCGAATTCAAGCATACTAATGTTCGCTCAGATCAAGATTCAAGTATTTTATTTTTTCATGAACCTACTCTATACATGCTCGATGGATTATATTCGAATACTAGTCTAATTCATATTAATAAGCTAAATATGCGATATTTATAAACTTGTACAATAAATCAATGAATTAATTGTCAATTTATAATTATATTATATTTTCTTTACGTAAATAAAAGTGACTTTTATATATAAACATTAGTTCAGTAACAAGTTGAATATACAATTTAGCAATATATATATATATATATATATATATATATATATATATATATATATATATATATATATATATATAATAAAACAGAACTCATTTTGAATCTTTCATTTGACAAAGCACAAGGACGGTTCAGATTCATTCTAACTTAATTCTTCCAACTTAATCTAGACTCATATTTCTCCCCGCCCAAATTAAATTCACCCCTACACCCTACTTTCTGTCATGTTCACACACAAAATCTTTCTCTCTCCTCTCTTCTTCACACACAAAAACAAATAATAATAATAATAATAATAATAATAATAATAATAATAATAACAACAACAACAACAATAATAATAATTATTATTATTATTATTATTGTCAGGGACGGATCCAACGTTTAGCATACCTGGGCAAGTGCCCCGGCAGCCGACGAGAATCCTACCCATTAGATCTGAAAATGCCCCGGCAGCAGAGGAGCGGAGGAGCAGCAGCGAGCCAGCGACTGAGATGAAGAAGAAGGTCCAGGAGATCTGTTTTTTTTTTAAAAAAAAACTTACTAAGTTAAACGACGTCGTTTCACTTAGTAAGTTTTAAAAAAAAACCTGTGAAACGACATCGTTTCACTACTAAGTTTTTTTTTAAAAAAACAAAACCTGATTACGGCAGTGAGCAGACCAGCAGCCTTGATTCAGTTGATTGAGCTTCATTTCTTCATTTCTTCAGCCGGCACTCGACAGCGCCCCTCCTCCGCAGCTCCGCTCCTTGTCGCCGACCGTCCCTCACGCCGGCCGTCGCTCACGCCGCTCCGGTCACCGCCTCACCGGTAAGTGGTTCAACCTACTCACTTATCATTTTAAATATTTAATTGAATATTTGTTTAAATGTTTTAGGGTTTTAAAAAATTAGGGATTTTTGGTTATTGTTGTCCGTTGATTTGTTGACATGTTGTCATTAGTTAAAATTGATATAAATGTAATGTTGTTTATGACTTTTGGGGATTTTTGATTTTTGATTAGTTGAAAAATTAGATAAAATTGATACAAATGTAATGTTGTTTATGACTTTTGGGGATTTTATGATTTTTGATTTTTGATTAGTTAAAATTGGTCTCCTCTCCTCGTATGATGTTTATTGTGACTTGTGAGTTTTGTAAAATTGTAATGTTTAGGAAATAAGATTGATTATTAACTTAAATTTATTTATTAATTGATAGGGATTTGTAGCCTGTAGGTTCATAATCATTGGTTGAAAAATATGGAGAAATACTTTCCTAAAAGGCCAAAGGGGGCGAGTTGTGAAACAAATCCGAGTAGTTCAACTAATCCGGGTAGTCCTATTAATCCGAGTAGTCCAAAGAGAACTAAGTTAGATGGAATCTTGGCCAATATTCCTGCGGATCCTGGACTTCGACCTCCAATATTAAGTTATGATCCTAATTTTCGAGATGAAATTCGAAGAGCATATCTACAAAAGGGACCTTGTCAACCAAAAGATCACAATTTCCCACAAACCAATAAGAGACGATTTATCCCGAGGTGGTTTGATGAGTATGATTGGTTGGAGTATAGCATAGAAAAAGATGCCGCATTTTGCATTTATTGTTATTTATTTAAGGCGAAATTTTATAAGCAAGGGAGTGATGCATTTACCAGTCAAGGTTTTAAAGATTGGAAGCATAAGGACACGAGACTAAGAGAACATATTGGATTGGTTAGTAGTCCTCACAATCAAGCAAGACAAGCTTGTGATGATCTTATGAATCAAGAGCAACATCTCCGAACAACTGTGATGAAGCATTCAGACCAAACTCGTGACAAGTATCGCGCTTGCTTGAATGCATCAATTGATTGCACTAGATTTTTGTTGCGACAAGGTCTTCCTTTTCGTGGCAATGATGAATCATTGGATTCAAGCAACAAAGGAAATTATCTTGAGCTCTTGTGCTTTCTTGCTGATCATTCCGAGAAAATTGAGGCAGTAGTGTTGAAAAATGCTCCCGGGAATTGCAAGTTAGTGGCTCCTTCAATACAAAATGATCTTGTCAATGCATGTGCAGTTGAAACTATTAAAGTTATCACAGAGGATATGAAGAACAAATTCTTTTCTATAATGGTTGATGAATCTCGTGATATCTCCATAAAGGAGCAAATGGCGATAGTGCTTCGTTATGTAGATAACCATGGGCAAGTAATTGAAAGGTTTATGGGAGTCCAACATGTTAGTGACACCACTTCAGAGTCACTAAAGAAGGCTGTTGATCAATTGTTTTCTACATTAGGCTTGAGCATGTCTATGCTACACGGTCAAGGTTATGATGGGGCTAGCAATATGAAAGGTGAGTTCAATGGTCTTAAGAGCATTATTTTGAGGGAACATCCTTGTGCATTTTATGTTCATTGTTTTGCACATTAACTTCAATTAGCACTTGTGGCCGTGGCAAAAGGAAATCTTGAGATTGTCACTTTTTTCTTATCGGTTAATATGGTGGTCAATATTGTTGGAGCATCATGTAAGCGTCGAGATGCACTTAGAGATCAATTACAAAAGGAACTTTCGGATGCTCTTGAAAATGATTGTATTGTAACGGGGAAAGGCTTAAATCAAGAAACTAGTCTTAAGCGACCCGGTGATACACGTTGGGGATCACATTATGGTACTTTGCTTAGTATCATTTCAATGTTCAAATCCGTGGTGAAAGTTCTTGAGTTGATTGTTGATGATGGTTACATTGATAATTTGGGTGAAGCAAATAAGTCATTGGAAGATATCCAAACTTTTGAGTTTGTCTTCCCTCTATTTTTGATGAGATCTATTTTGGGAGTCACAAATTGTTTGTCACAAGCATTACAAAGGAAAGATCAAGATCTTGTCAATGCAATGCATTTAGTCCAAACTTCTAAGGAAGAACTACAGCACATCAGGGATAATGGATTTGATGATTTGCTTGATCAAGTTTCTAGTTTTTGTGGGGAACATGATATTATGGTTCCTTTAATGGATGCGTCATTTGTACCTCGAGGGAGATCAAGACGTAGAGCTCACGTCGTAACAAACCTCCATCATTATCGTGTGAACTATTTCATGGCCGTGATTGATAAAGTACTTCAAGAGTTGAATCATCGCTTCAATGAGGTAAATACTGAGTTACTTATTTGTATGGCATGTTTGAGCCCGAATGATTCATTTCAAGCTTTTGACAAACAAAAGCTTGTTAAGTTTGCCAATTTTTATCCTCAAGACTTCTCTAGGAGAGACATTTTGGAACTTGAAGATCAACTTGCGGTTTATGTTCGAGATATGCGTCGGAGTGGTGAGTTCTCTCAATTACAAGGAATTGGTAGTCTTGCAAAAAATTGGTGGAGACAGGTAAACATAGAGCATATAATCATGTTTATAAGCTTGTTACATTAGCTTTAGTATTACCGGTGGCAACGGCTTCAGTGGAGAGAGCCTTTTCCGCTATGAAGATCATCAAAAGTCCACTTCGAAATAGAATGAGAGATCAGTGGTTAAGTGATAGCTTGATTGTTTATATTGAAAAAGATATTTTTGCTTGTGTTAATAACGAAACCATAGTGCAACGTTTTCACGAAATGAAAACTCGCCGTGGGCAATTGTAGTTTGTATGTTTTTCTTTTCATGAATGAAAGCTTTGCCCCGGCTGAAAAAAATTCCTGGATCCGTCCCTGATTATTGTGGTGGTGTGGTGAATTATGATAATTATTATTGATGATTGTAAATTTTGTAGACAAGTTTAGATTTTTTTGGATATCTATTTTTAAAAGAAAATTAATTATTGTGATAGTGTGATAAATTATGATAATTGTTATGTCTGATTGTAAGTTATTTTAAATTAAAAAGAGTCTTTAGATAATATAGTACTTCTCGAATTTTAATCTAATTTTTCATTACGACATACCTTCAGGCACAGGCGAGTAACTCGTTTTGTAAACGAGTCGACCAAGTCAATAATGTTTGAATAATGTTTCGAGTCGAATTTGACTAAAATTAAAAATTTCTTATCAAATCCGAGTCGAATAAAATCTCAATTCTTTACACCCCCTAGATCTAACCCATTGACAACCATCTGAAGGATAAAAGATCACAAGTGCATAGATTTGCAGTTTGTACGACAACCAAAATGCTACAAAAATGATTGCATCTGCAGTTGCTGGAATTCACTAGAAAGAGAAACTTTTGAAGGCTGGCCAACTTCAGAATCTGCCTCGCACTATTGAGAATATACAAGATTTATCTACAAGTGAACTGGGGAAAAAGAAGGGATTTTATTTTAAATCCCATAACTTCTACAAGTTTTCATTTTTACATGTATACCAATTACGCAGCAAGTACAAGCACTTTTATTGTTCCTTGACTATTCGCAGTGATAAGTGTTGGACTATCACTTTTCCAACACACAGCACTAATGAAGTAAGACCCTGAATCATCCTCGGCTTCATCAGAATCGACGCCAAATCTATGCCATGCTGCCGGTCTAGAGATAGCCTATAAATGAAACCAAAAAGAAAAAATTTAGTTTCAGATTTGATACAAAAAGATCATCTATCTGAGGACTACAATAATGAAGTTCTATTTCTCCACAAATATGTAATGATGTAATAACCTTATGATATGCAAACACTTCATTTGTTTCGCTGCCACATGCAATGTATTCACTATTTACTGAGAGACCCACAAAATTCTTCTCATTCGTGTGCCCCCTATATGTGCACAGCTGCAGAAATGGATGAAGCAAGGAAAAATTGCTATATTAGGTTTTCAAGCAACCAAAGAAAAACAAGAAAAGGTAAAGACAACCTTTGACTGCAGACCAAGTTGTAGCATATACAATGGGAATTTTATACAAACATGGATGCTTTTAATACATGGATGCTTCGATATATGTAAGGGAACACCTCAAATCCTTTTCAGAAAAAAGATTGTTATAATTGAATGAAACAGTAACAACCACCAAACTGTTGGAATATTGTAGGTCAATATACATTCATATGGAATCATGACCCAAAAGGTAAACCTACTAGGTCTTGATCCATTTGTGCATATACATAATCTTTCTCATTGTTTTCGATGTGGAACTTTATAATCATGCAATACCACAACAATCTCCCCTTTAATCTCTTCAATCCACATCGAGATCAAACTCCCCCTGAACTTTAACCATTATCTTTTGAGTCTATTCAATCAGGTCTCCTAACTGAATAGCTTGCCCTCTTTTTAGTATTTCTTATTTGATCCACCAAGGGGCTGTATCAAGTTCATCATGTCTCCAAATTGACTAGCCCAAGTCTTCAATATCTCTTGTTTAATACTCCCAAGAGCTTTTCTGACAAGAGTTCACCACTTACTCAAAGAGTAAGTAATTCACCAAAAATCCATAACACACTAAGCCTAGTCCATCTTCTAATTGACGACCCCACACTTCTGAAACTACATATCTTAACCCAAAAGGTTAAAAGCTATTAGGTCTTGCTGCACATGTCCACAATCTTTCTCCTAGTGATCCAATGTGGGACTTCTGATGAGTATGAAATATGTTATATTTTTATTCCTTAATACTTAATCTTTTGTATTTATTTTGTGCCTAAATAAACTCATTATTCTTATATTTTTATTTTAGGTACAATTGAAGGGGTTTCATGATTTTGGAAATAAATTGGAGGAGGTTTACGGGATTCCTAACAAATCAAGGATTCAACAATTAGTATCATAAATGGATTTGGATTCACGCGGCAATGAGTTTAAGCACATGACAATTGTGGGATTTAATTCCAATTTCAAATCTGAATTTTAGATTCTAGAAGAATAGTTTTTACAATTCTATTGTAATTAGGATTTCTTTTAGACTAAGATTTTTTTCCAAATTGAATTCTATTTCTTTATGGAAATTAGGGTAATTTGTAATTCTTTTTAGGGTTTGGATTTCTACTTCCTATAGGATTTAGGACTTTGTCTAGCACTATAAATAGAGGATGTTAGTCATGATTTTATTCATTCAATAATCAACTATCATCTATTGGAGTGCAGACTCAAGAGCATGTCAGGCTAGTTCTTTTTATTCAGTTCTAAAGGGAGGTGAATCCTTGTTACAAGTAATTGATTAATTGAGTATTATTATTTATTTCTTCTTGTGTGAAATTTCTTCTGATAATCTGTTTTCATTGATTGCATGTCAATTGATTTAATTAATTTAATATGGCCAATTGAATTAGTTTGATCATTATCATATGCTAGATTAAGATTGGTATTACGTGTAATTGATGTCTTTATCATAAGTAGCAACTTAGTAATAATAATTGTGGACAAGCTTTTGTTTATTACTAAGATTATCAGAAAACAAGTTAAACAAATCGAGCTTATGTGTTTGTTGATTGGATTAGCCTAATTCTCTATTTCTTAATGCTTCTATCATATTAAATCTAGAGAGCTTATTCTAGGTTGTATGCTAGTTAGAATCTGGTGGAGAGCTTGTTTCATACAGTGATAATCTAAGGAGAATTTCGGATAGCAGAGCTTATTGTTATCTAGGGCTAATAGTTTCATTGAAGGAAAAATAATAATAACTTGATTAATTGATTATTGTACTTGGTGAAACTGAACTGCAGGACTGAAGTTTTTACATATTTGGTTAATTTCATCGTTAATTCTTGTTCTCTTAGTTTAAAAATAATTTTCAAAAACCCCCATCTTTATTTTCTGTTTAAATAGTAGAATAATTCTAAAACAACTTTACTCTCTGTGGGATCGATCCTTACTTGCTACTGTGCTAATTATTATAAATTGTGAAGTGAAAGTGAGGTTAATTTAGGAGTATCAACGACAGCTCCCAAATTTTGGCGCCGTTGCCGGGGAGTAATTTGGCGTTTTGTTTTTATTCTATTATTTGTTTTGTTCCTGTTTTATGACTCGATCTTCTCAGGCTACTATATTAGATTTTGATCCAGAGATTGAGAAAACTGCAAGGAGGCTAAAGAAGGAAAAATTTAAAGTTCAACAGTCTTCTGCAGATATAGACGAGGCTTCTGCATCATCACCAGGCCTCAACTTAGCTTTGGAATTATTATCCAACAAATTCGACAAAGAAGAAGAGATGGCGATTCCAAACAACAATAGAACTTTCAGGGAGTTGGCAACTCCTAATTTAAATCAACAACCTTTGTGCATTGAATATCCTAATTTAGATGCTGCATTTGAACTTAAATCCGGACTAATCCATTTATTGCCTACTTTTCGTGGTCTTACAGGTGAGGACCCCTACAAACATCTGAAGGAATTTCATGTGGTGTGCTCCACCATGAAACCACATGGAATCACCGAAGAACAAATCAAGCTGAGAGCATTCCCATTCTCCCTAGCAGATTTGGCAAAGGATTGGCTGTACTACCTACCCTCAGGTTCAATCCAGTCTTGGAATGACATGAAGCAGTTGTTCTTGGAGAGATACTTTCCAGCCTCAAGAGTAGCCAATATAAGGAAGGAGATCTGTGGGATTAGACAATTCAGTGGGGAGACACTATACGAGTATTGGGAAAGATTCAAAAAGCTTTGTTCCAGCTGTCCACCGCATCAAATAGATGAACAACACCTGATCCAGTATTTCTACGAAGGGTTGGTACCGATGGATAGAAGCATGATCGATGCAGCTAGCGGAGGAGCACTAGTTGACAAGACCCCAGAGGCTGCAAGGACTTTAATTGCAAACATGGCAGCAAACTCGCAACAATATGGCACTAGAACAAATCATGCACCAGTAAGGGTAAGCTAGATAAGCACTTGTGATTATGGTCAACAAATTTCTAAATTATCTGCTATGGTTAGACAATTAGCTACAGGTCAACTGCCAATTGCAAAGGTTTGTGGAATATGTCTACAACCAAATCACAATACAGATGAATGCCCAACATTACAAGATGATGAGGCTGTGCAACAAGCTAATGCAATGGGAAATTATCAGCCACCACCTCAGAAAAAGTATGATCCGTACTCAAACAAGTATAACCCAGGATGGCGGGATCATCCAAATCTGAGTTATGGGAGTAAGCAAGCGGCACCACCTGCATTTCCACCTAGGCAACAAGGCTTCCAACCAGCCCAACCTCAATATCAACCGAAGCAAGCAGTCCCTGCACCTACTGGAACATCGTTGGAGGATATGTTCAAAGCATTCATGGGACAGACACAACAATTCATGGGACAAACACAACAGTTCATGAATCAGACACAGCAGTTCCAGCAAGAGACAAAAACTTCAGTTCAAGATTTGAGGAACCAAGTAGGACAACTGGCTACAACTGTGGGGATATTGGAATCCAGAGGCTCAGAAAAATTACCATCTCAAACAATAGTCAACCCAAGGGAGAATGCAAGTGCCATAACTTTGCGGAATGGAACACAGTTTGATACACCATCGACCCCCGTAGAGTTTGAAGAGGAAGCAGCTAAGGAGGAAACAGAAAAATCCAAGGTACAACCTAACCCTCCTAATCAGCTTAAAAACATACCTCTTCCCTTTCCTCCCAGAAATTCTAAAACCTCAAAGAGAGATGAAAAAGAAAAAGAAATTTTGAAAACTTTTAGAAAAGTAGAAGTAAACATCCCTCTCCTTGATGCAATTAAACAAGTGCCACGGTATGCTAAATTTTTAAAAGAATTATGCACTAATAAAAGAAAATTGTAAAACGATGAAAGAGTCACAGTCGGAGAAAATGTATCTGCTGTTCTTCAAAGAAAAATGCCTCCTAAATGTAAAGATCCAGGAATGTTCACAATCCCATGCAAAATAAGAAACACCAGATTTGAAAAAGCCATGCTAGATTTAGGAGCTTCAATTAATGTTATGCCTTTATCTGTTTATGATTCCTTAAATCTAGGCCCTTTGAAAAATACTGGTGTGATTATTCAATTGGCTGATCGTACTAACACTTACCCCCGAGGGGTAATTGAAGATGTCCTAGTGCAGGTGAACGAACTAATCTTTCCTGCAGATTTTTACATTGTGGATATGGAAGATGATACATCACCAAATCCTTCCCACATCTTGTTAGGAAGACCCTTCCTGAAAACAGCAAAAACCATGATCGATGTGCATAATGGGACCCTGACTATGGAGTTTGATGGCGAGAAAATCCAGTTTAACATCTATGATGCCATGAGGTACCCTAGTGATATAGGACAGGTTTTTGCTATCGATGTGAGAGACTCCTTGGTGCATAGAGCTTTTGAACAACTACATAGGGACAGTTTAGAGATTGCAATCACCAACAGTTTGGACATGGACAGGGAAGGAGAGATTGCGCAAACCCAGGAATTGAAGGAGAATGTAGCTGCATTACATTCATTGCCAAAATTATCAAATAAGTTAACAGTACATTCTATTCAAATTTCTGTTTCTCATCAAAAGTTATTACCTTCTGTTGTACAAGCCCCAACTCAAGAATTGAAACAATTACATGCTCATTTGAAATATGCATATTTGGGGACTAATGACACTTTGCCTGTAATTATTGCTAGTAATCTAATCAAGGTGCAGGAAGAAAAATTGCTGAGAGTCCTAAGGGACCATGTTACAGTTTTTGGATGGACAATAGCGGATATAAAGGGTATTAGTCCTACCATGTGCATGCATCGGATATTGTTAGAGGATGAAGCTAAACCTACAAGAGATGCGCAAAGGAGATTGAATCTACCAATGATGGAGGTGGTGAAAAAAGAAGTGCTCAAACTGCTTGATGTCGGTATCATCTATCCCATCTCCGATAGTCAATGGGTGAATCCAGTGCAGGTAGTCCCAAAGAAATCCGGAATCACCGTTGTCAAGAACGATGACAATGAGTTGGTGCCCACACGAATGCAAACAGGGTGGAGAGTGTATAGATTATAGAAAATTGAATGCTGTAACAAGAAAAGATTACTTTCCTCTCCCTTTTATTGATCAAATGTTGGAAAGATTAGCTGGGCACACTTATTATTGTTTTCTAGATGGTTTTTCAGGATATAACCAGATTGTGATTGCACCCGAGGACCAAGAGAAGACCACATTCACGTCCCTTTGGTACTTTTGCCTATCGACGGATGTCTTTTGGACTGTGTAATGCCCCAGGTACTTTTCAACAATGCATGGCAAGCATTTTTTCAGATCTTTTAGAAGAATGCATCGAGGTTTTTATGGATGATTTCACAATTCATGGTGATTCTTTGGATGCATGCTTAGATAATTTAAATCGTGTTCTAGATAGATGCATAGAAACTAATCTTGTTTTAAATTGGGAAAAATGTCATTTCATGGTAGAACAGGGAATAGTACTTGGTCATGTTGTGTCATCTAAAGGTCTTGAAGTTGATAAAGCTAAGATAGATGTTATATCTGCTTTGCTTTACCCCGTCAGCGTGCGGGAGATTCGCTCTTTTCTTGGTCATGCAGGATTTTATCGAAGATTTATCAAAGACTTCTCGAAAATTGCATTACCCTTATGTAAGTTGCTGCAAAAAGATGTGGCTTTCAGTTTGATGATGAATGCAAGGAGGCTTTTGACACTTTAAAGAAATTATTAACTTCTGCTCCTGTCATTCAACCGCCAAATTGGAAGTTACCATTTGAGATCATGTGTGACGCAAGCAACTATGCAGTGGGGGCTGTTTTGGGACAAAGGATTGACAAAGCCGTTCATGTCATATACTATGCTTCGAGGACTTTGAATGAGGCTCAGATAAACTATTCCACAGCTGAAAAAGAACTTTTATCTGTGGTTTTTGCTTTAGATAAATTTCGATCATATTTGCTTGGTACTAAAATTATAGTTTATTCTGACCATGCTGCTCTCAGGTATTTGCTCACCAAAAAGGATTCTAAACCAAGGATTATTCGATGGATTCTGCTCCTACAAGAATTCGACTTAGAGATCAAGGATAAGAAAGGTGTGGACAACTTAGTAGCGGATCACTTGAGTAGGCTACTGCGAGACGAGGAGAAGCTACCATTACATGATTCTTTCCCGGATGAGCTGTTACTTTCCATCCATACTGAGAGTCCCTAGTATGCAGATACGGTGAATTATTTGGTAAGTGCATATTTTCCTAAAGAATTTTCCAAATCCCAAAAGGAAAAATTAAAAAGTGATGCTAGACACTATGTTTGGGATGATCCATACTTATGAAAATTTTGTGCGGACCAGATAGTTAGACGATGTGTGCCTAACAGTGAATTTCAATCTATTCTTTCCTTTTGTCATTCTTATGCTTGTGGAGGACATTTTGGTCCAAAAAGAACTGCTAATAAAGTTTTGAAAAGTGGTTTTTATTGGCCATCGCTTTTTAAAGATTCCTATCTGTTTTGTAAAACATGTGTTAATTGCCAAAGGACGGGGAATATTTCTCAACGAAATCAAATGTCCCAAACTCCTATTTTAGTTGTTGAAATTTTTGATGTTTGGGGTATAGATTTTATGGGACCTTTTCCTTCATCCTTTGGGAATTTATATATTCTTTTGGCTGTTGATTATGTCTCAAAATGGGTGGAAGCTAAAGCCACTAGGACTGACGATTCTAAAGTTGTTGCAGATTTTGTTAGGACTAACATATTTGTCAGGTTTGGAACACCACGAGCCATCATTAGTAATCGCGGAACCCACTTTTGTAATAGGGTGTTAGCGGCTTTGTTCAAGAAATACAATGTTCTACACAAGGTTTCTACATCCTACCATCCACAGAGTAATGGTCAAGCTGAGGTTTCTAACCGGGAGATCAAATCCATGTTGGAGAAGGTAGTTAACCCTAGTAGAAAGTATTGGAGTCTGAGATTAGATGATGCACTTTGGGCCTATAGAACTGCGTACAAAACACCTATTGGGATGTCACCATACAGGATTGTGTTTGGAAAACCATGCCACTTACCTGTTGAGTTGGAGCATAGGGCTTTTTGGGCAATCAAGCAGTGCAACATGAGTTTGGAGGTAGCTGGCGTACACAGGAAATTGCAGTTACAAGAGTTGGAAGAATTGAGGAATGAAGCCTATGAAAGTTCGAATATTTACAAGGAAAAGACCAAAGCTTTTCATGATAAGCAGATTGTGCGAAAAACCTTTATTGTGGGACAAAAAGTTTTGCTATATCATTCTCGGCTTAAGTTATTTCCAGGTAAATTGAGATCTAGATGGGTTGGTCCTTTTGTTATCACTAATGTGTTTCCTCATGGTGCAGTTGATATTCAAAGTCCTAGTACGAACAAGATCCTTAAGGTGAATGGACATAGATTAAAGCCTTTCTATGAAGGGCATCAGGTGGAAAATATTGAGATGGTGGAGCTAGACGATCCAATCTATGAAAGCTGAGAAGAGAGGCATAACGTCGAGCCAAAGACGTTAAACATGGGCAGCTGCTTGGGAGGCAACCCAAGATCTCAGATTTGATTTTTCTATCCCTTTACTTTTTAGTTTTTTATTATTACTATTATTATTGCATGTTCGCTAGTAGTATTTTCTTCGTTGCATGATTTTCTTACATTGGGGACAATGTAAGGTTTGAGTGTGGGGGGGAGATTTAGGTTTTATTTTATGTAGGAAAAATAATCCAATTTTGATGGGAAAAAAAATAATAAAAAAAAAAAAAATTTGGGTTCCATGGTTCTATTTGCCTGTGTTCGAAGGTTAAAGTCAAAGATTAAAAATTAATGCTAAAATTCAGAATCTGTTTGATGCTTAAATTGTTAATGAATGATGACAACTAAGCCATGATCCATAGTAATTGATTTCAATTGAATTTGTGATACATAAGTACTTGAATATGAGAATCATGTTTATTTGGCTAAGTTATTTGTGGAGTTTTCTATGTGCACTGATTTCATGACTTAGAACTGTTTAACTTGCTTATGTTGTGCAGAACCATGTGAAAAAAATGATGAATGAAAAAAAAAAGAAAATTGAAAATCTGCTTCAATGTTCATTGTGCAAAATAACTGGGTATCTAAGACTCGGAAAGCATCGGTATTCACGCTGAAAAGTGCGATGGATAAAAGCAGTTTGACTAGTCGACTTTTGTGACCTTTGTTACTTGAATAAGTAAGCCCTTAGGGGTGTCTCTATACCTAGCGCCCTAAGATCATCTGGTTTGGGAGTCGGTGGAAAGTTCGCTAATGGGTAACTCTGAAAAGCCTAAGAAAAGGAGACATTGCACATGTCAAAAAAAAAAAAAAAAGTATACGAAAAAAAGTATACGAGAAAAGCATGAAAATACATTCATCTGTGCTAAAAAAAAGGTTCTATGAAAAAAAAATTAAAAGGCAAGAAAAATTTGTTCTTGGTTAAGAGTTAGTGTCCATGGTTTTTGCTCCATGGTAACTAAGTTGAGAAAGTATGATGATTTTGGGAAAGTTACTTATGTGGCTACAGTTTGATTTAATGAAATTTATTGGTGAAATGGTATGGTTGGTAATTGTAAGTTGATTGATAAAGCGTTGATTAGATTTCTGCAAATTTAGTGTTGCTAGTCATGATTTGTATCTTGAATTCTTTTGACACTATGGTTGAATAGAATTTTTCTGGAAATCAAATTTTTGGTTTACACGAGGACGTGTAAAAAGATAAGTGTGGGGGAATTTGATGAGTATGAAATATGTTATATTTTTATTCCTTAATACTTAATCTTTTGTATTTATTTTGTGCCTAAATAAACTCATTATTCTTATATTTTTATTTTAGGTACAATTGAAGGGGTTTCATGATTTTGGAAATAAATTGGAGGAGGTTTACGGGATTCCTAACAAATCAAGGATTCAACAATTAGTATCATAAATGGATTTGGATTCACGCGGCAATGAGTTTAAGCACATGACAATTGTGGGATTTAATTCCAATTTCAAATCTGAATTTTAGATTCTAGAAGAATAGTTTTTACAATTCTATTGTAATTAGGATTTCTTTTAGACTAAGATTTATTTCCAAATTGAATTCTATTTCTTTATGAAAATTAGGGTAATTTGTAATTCCTTTTAGGGTTTGGATTTCTACTTCCTATAGGATTTAGGACTTTGTCTAGCACTATAAATAGAGGATGCTAGTCATGATTTTATTCATTCAATAATCAACTATCATCTATTGGAGTGCAGACTCAAGAGCATGTCAGGCTAGTTCTTTTTATTCAGTTCTAAAGGGAGGTGAATCCTTGTTACAAGTAATTGATTAATTGAGTATTATTATTTATTTCTTCTTGTGTGAAATTTCTTCTGATAATCTGTTTTCATTGATTGCATGTTAATTGATTTAATTAATTTAATATGGCCAATTGAATTAGTTTGATCATTATCATATGCTAGATTAAGATTGGTATTACGTGTAATTGATATCTGTCTTTATCATAAGTAGCAACTTAGTAATAATAATTGTGGACAAGCTTTTGTTTATTACTAAGATTATCAGAAAACAAGTTAAACAAATCGAGCTTATGTGTTTGTTGCTTGGATTAGCCTAATTCTCTATTTCTTAATGCTTCTATCATATTAAATCTAGAGAGCTTATTCTAGGTTGTATGCTAGTTAGAATCTGGTGGAGAGCTTGTTTCATACAGTGATAATCTAAGGAGAATTTCGGATAGCAGAGCTTATTGTTATCTAGGGTTAATAGTTTCATTGAAGGAAAAATAATAATAACTTGATTAATTGATTATTGTACTTGGTGAAACTGAACTGCAGGACTGAAGTTTTTACATATTTGGTTAATTTCATCGTTAATTCTTGTTCTCTTAGTTTAAAAATAATTTTCAAAAACCCCCATCTTTATTTTCTGTTTAAATAGTAGAATAATTCTAAAACAACTTTACTCTCTGTGGGATCGATCCTTACTTGCTACTGTACTAATTATTATAAATTGTGAAGTGAAAGTGAGGTTAATTTAGGAGTATCAACGACAGCTCCCAACTTCATTATCAAGTTGTAACTCATCAATATATGCTTTCCTCCGAAGACAAGTCGGATCATATTCGTCCATCAATTATTTTAGATGCAAGGAGTGGCACAACTTCCTTATTTATTATAAAGAGTTGTTAAAACAGCAATAGCTGATTTAAGTGAAAAAGGATGCATGTCATATCGTTAACTTAGAGACTAAATTTGAGGTGATGAACAATAAGTAAAAACAGAGAACATGAGCACTACAACTTACTGGTATATTTTCCTTGACATCCCACAAGCGCAATGTGCTGTCAGTAGATGCAGAAGAAAGCTCATTATTGGACAAAAAATGTACATAGGAAACAGCTTTTCTGTGGCCGCTAAAGATAGTTAGAGGTTGGCTTATATTTCTCAGGTCGTAATAATGAATGTGATGATCTGCGGAACCCACCTGCAATATGCACGAGTATGCCTTGTAAATGGAAGTCATTCATCTAAACTAACATGTTGATAAAATCAGTATCCACTGTTCAGACAGATCAATAGTGGAGCAAAACTTACAGCCACATGATAACTGGATCCAGGATTATACTTCACAGAACATATATTTGCTTTCATGTCGATATTAAGAACACTTGCCTCCTGTTTTGTACACCAAATTTTGACCTGTTGGATATCAAGTGCAGACGCAACATTAAAAGTTAGCTTATTTCTCTCTAACAGGTTCTTTTTTATTTCTTTTTCTTGGTAAGTACATAATAATAAATAACCAATTTAATTGCAAACACTAACATGGATGAATCTGTTGATAAACTCGTATAGAAACATTTACTGGAGGAGGTGGTCTTCATAGAGACATTTACTTTCACATTATTGCAAAGTGGCTCCCATGTATTCAAACGACAACCACATGGTTATAGCCCCAAACTCTCACTATTTAACGAGGCAATAAATAACAGTTCTTAATTTGATTAACTCAGCTTCTTTGAATCAAGCTGAACTTGAAGTTTCGAAGAATCTCTCTCAAAAGCTTACCTAAATGCTTGTATAAACTAAGATAAAGAAAGATGGGTCAACAACCTCAGTGCCCAAACTCATCATCACAATTCATCTTTGCCATTACCCAAACTTCATATAGAAAGCAATACTCCTTGACTTTCCCAAATGTATAACATCTGTGATGTTGGTACTGTCTTCAAGGTTATAATTGACTCATACTGCCTCAAATATGCAAATTCTAAATTTCTCAAACTTTCAAAGTACCTTGCAATCATCACTCCCAGATACAAGCATTGAAGGCTCAGTTGGTGAAAAATCAACACTCCATGCTCTTTTCTCATGCTCCTCATACTCCATCACACTCTGAAGAGTAAGTTTGAAGTATTACAAGTTGTAGCATTCACAGATGAAATAATGTCATCTTGTACAAAAATAGGGGGGAAAGGCAAATGCGAACATCTAAGAAGAGATTTTACCTGACGAGTAGTTACATCCCATACAGTTACTATCCCCTCATAATCACTGCTGGCTAAGTGGGTTTTTGTGTACTTATTCCAGCTTAAGCAACTAAGTTTGGAGCGGGTGGACATTTCCACGACAGGACATTGCACATCTGCTGATTCATTCAGCACCTGAAATTTTTATGTACATTACTCTTAAATTGTTGCTCAAATTACATGAGATGGGAAGGGAGGGGAATAAAGAAAAGAAGGGGGGGGGGGGGGACAAGGTTATAAAAGAAAAGGTATTAGCTACTCGATGATTACTACAATAATTACTTAATTTTTCTTTAAAAAATCCAGGTGTAACACAATTGCAGAAACATACTTGCACACTTGGAGAAGATATTAGATGGTACGCAATTCCAAACATAAGAGAGGGGGGGGGACAATAGTTTATATATTCACTATAAATTAACATTTCAGCACATAGATAGAGCTTCAAACTTACAGAGGAAAACTCAAAAACTTTGATACGTCGTGAAACTCCAGCTGTAGCAAATAATTCATCATCTCTATCAAATTCGATACTGCAAAAATGGAAAAGGGAATGTTGAGCCACAACAGAAGTTCAACTAGAGAGAGATGCAGTTACTCAAAACAAATAGAGATATGACATAACAATATGTTATATGCATTGTAGAAATAATACAAGCCAGATAGACATCCGAAACTTAGCTTTCCATTTATATCAGTTAGTGCACAACCACATATACACTTGATCAGAGCTAACCTATATTCTAAAAGTTCAGAGAAACCTAAAATAGATACTCCCTCCATCACTAAAAAAGTGTTTTTTCACTTTTTTGTTTTCCTGCTTTTTTAGGTCTAGCAAGGTTTTCACAAACACAATTCGACATAAAAAAACAATAATTTTTTTCAATTAAGAAATTTAGTCTTTAAAGTTTAATACTGAAAAAGCATCATCGAAGAAAGTTATATCTAAGTGAATCTTAAGCAAACCTTGTATGGTGGTAAAAAGATCAACAGAAAAATTAGGACTCTTTTCTTAACAGAGTTCACTCTGGTACCTCTTTCTGTTCCCCTCTTAGCATTTGGGAAATAATAAATTAATAACCAAGTTTTGCTAGTTTCTACTAATGCAATTTTACTTGATTATTTCAAGTAGGTGTGACAGGGAAGTCAGCAAGTCGCTTAAGAAAAATATATAAGGTATAGAACTTCGATCGGAGTTATATTTTGCAGTATGAGAACTTAACTCACCTTGATACGATGTTGGCTGAGTGGAAAAGATCCCCATGCCTAAGTTCAGCAATGACACGCAGCCGGCTATTTGAAGATAACAAACGTCAACACAGTCCCCACAAAATAAATTTGAAGGAAAAAAAAGAGGCAAGACAAGTAGATAAAAACACTTTCAGGGAAAAAAAGACGGACAGGAGGTTTCTTCAAAAGAATTTACTATTTATTTGAAAAAATAACCTGTATCGACTAAAGGTAGACAAAACAGATTGAAATTCTTCAAGTCCTCCACTAAAACCTTCTCTGTTTACATCACTTTTGTCCATCTCTTCCTGTTTATGTGTTTGTCTAGCCCAGTTACGCCGCTTTTGCATATAAAATTCTTGTAGGTCATTGAACTGTTGCAAAAGTTATATTAGAAAACAGATTTAGACAAACTTCTAGCTGAGTTCAATAACAATTTTGCAGTGGCAGGATACGGTTAACCTAATCATACTGAGATGTTCGAAGGTTGAGCATAAGTTTATAAAAGATGGAGCACAAAGAATAAGTGGCCAATAGCACAGCCAATACAGATGACTCAAGTGAGGATAAAGAAACTCCTAGAAAATTACACCCGCCTTAGGTACAAGAAATTCTTCAAGGATTCAACGAATGGCATGACCAACCTCTGAACAGAAACAATAATCAGCAGGTTGTTGCCTCCTTTTTTTTGTTAACTACCATTTGATGTAGACAAATTTAGGGGATGAATTATTATGGAAATTATAGCAGAATGAAAAAACGATAAACTAGCTGTAGTTCCAAACTCTACTACCCCTAGGATCCTCAACTGCAGAAGCAGAAGAATATTCAAATTTAGGTCTCAACATAATATTCCAATAATCTGTTGAGTGATAACCTTATGGGACTACATCACTATTTAAAGAGATTCAAATTACTAGGGTAACAATAAAAGTACTAAAAGACTAAAATACCTAAATAATAATACTTCCTAATAAATATAAATATAATGAATCCTCATTAACAAATAAAATAAATAAATTACACCAGTTACTCTCACATGAAACATAATAAAAGCTCGAAATAACAAGTATAAAAATCTCTTCTTTGTTCTCGACTTATCCTTCTCATCACCATTCCTCTACTAAATAGTGATTTAAACTGTCAATTGCTAAAGACTTTAGTTTAACATTACAACTCCCTCAGCTTAGAAGAAATGAAATGTGCGATACTTACCCGTGCATGGATCCGCCACTTTCGTGCTACAGAGACTCCTGACTGAGTAC